>CM068305.1:23706633-24306633 GCA_034768735.1 Schistosoma mekongi
AAGCATAAATTAAACTAAACATTATTATTATTATCATCATCATCAATAATTCTCGTTTTTCACAAAGAAATTAAAACTAAAGAAAATGTATAACTAACATTAGTTGAGGAAACAAAAATAACATTTTAGGTGTGTACAATGACGAAAACAGTATTAAGAAACTAAAATATATAAACAGATGAAAGTGACATGTTAATAATAATTACTGAAGTGTGTCATGGACAAACATCATGACCTGATAAAAAGTTAAGTATAATTGAGATTAACTGGTTGAAAGATAAAAAGTTAAAGTGAATGAATTAAAGAAAGCAAAACGACATCTTTGTACTTTTGTATTATTTTTGCGGTAAATTTTTAGTTTGATTTAAAATACTTTCAACTTGTTCAGGTATTAAATATTCAGTTTGTTGTAAAGGTAGATGATGTAGAAGAGGATCTTTAAGCCGACGTAGTTGTGATTTTAAATGAGCTAGCTCATCACGTAATTCATTGTAACGTTGAACGTCAAATGATGTTTTATCAGCTGATTTGTAAAAACTTTTAAGGTATTCACGATCAAATACCTGAGGAAGTGTATAATCCTGTGACAAATTATTTTGATATGTAGAGAAAAAAAAGAAAAGAAGATTACTGCATCATATAGGAATGAATATGGCATTTTTATGATAGTTTCAAGTGAAAATAAACCAAAGTATATTATAATAAAGCTGGATTCTATGTAACACTGGAATGCAAAACGAATGTTCCACCCTATTTGAGATTCATTAAGTGGATGAACTTAGATACCAGTAATAATGCTTCCAAGAGTAGTTAAAAGACTATTGATGACCAAGGAGTACAAAACAGTTGTTTCATCTTAGTTGGGGGTTACTTAGCACCATTTAGCTTTATACAAATATGTCCGTGATATTCTAGTATTTCGGTGAGAACAAAATCATCTAGTTGCCCACTGAGAATTCCGTTTTCAATATTTTATATTAATGTAAGATTGCACACTGGTGTTAATGCCTTATCAAAACAAAGTACTATAAAACAGTTCCACAGCATCTCAAAACAAGTCATGGTCCTCATACTTGTGTCATCCAAATTTTGTAAAGATAAACAACATTGTAATGACCTTATGTTAACGCACAGCTGCAGCCAACAATCACTGAATAGATATATTTCGTGCGTAAAAATACTCAATGAAGTCCCCCCTCCCACTGGAAACATCAGTCACACACACACCCCTCGAGGTTGAAGATGTACCTTATTGACGAGTGATGACTACCATGAAATTAAGGTGAAGTACAATTCCTTATTGGCAATCTTTATTGTCTAATATTATTGAAACGTTTTGTTTCTTTATAAAGTTAATTTTGCATATATAAATAAAAATAGTATAACATATATCTAAATAAACTATTTTTACACTAAAATTGTTCCATTCTAGGCTTTACTCATAGAAATGGTTAATATATTTTTCAGACATTCAATATAACAAATTAATAGACCTATTAATGTTCAATATGACAGGTTGGTAACATATTTGGAATTTAATTTTCACATTTTTGATTGATAATATGCATTTGTAAAAATGATTGTTTATAATTATATTAATGAAATATTACTTAATTGATTCAGTTAGATAACAAGTTAAAAGTTTAAATATGATAGAAATATGTGAAATAATTTAATTTTCTGAAGAATAAATTAACACATTTATGTATTTGTTATAGAAATTTGAATACTAGTTTCAATAAATGTATAATACATTCAAAATAGACTACGATAGAATGTGAAAATTCAATAATAACATGACTGAAATGTATAACTCTGGATAGTTTGATAAGAATTTAAAGAAGAATCGAGTGTCACTTTAATGTATTCTAAACAACTTGAATTACTAAGTAAAATTCTTATCCATTTTCATAGCATCAAGTAAGTAGGAGAGGGGGAGGGGGGAGGAAGTATATACACTATAAATGTTGAAGTGTATATTAGCAAGTTGTATTTACAAACTTTAAGATTTTTCTGTACAAGATATTCTATATATTTTTGTCCTTCAAAAAAAAACCCACCATAAAGCCTTTATACTAACCTGTCGTGTAATTACATAATAAGCATACATAGCCATACTAGTTCCATAGCCAACAAAATATGTTACAGGTTCCATAATATCCCATGAATACTCCCACCATGTTAATCTTGCCAATAAACCAAATTGTACACCCATGGCACCTAATCCAAGCCAAGTAAGCCAACGAGTTCGCTGTGCTGCTTGTTCAGCTATGAGTGACTTTTCCTAAACATGGAAATTATCAACTGTTAAGCATACCATAGTTTTTAAAGAGTAAGAAAGTAAAAACGGAATTCATGAATCACTTAATTACAGTTAATAAACTATTTTGATCAAATAATTACAGACGACATTGGAAATACACATTATTTTCCTTAGTTACATTTTATCGGGTTTCGGCTGTTATGCAACAATAGGTGCGTTTAACGGCTTGGATTTCTGCTATTCACATCAGTACTGAGAAAGGAAATTAGCATGACGTAAGACAAAACAACCAAAACTATTGATTACAGCAATAACAACGGGAATATACAAGTTTATCCTAATACCAATGTGCCCGTTGCACAAATGTGACTGTCTGGACTCAGTAGTCTAGTGGTGAACGCGGTGGCGTTCGACACGAAACGGACTGAGTTCGAATCCCAGTGTGAACATCAACATTAGGATGCAGGTACATCCAGCCGATGAGTCCCAAATAAGACGAAACGCGCGTCCTGGATTCCACTTGCTAGTCACAATCCAACTTATATAATTTCAATCTGTTTTGAATCATGTCACTTAAGATATCCAATCACAACATTTAACTATCTAGATAAACTCATCAAGAAGGATTCACCTCTAGACATGGTTCTGTCTAACAGTTGATGGATTCACGAACAGATGGTACTTCTCAGTATAAATTTTGAGCTATTATATGAGAAATCTTAGAGATAATAAAATGAGGTTTACCATATATCCTAATTTTAAAGTTTTTTTACTATTCAATTTCTGATACCTGTTTGACCAACAAATTAGTTCATGATATACTATTCATATCTCACTTAAATTGTGATAAATTTGACTCAGAATGAGACTACTGAAATGAAAGAATTTAGTAAACCCTATAAGTGGACCTATTAATTACTAGGCAGAGCATATATATATATACTACAAAAAAAGAGATTTCACTGATTTCAGCGTCTAGTTTTACTGCAATTATTTAATGCAAACAATATTTCAGAAGGAACTGATATACCTTTTCAAATGGTTCCAATTGTAAGTTTACGTCTTCTATACATTTCTCAAGTTGGTTAAGTTTCTGTGCATAAAACTCGTCAACATGAAGGGCATTGGCAAGGTTTATGATCAATTCTCTTGCATTAGCTAAATCTTTTGGTAATAAACTAAACTGAGTGGCTATGAGAAAAAGAAAGAAAATGAAATCTTTTAGGATGTTTAGGAAATAAAGATGATCAAATACACAGAAGTCTCTAAAAACACATCAAATATATACTTAGCAAACATTGGTGATTAGCTTGTCATAAGCGATGATTCATACCTACCAGTTACATTTACAATGAAGTCAGTAGATTATATATCTGCATATTGGAATGTACTTTGCTCTGATGGCTAGAACTACTCAATTGGAAGTTCTGGGCCCATATTTTGTTCTAGTCACTGTTCGTCAACAAAGAGTAGTTATAAACATGAAAAACTGGAGTTGTATCAGAGATTTTAACTTACATCATCTACAATTACAATTAAAACCATTAGCATTGAGTTATTCGAATTAGGATGATAACATTAGTTGGTCAAATTCCGTAGTAATTATTTACTACTAAGTAAATACCCACAGAAAATAATTCATAATAAATTAAAGAAGACGAGGCTCAGTAACATCACATTAAACTATTGATTTACTTAATTCAAGTACGCGATGGCACACAAATTTTCTGTGTAACTGGAAAGTAAAAGCGGAAAGACAAGATTAGCTTGACGGCTAAAAACTCAGTTTTTATAAAAGTCTCTTTTCATTTAAACTTTACCTGGAAGAACTATAAATACAAGGAGAGCGTCTTTGCATTTAAATGTAGTACACTTTTTATCATACTAAAAAAGAATCTTAATCTGTAGATTCAGTCAGTCATAAGTATTGTAGGACCTAGTCTATACGTGAGTTGGTCTAAGTCACCAAACCACAATACCATAGAAAAGATCAAGTCATCAAGATGAGTAAATCGATTTCAATAGTTGTCTAACCCAGGAATATTCATGATATCTAAAATCTAATCCTATAAAGAAATAGGTTTTAAATCAAAAGGAAGGCGTATCAGCGAAGAAAATTTTGTTTTAGACGAAATAATTTGCTAGTGCTGTACATCCGTATTTATAGTAATTTTATCTATGATAAAATAAAGAGACACTATATCATTTGTCAAAATAATCGAAAAATAGTCACATTCTCAAGTGTATAATGATAGAAGTTTATAACATTTAAATTGGTCATCATATAAAGAAGTAATGCATAATATAACGAAGTAGTCAAAAATTAATCAAACTTCTCAAGTATCCGGTGCAGCAAGTCTAAATAACAGTCATTCAGATAAAGTGGAAGAGTTGTAAAAGGTAATTATTAACTTGACAAAATATTAAGATGAAGAGTTAGTGGTGATAACTTATAAGACAATTACGACAGGTAAACAAAACTAAATCAGGAATACAAGCGTTTATTAAGACCATGGTCATATCAGGGATTGAATATACTCCTTTATAACACAAGGATCAGGCTAGAATTGCTGAATTCCCAACGCCTCGGCTGTACACAAATTCCTGATGTGAACTCCCTTAGAACCAGCTCTTCTAACCATGTAAATGACTTTGAGGGTCAATTCCCTGGGCGGCCTACAACTTAAATTGACTAAACAATCTAGAATTGAGCTGTTGATGGATTTTCTGCATCTTTTGAATAAACATAGAGGAAAATATGCGCTTTGCATGACCGATTTAGCTTACCTTACAGGTACAAGTAAACTGATACACACACATAGAGTTGGCTTAAAGTGGTGTTTTAACCTTGATACTTTCTCGGGTGAAGTTCCTACTGGAGATAATTCGGAGGTTTATGGGATAGAGTGCTCTCTTCAAAGCTCTCTAGAGCCGGTTTTTAAAGATCTCTGGGGCCATGTCCCCTTTAAGTTCGATGTTCATGAATATTGCTTTCTCCATGGTGATGATATTTCTGGTTCGTTGTTTTAGTTCCAGGTTCTCGTCAATGAATCTGGGATGAAAACCATTCTCCATAAGTGTTTTGTGAACTTTATCCAGTTTTTCATCTACTGTATCCACCGTTTATCTTCTTCTAGTCCTCGAAGATAAGGAGTGGTTTAATTACTCTTTCTACTTAGTAATACCCAACTTTGAAAGTTAGTATACTGTCCATTCCATGTTAGTTTTATATAAATCGACCTTTTCAGGGAACCATCTGGTCTACATTTCAACAGAACATCAAAAAATGGAGTGCCGATTTATCCTCTGATCCCATTGAATACTTGATTGAGTGGTGTCCATTGTTAAATTCTTGTAAAATCTTGTCACGGCCGCGTTCTTCATCGCATACCATGAACGTGTCGTCCATATACCTTCTATAAAAAAAGAGTCCATCTATTGTTAGTCGAAGAACTGCATTTTTTAGGTTAACCATGAAAATATCTACTAGAAGAGGACGATCTGATGATATTTATTCATGTTTTCAATAATCACTTCAAAATCAGGATCATATACTTGTGTATATGGGATGCCATGTTTAGATTCAGTGTACTAACACACCTAGGATCATTTTAGCTATAATTTCGTCGTTGTAAACTAATCATATATCTACAGCAGCAAGTGTTACTGATAACTAAATAAATGACAATTTATGTTTGAAATACTTGGTTTTTACCTTGTAGTATAATCCTTACACTTTATAACCATGAATCACGGTGTTTTTAATTTCACTTTAATCATTTTTAGACTTAGTTATACTTCAAATTCTTTCTATAAATCAAGAAAAATAACGATTGACTAATCTATTCGATTTTCTATAAACAGAGAAAATTGAAAATACCACCCCCCCCCCTGCTCCGCATTGCAACGAATTGCCACTACCTGGCATCAGAAAAATATAATCATCCTTTATCTAAAATATTTATTCTATTGGTTCATATAAACAGAAAAACAAAATAAAACAATCGATGACTGAAACCAGTTATGTACAAAATCTGTCCAATGATCAATTTAAACCAATCACAATGTTCAGTTATCATGAAGCAAAATAACAGATATAATAATATTGACTTGCTACCATTCAACCAAGATATGTAATAGCTTGACAAACAAATAATTTTAATATGAATAATTGATTTTTGGAAGTTATTAGAAAGATCAAATGATAAATGAAGATATTTTCGCAGATATAGTGAGTAAAATTAAAAGAGAACAGGGAATAAATCAGGACTCGATTTAGTTACTCTAGAACAACTGAGTTGGTTTGTTTTACAATTATGTAACATCTATGCATATGAGAGGACGGCACCAAAGCTCCAATAGGTATATTATTCCATATACATTAAACCAAGAAAGAAATTGCATTATCCTTATATAGCTCATTTGCCATATATATATTTGTGTACTCATTTTCGAGCCACATTATAAATGTGAGAGCTAGGGATGTTACCAGTTTGATGAAATTGACGAAAGTGACTCTAGAATTAGACTTAAAACTTAGTGGTAGGAAGTCGAATACGTCATCTACAAAGCCACCGCACTATTCATACCTCAATATCACATTAGTTACTGACTACTCAACGTGACAGCATAGCAGATCAAACAGGTGGAATTAATCTATTCAAATTTTACTAAGTAGAAAATGTATGGTTATGGGTAATACGAATTGAAAATGTAAACAAATGCATCTCATGATCAATATGATTGCACTAGACGACATTACGTATTTCAGGCATGTAAGGTAATCACCTAAAATGAATTAATCTCATGTAAAGATATAAGAAATGATGTGATTTGACTTTAGCTAAGCAATTTGAAAATATTAGCTCTATAGAAAAACAAACTTTAATTGAGCAACACTTTGGCTACTACCAAAAATTAATTTCTTGTCCATGTGCTCACAAAACTCAAATGAATAGTTACTGTTGGATTCTTTGAAAGATGAATTATTTGATGAATCCCTTTTTGAAACAACGGACTCAAATCTTTTGAAAAAGTTAATAAAATCTAATGGCCATTTTATAATTGACTACCATGAAGTATATAAGAACCATCATCTAAGTTTTAGAGAAAAATTTCACAAAAGTTGAACTCTGGATATTCTAGTCTAAGCTTAGTGGTTTTTATGAAATCCTATTTAACCAGAAAAACAGGTCAGTACTAAACTGACTTATTTGAAGTATGATTATTATTTCGGTATTTCGATCAATACATATGCTAATACTAAAGAGCCACTGAGAACTAAAGATCACTGGACAACAATTTCACCCTTCTCCCGGTTTTCTGAAAAGATAATAGCTATCCATCAAGTAGAATAAATGTCATTTTTACCCACAATCAGTTCTACATATTCCGTGAACAAAACTTACAGATTGATGACGTATCCACACGATATTTTTGATCGTTGATAAGTATTTGAAAATCAGAAGTGAGTAGGTCCGCGATGGAATTTGATTTCGCAATTCTCGTTCCATCTGTGAATTTAGAAAATTTAATATTACTGATAAATCATTCGTGGTAGATTAACCTGTAAAGCTTTATTTCAAGTCATACACTAACGCTACCTTCATTAGAAGTGTGATTTAAGATTGACAGAGTACGGTGGACAGCAGTGCTCACTGTATAACAGGAATGTGAAAAACATTTTATAGAGATACACTAGTATATGTGGGTTGAAGTATCGGGTAATGGATGGTTTGTGTTGTGAAACTACTGGGTTAGTAATACTGTGATGTATAGGGTACAGGGGGCGAATCGCAAATATTTTAATGAAGTAGTGGATTTGCATCAACTCACGAAGTTGAGAAATGTATTACAGATTACAAGCCACAGATTACTCCGACTTTCTAATGTTGGTTAATACTAAGCTTAAATTGGAAAACACAACAGTTATCAAAATGCGACGTACCATATATACAAATAGTCACCTATTTTTGGACTGAGGTATGCTGCCCAATGCAGATTTAGGGATTTAGTTACACCAAGCAATCGTAATTTATGATTGGGGACTTTAAAAATTATTACTTAAAAGCCGGCCCATTGATGCAGGTGGATGTATTTTTCATCTTCTAAATCTTGAATTTAATTAAAACGTAACCCAAACATTTTGTCTCTTGATTTCATTAGTTTCTTCAGAAACATATTTTCTGTATATAATGCTCACTACCCCGCTGTTATACTCATTTCGATTTCTTTCATCTTCATTTTATCTCACTGAACAAGTAGGTGGAAACTTAGATCGATGAAAACATGAGCTAAGTCCTACGTTGTTCAAATTGTAATAACTGACTACATCTAATAATACATCAAGGAATACAGAAGTCGCAAACCAACTCCAGACGTTATCCACTTTTTAAAGCATTTTTACATAAGGATAACAGTAGACTGCAAATTTAAAATTGTTTCTCAGAAACGATACATTTTATACCTTTAAGTATCTTAAACTAGAATTAGGAACAAGTAACTAAATTTACTTGATAAATTTACTCTACTAGTAATAAGAAATAATCTTCACATGCAATAATGAATGCCAAATAAATTACTCCATTTCCAAAAATCATACATTGAAGTAATGAGATAAAACATATGTCCGATAGGTTATTCACCAAAATTAATCAACGAATAAAATTCCACCCTCCCCCGACAACAGAGGCTTTTTAGAAAATAAAAGCACAGTATAATAGCAACGTATTATTTGTTTATGTATTTTATACATTTTAAAAATGGTTAAATACTCCTAGCTTGTAATGTGACGAAGATAGGATATAGTCGAAGTTCAGAAATGTACGTCCTTCAACACGAAATACAAGTTCATTTTGCAGCTTATTATTTACTTAGGATGTGGCATGTAACTAGTTAGTATTTAAAATTTGACTGCAAGTTCCAACGTGCTTCCTTAAGTGTAATAAAGTAATTAGACTAATCACTAGTTTTTAACCAACAACACAAAAACTGCACATCAAATTTTCAAATTAACATATTTTAACACATGGATCCGACAAAAAAGTAATTTGTTTTCTCAGAAGATAAAACACTAATAATTCATGTTGAAAATTACTAAACACACTATTGAATAAAGCTACTATTATTATTATTGTTACTATTATTATTAATAATTAAGCATCTCGTACATTATATACTTAGGTGGTCAAGTGGATATTTTAGCATCATTACAACGTACTAAGTGAATAAATTTGTAATCATGTAACATTAAGAATTTATTTTGTTACAGTTTGTAATTCCTCATCTGTGCTTACCTTTGGCTGGGTAGAATCCAATGGGTTACATAGTAATCGAAATATCATGATAGTATTATACTGCACATTGACTTTAATGCTTATATAATATCAAGATTGTCACGAAGCCTTAAGGTTCTGAGTTCTGCATTGTGTTGGGTTGTGGTGAAAGATTACTTCTGAATAGTTTCAACCTAAACTCCAGTTCCTCAGATAACATACTTGTGACAGGTTATATACTTTTTTCGTCTTTCCAACGTATTCAATACAATCTTGTGCTGATTTCTACTATATAGATTTATTAAATTTTTAGCTGACATTTAAAATCATCCATTGTAAATATTTCTTTTGGTTGGAATAAAAATCGATAAGTCAACCTTGAATAATCAATATGATGTAGTTGACTCTACTGAAGTGATATACGAAAAGTTATTTATTTCATGATGCATAATAACATATGCCAACAATGGAAACATCTATGAACTAGAACAACATGACGGTAAGCCTTTACAGATTGGTGGTAATGGTATAATATCACTTATTCTCCCTCTATAAATTAATTACGAAGTGAACAAGAGTGAATATTATTTCCTATGGTTAAATGTAAACATATGTGAAACTTTATAATTGAGCAGTAACTAGTATGCTTATTCTATGTTCTATATAAAAAATATGATAGTTATGTACTGCTACAGAATCATGATAAACATTGAAACAAATACTGAGTGCTTTCTTTCAACGTTAGTTCATTTATTATAAAGTTTGCTATCTGAATGACATGAACTGATATCTGTTTAGTATAAAGTCGATTGCACTAACCTTCATTTTACATTAAAACATACCACCGACAACTGACTTAGGAGGATACACTTATGACTGCACATGAAGATATAAATGAATAGTGCCGATAAGCTGTCATAACAGAAATTCTAGTATAAATGTAAGTGTTCGTTTATTGCTAGAATCCTTCACAATCATTTAAATACGTGCAGTTGTTATGTTGACTATTTTCATTCATGATTAAAAATTGGGTGTACTAAAATAAAATATTATTTTCTAAAACAATGCTAGCTACTAATTCAATTTTCGTACTTAGAATTTCAAAAGTTTGTTGTTTCTTCTTTAATAGTATAAATGTAAGTGTTCGTTTATTGCTATGAATCCTTCACAATCATTAAAATAAGTGCAGTTTGTTATGTTGACTATTTTCATTCATGATTTAAAAAATTGGGTGTACTAAAATAAAAATATGATATTATTACATTTGCTTTTAATTTCTATTATTTCTTAACTCTGAAGTACCATATATTAAAACACTGTAATCTATATTTTTTAAAACATTTTATATCAGGTGAAACGATTTTGAGAATGTGAAGGTCCTAGGTCCGGTTATCAGATAGTCGTGGATGATCATTGCTGAGGTGTATCTTACCGGGGCTGAACAGCTCTGCAGTTCACCCTGGTTTTATTTGGTGCTCTAAATGAGATCGATATGTGACAAATATGACGTACGAAATATCTTTAATATTCAAGTAGGTTAGTTTCAAAAGACGACTTTTATAAGGATAATAGTCCATCAAAAATCATTTTAAATCATGATTTGTTGACTATTGAGACCTAATATTGTAGCTTTTCTGTAAGGTTCTTATTGAATGACCTGAAGATTTTAGTTTAGTTGAGTAATGGAGCGTTGATAACAGACTTCAGTAATGAGATTGTAAACTAGCTCAAAACGTTGATTCTCCACTCGCGTCATCAGTTTATCACTTAATCCAAGATAACAATAAAAATGGTCATTAGAGAAGAGACAGTAACTCTATTACACATGCACCAATCAACGAAACGTCTACTACTTGTCTCGAAACTTAATAAAAACAATCATTATTGAATTGAAATTGAATTGGAGCCTAAATATAAAGTAATTTTTTTTTGAATTTTGAGCAGCTAATATGTTAAATGCGATCTTAACATACTTTAAGTAAATTCATTCATACAGATCAAATTTCCACCTTATTGTTGAGTTACGAACATGTTTCATGTGACTTTCTCATTTCTTCCAAGATCTAGTAGTTAACTAAGACCAATCATAACCCAGTCTATTTTATGTATATGACAATTTCGCACAAGAATGAATTTTAAAATAAAAAGTAACAAATCAATCTCGGCAAATCACATGGACATCTGTTAAAATCTAATTGTCAGCCCTCCAAACTCAAAATAACGAAGAATTTTAACATATAGTACGCAAAATGACAACAATCTACTATCTATCCCCCCCCCGTAATTTTGAAAATGGTTTACTTACTTACTTACTTATGCCTGTTACTCCTCGCTGAGGAGCATGGGGCTAGGACCCCCCATCCCGTAAAACCCAAACTTGCTAAAAAAACGCAAACCAGATTAAATTTTGAAAATGGCTAACAAACCGAATATCAAGTGTTCCATTTGATCATCACTATTAGAAACTTTTTTACAGTTTAGGCATTTTGTATGTGCATGAAGATAAAAATAGGAAACCATACAAGACAATCATTGGTTGTTCAAATTGTTATATTGTAATAATTTGAAAATCATACCCAAGACATACCTAGTAAAAGAAAACTACTTTTGCTGAAATGAAATGAACTTTAGGCAGTGAAAAATTTCACTTATGCTTTCCAACATACAATCACGCTTTACTATTTTAGTGTATTGAACTGTTAACTGTAAGTTGTGATCTTGTGTTATCTTAAAATTATTTGTCACTAATTATTTTTCAGAAAATAACAAGCATTTTCAAATAAATATTCATTGATTAAAACAAAGAGATGCTTACTATCTGTAAAAGCCATCACAGAACTGATACAGAAAACGTAAACGAAAATTGCTGTGTCAGAATTCTCTTAGTACATTGTTGACATGTGTAATCAGTTATTTTCTGTCTGTAATGATAATTTAAATACAAGGATATCAATCAGTTGTGACTTAAGAAATAATCTAGTGAGAATCCCCATGGCCCACACTGTCACATTTTACATCAGCTCAGTGACATGAAGACGTTCATAGGTTTGAAATTAAAGAGATATAAATAATCTAAATGAAGGATAATAAGTAAGTAGTGGTGTAGAAACACAGAATCTTAAGGGAGATGAAGATCTTCAAACATAGATAACGATTATTGTACAGTCCCCGACTAGAAAAACTACATTTCCTATAGAAATCAGTCCAACATCCAGTGGTTTTATAGACTATTACCTGGTTTTGGCTTGCTGTTATGACAACCGATATCAAGAAAATGGGTGGAATATATGTCTAGGCTATTCGTTCTGATGAAATTTCACAGCTTCATAAATAGATTTGTCATCTCTTTTTAGAGCCTTATTCCCAATTTTAGGACTACCCAGCATATTTAAATAATGCTTCAAAGTCAACCATTATCGAGTACCCATAACCTACTCTTTGGATGTTATTCTTGAGTAGTATATTTCTATATTGTCTTTAAAATGTCAATCTCCCTAAGTCCTATGTATTTTATCTAACGTATCTATTGCTTTTTGAACATGAAGCTATAACTAATTGCATAACCTTTAAAACAATTTCTCATTAAACTAACATTGGCAATCAAACGAAAACATATGTGTATCAATATTACTCATCATTCTTTAGAAAAGTGACTTTCTTCAATTTAAGCTTTTTAAATTGGAAGTAATCGTAAATTAAGAAAAAGACGGGGGTATCATATGTATCGAATTCAGTTGTTTTCAATTCAAATAGAATACCTTAGTCTAATCAAAAAGTTAACCACTAGTTAAGTACAAATGGATGTTGCTGTATGCACGAACACTAAGGTCAGATAATGTGATAATGATAGATTTTTCCTAATTCAAAGATAAGTGACCGCAGAAAATTGTCCTACACTGGATTCAAATAAAGAACATTGTGACCACGCTCACTATCTAAATTTTGCATCAGGCAGATAGCACTTATGATCTTGGTCACTTTATATTGTTAGGCTGCTGGATATACGTGTGTAAAATAGCTTAGTTAGTGACTATATTGTAAATAAGATTTAGTTCTTAATATTGACCAAACTTTGCTAAGTCTATTCAAAATATCAAACTCAGCTGAAGTGAAGTGACGTTGGGATCTGGTTGATTTCGTGTCAACTTATTAAAAGCAGTCAGTCAGATTTTTCGTTTGCTACACTTAACAACAAGTATATTTGCACATAAAATGGGTTATTTCTATAGCTTCACATTCTAGTTACTAGCAAACACGAATAGTAAAACATCATAAGGATAAAGAGAATAGTCACATTAAATTCAACACCGCAAACTGACAAACTATAGATTAACAGTCTGTTGTGTTACAATCTAACAGTATAACGTAGTGGACTGCTAACGTAAAAATGGTACAAGCACTTAATTAAAAGAATAGGAACAGAATCAAGTCCCAAACAACAGTAAATAAATTCAGGCAAATTTATGTAACCTAAATTAATACAATAAAAATAATGAGCCAAGATTAAATCATTCGATCAGTGACAATCATCACCCAAAAGCTCTCTTACCCTCACTGAAAAATGTTACTCGGTCCACACCACTATCTTCACACTTTATAAAGTTTGATAAATCTCCAACTGTGTGTTGTAAGGGTTTGAGAATAAAAGAACATGATTCACGTCTAGACGGCAATGGGACAATAATTTTTGGCAGACCATTTTCATTATATACAGAGACAGTATCCAATGACGAAGAAACGGATGTTGAATAAAGCAGAAGTGATTGAATACTTACAAGATCCAATCGCTGAAGTTAACGTACGCATAAATTAAAATAAATGATAGTGAAATGGTAAAGTGATGTAGTGTAGTAGAAATATCACATACAATAAAAGCAATGCTACATCAATGTAATGGCTACTAAATGGTAGCTTATGAGTAGCCCTGTGAATTCTGGAATTATCCCATAATAGACCTCAATTCTTTATTTATTTTCTTTCAAACAATAAGGGCACTCACTTTAGCCCCACTACTGTGAATATACTCAAAATAATTCACTGTAAAACTTTGCTTCTAACGCTCTGTTTAAGTAAATAAGGAAGATCTTTAAAACTTCTAAAAAGATCTACTAGCATCTATGGATTCATTCAGATCTTTCAGTTCGAATTAACCTTTATTTTTAAACTCCAGTGATTACGAAGGTAACTGGAAAATTCCAAGAAAATGTAAAGTATAATAACCAACGGCTGTCTACAACCATCTAAGAATAATTGAAAGTTTAGTAACTAGTTTATTTGTCTAAATTCGGAGATTTCTTTTGCAGGCCAGTTCGTATAACCGTAATTATATTTCCACCTTTTAACTCTGTTTGACTGAAAATAACTTTCAAGCTGAAGTAAATCTACCAGAACAGGCCATCCAGAAGACATGACTCATGTAAGCGATCAGCAAGTATTAAAATGCCGTTTCAAGTAACAACAGATACCAATTGACGAAGTTCTATCTCATAAAGATCGGAGTTCATTAATCCAAATGTCAATACTGATGGACAAGAATTAAGGGAAAGACAAATACGACGTCAGAAAAGACGAAACCTCTTGACATATCTTAGATATTATTTTGTTTAATGCTATGGAGCCTAAAATATCTTAGAAAGTTTTCATTATAAAAAGACACCAATTACGAAGCCATAGATCACTCTGCTGGAGTTAAACAGCTATTTAAAACTATCCAGATGTTATGCCTCTTCAGCTAATATCATGGTTATAGTTTCAAGCAAATAATTTTGCATACGATGTGATTTCCAGAAAATGTAAAGTCGTGTGATAGTCTTCTTTAAAGTATATGTACGAAAATATGAAATATTCTAAAAAGGGTAGGCTATATTTTAGTACTGTGAAAATATTCACCACGCCGCATTTCTCAAGTTGTTTTACAAGTACAAAAATTCAAATAGTCCATTTTTCGCATCATCATTAAGATTCAACTTGGAAGCTTCAAAATGATTGGGAATCTTGTACATTGCTTATAGAAACAATTCCACAATGAATACAACAATTGTATGTCTGAAGCTCAACAGATTTGGCTTATATAAAATGTTATATTGCTGCCTAAATAAAATCCGAAAGATAAGTCGCAATACACTTAAGATAGCAGAGCGTATTATGCTTCTTCAAAGACTTAAACATACTATGTAATTCCATAAGTGTTGCTTTATGAAATCCGTTTCATTTTAAATAGTCGGCAACATTCACTTGCATGGATCACTTAAAGACATTTTTAATATAGTCATGAAAATATACTCCCTAGTTTAGGTTTTACGGTCTACACTGTTAACCAACAATCAGTGATGTTTCAGTCAACAGCTACAGAATTTAAAATACGAGTTCTACATTGGGATGGGAATTCATGTATCCAGTATCTGTGTGACAGTTTATCATATTACTCGTCCATGAGCTCAGTAATCCATAAAAAACACCACACTGACCGGCTACGACAGTTGGAGTTGTTTTCCCTGAGTTACAGGAGCGACTAAGTTATCGTTTACAACATTCTGAGCACAACCAGACATTCAAACAACAGCAAACTGACCTCATCGCATACCCTTTGGCCACAAAACCCTCAGATCACTGACCATTATAAGGTATAAACACATGTGAGGGCTAATTTATTGCTATTTAAGGTTTGCATCACTGAGAACACATCAACTAGTGCAGTTACTGAAGCTCCTCCCCCTCGATACATGTTGGAAACTTTCAAGAGGAAACTTGATTATATATGTTCTACTACAACTTTCTAAGAGTCTTCCTGAACAGGAGTTGAACACTTACTATTAGTTATATTGATCTAAACAACTCATTCCGTAACTTTATAACTTCGATGTCACGTACCTAATCTTATTGTCCTTCGAAATCTAGTTCTCTCTCATTATTCGTTCTCTTGTAACCTTTTCAACTTTATCTGCAAACCTGATTGCTTAAGACTGTGAGTGGATGGATTTTAAATAGTGCATACACACATATATAATGGAAATAGTGGCAGGACTATAGTAACAAAAGAAAAAAGAGGAAAATCGACCTACGGTTTTCGATTCTTTTGAAACGCGTTAGAGTATCAGTTAAATTTCAAAGCAACAGAGCACCTATGAATACCTATAGTTGTCACTTACTTTTAAAAGTTCTCTTTGAAACGATATACGCCGCAAATACATAAATATCAAGATCGTGCCCTTCGTAACCTTAGGTTTGGTATCTTTATCGATACGTTCAAACGACAATTGTGTTCTAAATTCAGGCACGTTCATTTTTATTTTTAAAGTTGGGCATTTTTATGTTGACGCTTTTTTGTTTACGTCTACATTTAAATTTATTAGATCTCGAGTATATAAATTTTGTTAGATGGTAAAGCTCAAAATCTAATATCTGTTTGACGAGAGAGTATAAACCAATTGATTTCGAATGACTTGTGTCATAAATACCTTAGTTTTGGTTCCATATCTTTAATTTTCCTAACATTAGGTATCTAGCTGCACGACCGTTTTAGTCCTTGCTGTTTCGGTTGTTTTTTTAAATAAAAAAGCACAAACAGAAACTTGATGTATTACGAAAAGATAACGCTTCTTACAACAGATATTTGCTTTTGGTGCCGTTTGGATACGTTGTGTGACTTTTCTTTATTTTGGAGTCTAGGCCTTTTCTGCCTGTCCGCCTATCTGTCCAAACCAAGGCTTTTCGGAGGTATTTTGCTTTACCATCATCTCTATTTGCTCTCCTCAACTTTACATCGCCTGTGTAAATATGAATTGATGGGCACACACTTTGTGTAAAATAGTTAAAGATAATGAGGAAGGTCACTCAACCATCTATGATTTAGTAACTGCCGGACTCAATAGCCCTGTAAATGCAATCGATTATTTGTAGACGAAAACATGTCAGCCGCTAAATGTAACGTTCGTTAAATTGTGAAGTCACAGGAATACCTAACTCCACCATAGGTATCGATGTGCCTTTAGAATGCTAAATAAACGTCATCTTGTTTGAAAACGACGAGAAAAGAACGGTACATGTGATGGTACATCAATTGAATTCGGTCTGTAACTAACACATATTGTGCTGATGTATTTTTTAACTTTTCCTATTATCCATATCTTGAATGGAAGCTAACTACTAACCAATTCCATATTTATCAAGAAGCCTGGCCACTAACGTTATGGCAGGCCAGGCTAGTGGAGTAATCTGGCAGTGTAACTTTACTTAAGTCATGCAGTCACATCACGCTATTTATCATGCGAAGTGAATCAGGTTGATGGTTAAACCTGCGGTTGAAACCATTAAGCCTATTCCCAAAGTTGTTAGCTCTCCTAAAATTGATGCAACCATTTTTCTTGATCGGACCCGATTTATGAACGACTGATCACTTCCATCATTTTCTACTTATTATTGTCACAAGTTTTGATTAGTGATAAATGAATAGTTTTTATTCTCAAGTATCATTGTGTACATTAGAGCATGCCAGTTTACAAGCATGATCAGAATGATATGAGTTTACATACATACAAATATTTTAAAGAAGTGTTACTGTCAAGACTTTTATAACATTTAAAGGTCTGGATTGAGAACAAAAACCGACTGCAACAAAGTTTACAGTACTAGGACACTAAATATATATATATATATTGTAGCATGCCGCATATATGAAAAAGTACCGCGCTCTTCTTGGCCACATATATCTTGATCATTTGTATAAGTCCTCTTAATATTGATTATTATTCAAATTTACCCGCTAGCTTGATACATGAAAAACTCAAAAAAATACAACGTAAGCAGCTACTGTGGTTTACTAGTAAGTATTGAGACGTGTGATAAATTACTACCCACTGGTTTAAGCATAGAAATCCAAGCAATCGTATATATGCTCAACCAATTCACACCTAATATAGGTGACAGCCATCCCTTTATTCGTACATCCATTTTATTGCAATCACTGCTTGTCTAACTATATTTGCTGAGTTCCATTAACATGTCAAACAGGAAACAAAAGTGCCAGATGTCTACGGTAAACTTGCACTTTAATGTCACTCCAGTAAAAAGGTATTTCAGATGATCCACTTTGGCATCATCTAGTATTTAACTTATACCAATGTAGATGTGCGTGATGTTAGCCACGTATACTTCTAGAGGAACATTACTAGACATACATATATAAACCCTGGTGAGTGTTGTTCTATTATTCCTCAATATAACATTTTTATGATACACAGTTTAATGTTTGGCAGATAAGCCCACATTTATTATGTGTAACACACTGGCAGATTATCAAGTTGTAGTTGGATGTAGTGGTAAACCAATGCTACATAAGTCAACATACTAATAGGAAAAAGCATTGTTTCCAAATTAAGCATTTAAGCAAATTGACAAATGCTAATTTCCAAACTTATGGCGCTGGTCTTTTAAAAAAGACTACGTTATTTGTTTCGTGTTCTAGATAACAGTCACATAGGCCACAAAATTTTAAAATTTCACTATGTAATTCAGTTTTATCTCACATTAGCCTGCAACCTGTTATATTTGTCAACCTGTTATTCATTTTTGTCCTATCGTCTTTGTAAATGGTTAAATGGTTTTTAGTTTAGTCACCAAACTACGATTATATTGGTAATCTTAACGATTAATTCAAAATATGCTTTCGCTCTGCTTAACTAGACTTCTCCTATGCACTTACTATAATTTTAAAATATATCTTGCATATCATGCCGGTTGACAAGTTAAATATCCGAAATAAATATTATGTGGCTAGCATTATATGTACTCACTGTTAATTTTTTCTAGTGGAACAGTTTATTAAAACGAAAGACGATCCTCCCTATGACAATCCGTAAAATCTTCAAAAACCATCATACAGCATTTTTATTGAAAGACAATCATGAAATATGATAGGTACCATTGAAACTATCGTAACTGGGAGTGCTAACACATGGCTGTTGTTAACTAGCGTGGATGACCTTGATGTTTGTACCATTGGCTGTCATATTAAACAATTTGTCAGTCTAACTGGTGGTTCTATCGACAAATAATAATTCGTATAAATGATCAGTTAGAGCAACTGAGTAAACGTTCTACGATTTTTTAGTGATATGATCGGATTTCCCTTACTACTTACATCCATTAATACTAGTATCATAGACATAAGACGGGAATCATAGTTGTAAAAATTAGAATATGCTACTCACACAAAAAGTATTTATATTTCCTTACGGTCTTACGGAATGTGTAGCAAAGCACTGTTGTCTAGGATGCTGGCGCATTCAAGATATTGAACATTGTCTGGCCAAATTGTTGCCCGTTGTTGGGCCTCCATAATTCTTAAGTAAAATTAGTTTTAACACTCGTGGAATAATGTATTAGATAATACACGTTCAAAAGTACGGAATATTGCTTGTTAACTTACAGTTTCAGGCTTGTTTATCTCTTATCAAGGCCAATGAACTTGTGCTGCTGTAGTAAACGTTGTACTATCGAGTATTCTGGTTTATTCTATAAAATAGGCTTACAATCATAAGCGTTGCTGCTGTTGATTTAGCTTCAGGGACTAAAGTACCCTACATAAGCGATGAATGAGGCCTACCCAGAAAGTTTACACGACCATTTTTTTCCAGTCAAATCAGAAATAATAGTTTCTCTGAAAATGGAAGTGCTATACTCAGTGTATAATTATAAATGTAAAACGGTAACCTAAAACTATTCTCTTCAGCTAAACACCCATAATGAACCGACAGATTGTCACAGTTAATCTGTGATACAAGGCTAATTTGAAAAGATGTTTAGTTACTTCTTCCACAGATCTAAGTTCTAGTCAGCATATGAATCAAATTCTGTCTGCAACGGGCCAGGTTGAGCCAATTGCTTAAATGTAGACAATCAAAGACAGCGAACCCATATGGCTTGCAAAAGGTCCTATAAGCCCAGTGAAATAAAGCGGAGACAAGGACAGTAAGTAGCACACAACAACAGTAAACACCAAATTGTGGTTAAAAAATGATAACAGTCACTGTAAAGACAAGCCAACACATAAGGAAGTATTGCCAAACAGGGAACTACGTGACAGCACCAAATAAAAAACAATGAGGAGGCGTTCAATATTCTTCATTGGATCGATTTTTCCGCGAGCGTAACTGAATTTTGCAATACTTTCCTTGGTACCAACTTTGCCCTCCTTGATATCTCTTGGTGATCAAATATAATATAAGTATCATATACTGGACCCCGTTAATCATCCTAAGTTAATAACATCTTACTTGATTATAGCTCACCAACATATAACTTCTAGTCTGGAAACGGCTGGCTGCATCATACAGCGATCACCGGGCCTGGAATATATGACCACCGTTTTATGCAAACTACGAGTCCGTTCTGGTGTTTGACCATCAATTAGCAGGATACAGCAACTGAATTCTAACTTCTGCTACGTAAAGCACTCGTATCATAAATTAGTTTTGGAAATAGAACTTAGATATCCTAGTTAAAATTACAACTTACCATTAAGAATACAGTCCGCGTTAGAATTTTCGGCTAGGCATTTCTTGTATGATTGAAATTTTATGTTAGACATAGGAATCTAAACTAATAAACATTGAAAACAATATATATAAAGTTATACAGTTATTGGAAATAAATTTTCATGCCATTAGTTAAATAAAGATATTTATATGATATTTCGCCCACGGAAACCTTTACCTACGGCATAAGTATAATGGGAACCACTTCACGTGTATATTCGAGGATTGGAATCGTTCATTTATCTGCTCATGAACACAAATCACTGTTTTTTCTGAAAACTTGTGTTAGTATAGGGGAATTCTACTACAGCCTTACTCAAAATTCCTTGAGAAATGTTCGGGTAATGGTTTGCGAAAATGATCAGGTTTATATGACGTTCTTACCAGCACGTTGGAATACGATCACGTAGTTGCACAGTGGGAAATCGAAAGTAGTAGTAGTGGAATTGTATTATGATCACCAGGAATAGAGATTACAAGCGGTCAGCGGCCAGCACTGAACAATCCAGAGACCCAGTAATCAAGAGGATCTAACAATTACGCACTCCAGTAATCTATTAATTCCGGCAGTAAGGAATCCAACCACGAACATATATATGCATGTAGGGATGGCAGTGTTCCAAATATACGAAGTCACAAGAGGTGAAAAATGGACAACCAATAACAAGTGAGAAATGAGAAAGATTTACAAAGCAACATAACACGTAAAAGAACAAGCAGACACTAATAGAAAGGAATACATGAATTACTACACAAAGTAACACATGTACTAAAGCGTCAGGAACAAAAGTACACAGTCATATGATTACATGGCTTCACCTGAACTACATATTGAAGATTACTGCAGTTTATTCAAAATGTGTGGACTGACATTTTGAACATTTCCGTTGCTTTCTTATACATCGCAGTGCAGTCAAAGTGTTTCTGAATTCGCCTTACAAGGAAGTTGTAATCAAAGTTTAAGAAACTGTACGAATAAAAAGCAAGAACAGGTGAAGTTTCATCACCATAGGATTCCAGGAAGTAACTTACATTACTATGAAGCCCAGTAAAGTCATCAATTATAACAACATTAAAAACAACTAGCAAACTCAGCTTTCCAGGTTCAGGATAAAGGAAGAACTTGGTGGAAGCAGTAACAAATCTTTCAGTGAAAACATTTCTAGTACCGAAACCAGTTACATCAGTCGTGCCCAGTCCTACCACTAAGATGCGTTGATGTCTCCTTTTAACCGTCAATAAGGAAATTTTAACATTTTCTGCAAATTCAAAACTAGTGCGAAAGGTCGCACTTCATTCGATCATAAAAGAGGGCGTAAATGATAATGTTGAGATAATTAAATGTCGTAAGACCCTCCTCAGGGCTGTGTGTGGCACTGTCATTGCAACGTCGCCCATAATTATTGCCTCATATACAGTTTAGCCACCAGCTAGATTTGTTTACAACAAGAAAATTGTCTGTCTTTTTCTTATGATGTCAATTACACGCGGTAAAACGTATGTCAAACCGGTACTTATCATAATCACTCCTCTGACTAAATTACATAGTCCTACATCGTCGTAGCACCTTCTGACATATTACTTGCTTTAACAATTCAATTAATAGATGCCAGACTCCTCAACAGTGATGAAATCTTGCCAGAACCAAGAGTATATTCAAGAGACTATCAATAAGAAAACGGAAACATAGACTACGATTAATTTCCGCACCAACCTATCTAACAATGTGAGCTCCAAGACAATCTTCACTAGACATAGGAGAATTCTAGAAACAAAGTAAAAGTAGCATCATTGAAAACGAATAAATCAACTGATTTAGAATAATTTCCTCAACAGATATTGGACGTTCAGCGTAAATTAGGCTCCAAATACAGGGTACGCGCCATCACTTGGCTCTCTAAGGTCACTATTGGTGAGTTTGTTTGGTTTGTCTTAGTTATCGTCACCTTAATTCATTAACTGTGTACATGCTCATTAAGTTGTAACGTCTGATAAAACCTTATAAATGGTAGATTAATTTATATTATTAAAAGTTACGACACATGAACAATTGTTCATGTTCGTGCAACAGCTTATAATTAAGCTGTTGCATTAACCGCAGCTGCAAGTATGTCGTTTGCAGTGTACACAGTCAAAAAAACATATTTTAAAGTCCAATTATAAACTTTAATATGGGGTTAGGTCCCAATTCAAGCGACACGGGGGTCCTTTTCGAAGTTGAAATCAGGCACGGTAGAAAAATACATATTACCCGGAACAATAATATGTAGTGACAGTTGGAAAGCCTATCCGTACTATGGATTGCAAGGAAGGATGTTATAGAGCCATCTAGATGAATATTTATATAAAATGCATCGTGATATTAAGTCTGAGGGATTCGAGAGTGACTTACATAATTTTTTAGATGACATAAAATCAACATAACCTGCATAAGTTATCAATTTCAGTCATAAATCATTTATTAGAAATAACTGATTTCTCATCGCATTTCGGGTTATAGTTAAGTCTTGATATTATATGCACATAATCTAAGAGGATAAATATTTTGTAATTTGCCAATGATTTCCGTGGGGGAGGCATACTACAAAGAATCTGAGTTTAGAAATCTCTAATAAATCACTAAAATTTGGAGGAAATCGTCGGTTCTGATTTAGAGGGCTGCGATTGGTTCATTTCGATTAAGACTTCCAGGGTCATTTTATAGTCGCTCAAATTCGGCTGTAAAAGTCATGTCCACCGTCATGTTTACCTCAGGCACAATTGTAGTGTGTAGAAAGTTTGGTTTTTCTTCGCGAATATACACGTTATAGTATCGTGGAATTTCCGCAAATCATCCCTGGCTTTATTGCTAACAAGTACTTTAAGCAAGGGAAGTGCTTAGCCAAATTTCAGATGATTCCTATGCACGTTGAGTATGGATGAAGATTTGGGCATTAATAACTCATTGTATCTGTTATGGCAAATGATCCGTTCGGATGCCTGAGTTTCGTATTGAGTTTGAAGTTCAATGTAAAATTGATATCAGATTGCTAAACGAGATCCAATAGCTTGCAAATATAAATCTCTAGAAAGCTGTCTGAAAGCCTCAACAACACCTGATTTCAATACGAAGTTTCATGATGTCTGAGTCAACATTATTTGACCTACTGAATATCCTTTAAGTGTTCGCCAAAGTGTGTTCATTAAAATATCTTAAGCTATCCTATATTTTCTTATTCCAGATTCTTGCACTCTCTTCTCAAACTCAATTCTTTCCACATTTCTACATGCTATCCTAGTAACAATTTAGTTTATCAGAAGTAACGTTTTATACAGCATGTCTTGTCTACTGGAAAATGTACCATGTCTTTTGTTGCCAGTGTAATACTTTCAGGTTATATTCGTCACAAAGAACGAGGATGCGAAAGAAAATTTGGTCTCTATTATTAAACAGTTTAAAAATTCAAATATTATTACACAGGTTGATCCTGCTAAATTTATGGACGAACAGTTCATTGCAGGGTTTTGTCGTCGAGGTAATTCTCACTGTCTTATACTGTTAATGTAAGAAAAAAATTAAAACCACTAACGTAATAAGATATTTTCTGGTTAATGTGATTCTAAACTTATGAGGTATATATACTTGTTGCATGAGTTCTGCACTGGAACAGTCGTTGTACAGTAACACTACCAATGAATCTATGCAACCGTTATCTATCAACTTAGTTTATCAAGTACATACTCATGTACTTGGCTTCGTGTCACATGAGGGTGTTGTGATACTCCCGATTACCCAAACCGAAGTAGCTAAGGATATGTAAGATAAACTCATATTTTGAAGACAGTTATTGTTGATGTAAGAAGTTAATGTTCTTGCGATCGCGAGGCAATACGTTGACAAAGCTACTAAGACTTTACTTTGAAACCATACAAGAATTTGTAACTACTAAAGTGCTTTCTTTTCATAATAACGTCTGTTGTCAAATGTGATTATGATTGCTGTTAGCACTTGATAACAATATATTCCTGGTTGTTTCATTTAGTCTTCAAAAGTTACTTTTGATACTGTCGTCATCTTAGTGTCTCTGTTATGGTTCATAGAATGTATTCCAGCACTTTGAATCTCTTAGAGCATATCAGCTAATGTAATTTTCGCCATTTTAATCGGCATTTATAAAGTATAAATTTTGACGCCTTATGTGCGTCCATTCGGAAAGGGCTGAATTTTCGTCACATTTTAAGACATTTAGTTTGTAGCGTTATTATCGTTTAAGAAAACAATAATTAACAACTACCAATCATTAATGAAATGAATTTGTCGAGTAAAAAGTCTATTGATTCAACAATCTCGGCAGTCGTCGAGATCTTAATAAGTGATTTATTTCCCAAGTGGGTTATATGAGTATACGTATATAGGCTTTTAAAATTCTCAAACTGTATAGAAGATGCAGCGGGGGGCAATGCAACTAAATTGTCAGGTGACATATATATAATCATAAGTGAAAACCAACGCCATTCAGTAACTGGCAAATTTTCACTAATTTCTAAACTATGTTTTTTAAAATATTGTATCAATTTATCTTTGGACTCAGTACATAGTCCTACATATGAATAGATTCAATAGTGCTTTTCTATTACAAGAAGCTCAATGACACGAAACGGTGTAAAAATAACTTACAGAAGATCAATATCTCAACCATTGACTAATGGTTAACTAAAACTATTAAAATAGGTTGCAAATGATTAATACAATACAGTAGTCTCCTTCTTAAATTGTTTGTAATTAATGTCCGGTAAGTAGATATGAGATTAAAACTTTGTGTGCAAAATACTACGTAGGTCTTTCGTTTACTTCAGAGGCATACATCACTTTTTTCTAAAATCATTTTCTCTGAATTTCAGGTGTTGTTACGGTTCTACCATTGAAACCTTTACCAGAGTTTCATCTTTCTATTGAAAAATGTAAGATATATCCTGTTAGTTATTTAATCCGCTAACTTTGCTCTGATCAATGGATATATATTTTTAAACCGTATAGCTTGCACTTTTTACGTAGTAACATGAATAATAAAGACACTACCTATAGGTAACTGAAAAATACAGTTACAACTAATACTTTTTCACACTTTGTCTTCCATTGAATTGCAAGCTTGAAACTTTTTTATGCTTTTGTCTCTACGACCTAATTCTTTTTATCATATCCTATATATCCACATCTTTTCTTACTACCATTTAAGTAATTACCACTTCTACTAATTTGATGTTCATCTTGATGTGCCGCTGAGATGTGGCAACTTGAACCGATGTATGTGTACCAGGTTCTATGTTGTACAAACATGCATGTAGTACTTATCCAACAAGCAAGTTATTTTAGTCTAGTAGGTAATAACTAGTAACGATGGGTCTTAAGTAAGTAAGTACTTACTTAGACGAAAGTGAAGTCAAGCGGTGAGTTCTGTATAAAATAAGGTAGGCCTTCTGAGCTTCATTGTTTATTATTACTCAAAATGATAGTTGTTAAACCTGTGTGTTTAAAAAGTAAAATCTTGAACAACAGTGAAAATACAGGACGATGTTAGGAGCTATAATAAAAGGAAGCAGTAGTGGTTAACATTGCGGAGGAGTAAATGAGTGAGTTTATAAGTTCAACGTAAAGTAGTGTGGGATTTGCAGTCCATTAGAACTTAGACTATTTTTTGATCCTGTTGTATCATAACTGTGTTAAGTGCTTGTAGTAGATGGAAGATTTTTCTTATACTGAGTTTGTTAGTCACTGAAGTGATCCTGGTGCAACTACTCCATTTATGACATCAATATACTACAATGCTGACTAAGAGTTAGGATGATGCACGATTGTATTCTCTACTCCATGTATTATTATTATTGTATTTGTCTTCATAGTATCGTCCACCGATTTTCATCAGTGTTGTGGGGTAGGTGTGTATATCATAATAGGTTATTGTGATCCTGTCTTCACTAGTAACTATACACATTCAATGAAATCACGGGTATTTCTTCAGTTTTTGCAGCTTTCGTTTCTATATATTTTTTAGACAAATGATTCCTAGTTGGCGTGTTTCTAATGACATAGACCATGACACATTTAAATTAATATTAACACAGTAACCCTTTCGGCTTATTTAAGTAGCAGGCAAATTACTCATATTCGATTATTTAAAAAAGTGATGGGAATTTATTTTTTTATGATACTCTTTAGCTGTTCTAACCCTGGACATGTCTCCTGTTATATATTCTGGTTTCGGATTGTCTGCTAAGAAAGTCAAGCAGGGGAAAAAAAGATTTTTCTATCGTGAGTTCTTTTTCAAACATCGCACTCTTGGAAGTCTTTTGCGTATACTGTGATGTCATATTAAACGACTAATTATTTGTATTTTGGCTACTTACATTTAAATTTTATGAATTATTGTTGTTGCAGTTTTCTGTAGTATGCTGGTACTTTAGTGTCTTTTAAATGCACTATGACTTTTTGGTGGTCTCATTTATTACATCATTGTAGTGTATCTTATCATATCTAGCGGGAAATTTGTAAGAAAAATAGAGGCACTGATTGTTCAGAATGCCTCATTGATCTTTCACAAGCTGTGTACTCTTACCAATAAGTGTTCATCTCTTCTCAAAGCTCACACTAGTAATCTGTGATTCGGTTTATTACTACCATGTACTTCTCCGTTCGCTTTGTGACTTTTATTCTTTTCCCAAGAAACAAAGGTGTTAGCCAATAAGACATACGCAGTCAGCATATAAATCATACCAATTGGTACACGTTTTTGTTGCAGTTTTTATTCAATCATATACAAGACAGCACTGGTCACAACCTTATTTTTTGGAGCAGAAAGAATATGTACTGCCGATGTACTAGAAGAAGAATTTATTAACATTAGGAATGCTTGAGAGACGATTGTTACTTACATAAATTAATTGGTAAGTATCAGGTAAGTAAAAATAACAATTTAAAAGCAGCTATAGTAAACAAAAAATATACTCATCCAGTTCATTTTCAAAGGTGATGTTTTGCACGAACGGTCGGTCTAAGACTCAATACGGCACTAGAAAGAACTTATCCTGCTTCAATCTAAGGTAGATAGACTCCTTTTCATGTTACCCCCCCCCCAGATGTGTCTGCAAATTTACATTTGCCTACCAACGTAGATGCATTGGCCGAACAAAAGAGAGAGCTTATCTCAGATTCTTCGAACACGTTCCGAAACTCCATAGTCTAGGTAAATGAAAAGCCTTAAAGGCGCACTATCAAGACGTCTATTTGTTATAAGACATCAGGTCGATAAATAGAAATCCTCCAAGGTGATTAGCAAACAACCAAGCATCAGTCCCTGAAGTTTTAGGAAGTTCTTCGTCAATCATGAACAACGTAGAACTTGATGCATATGCTCATAGGTCCAAGGTGCCATACCACATTAGCACGACGAGATCAAATTTACAGGATTAACACAACAATACAATCCAACAGGAAGGAGTGAAACAAACATATGTACGAAAGAATAATGGGACTTAAGATCTAGAGGAGGATAAATAGTAAATACACTTACACCAATGTGATAGATTTTGAGCCATGTCACTTAGTGTCTCCAGCCAGTGATCGTGATTATCACGCGAACCCCAACCAGGTAGTCTGCACCTACCAACATAGCTTAGATCAACAGTCAAAGACTTCGTCGACTGATGCCATGTTTGGTCTGACGGCCCCTACCTTTCTTCCATCCTACTCGTACGCCAGCCAACATCACGCGATGAGGCAAGAGGTCGTCGGGCATAAGCAACACATGTCCCAACCTCTTCGACTGATTTGCTATATTTTCCTAGTACTCTGTGTTTAGCATTAATATTACTCATCCAGTCATTACATGAATGAGATTTCTATGATCAAAGGTCTAAAGCCTACTTATATCTTTTGTTTTCATGACCCATTTTTCGCATTCATATGTTAATATCGAGCAGACTGCTACTTAGTATACTCGGTTTTTTGTTGAGGCATATATCCCGTCTACGCTACGAGTTGTTCAAGTTGACAAAAACTAAGCGAGCATTCTAAATCCGAGCCGGGATTACGTCCGGCACCAACCAACCGAGGCTGTTAAGACTTCCTAGATGAGTGAACTGGTCGACGCACTCAGCCACTCTTCTTCCTCTAACTAATCTAAGTGATTATGCAGACCAGTCCTGAAGTATCGTTTTACATTTAGAGGGAAAGAAAAGCATCCCAAATATGCTTGTATTGTTACTCAAGGTCTTCACGAGTCTCCACACATTGCTAGCGTCCTCACCGAATAGGACTATATCGTCTGCACATTATAAGTTGGCAAGTCGGCTTCCTAAAGGATATCATTTTCTGAAATGTTCCGTAAAGAAAGTGTGACTCCTACAAGAACATCTATAACGAAATTAAATAAAATTGGGGGTTAAGCGGGAGGGCTATCCTTACGAATACCACTTAAAGTTAATAATTCCTGTGACAGTAGCCATATGCTCTAACTCGACCGGTAGTGTTTGAGTAGAAAACCTTTATGAGATGTATGTACTTTTGAGGCACGCCTTTTAGTGACAAACACTACCACATGGCACCTCGATCTGCGGAGTCGAACAAGGCTTCCGAGTCAAGCAATATTACTATTGTCGGACAATAAGAAGCATGTCTGTATTTTAGGATCTGATGCAGAGAGAATATTTGATTAATACATCCCCGCCCAGGTTTGAAACCAGCCTCGTTTTTCCGATTTTGACGTTCCTCATATTCAGATAAGCGTCGGATGATTACGGAGACTGAAATTTTAGATACAATGTTAGTCGAACAGATTCCTCTGTGGTTGTTACACGAAGATTTCTGTCCTTTCACATAAACTTGGACGATCAGCGATCGTGACTAATCAGATGGGATTTCGTCCAAGTCCCCGACTTTAGCCAATATATCACTCCACCTGTCTACGGAAACTTAACTGCTGTTCTTAAGATATCTGAGGTCAACCTATCATGTCCTACTGTTTTATCTAGCTTCAAATTAATTATAGTCTTTTCAACCTCACTAAAAGTTTGGGGGGGCGGGGGAAGGCATGTCCATTTTCCATTTAGGTAGTTTGAGGATGGTCAGAAACGGAAGGGCAGCTGAAAGTTAGTTGGAATGTTCATAAAAGTTTTTCGCCCATCAGCCTAACCTTCTAAACTAAGAATAACTTATGGACCCATCTTTTCCAGCAATTGTCTCACTAACAGCCGAGCAGTTGTCTAGTATTGCTTACTGTCTCTGACGCTTCCATCGCTTTTGTTTCTGCCACCCACCACTGCTCATAATCCTTGTGTAGACTTTTTGTCAGTCTACATCTGAGTAGTCATTACTCTTCATTATCCGAGCTTATCGGAGTGAATTTTCTAACCTTCATCAGTTTAGTAGAAGTTTCAGAAACCCATCGATCTTTTTTAATCTTTGTATTTGGTTGAGTTCAAGTATCGTTGCTGCGTTTACAGCTGCTTCAAAATTGTTCCAAGCTTCTTCAGGATGCACCTTCTGAACACAATCGATTAAGTATTTAGCTATTCCTTTTCCGAATGCATTCTTGGCTTTTTCGTCCATAAACTGGCAACCGAGAGGCTCAACTGTTATAATCTTTCTGCGTCCGGTAAAATGTATGGAAATGCGTAATCTGTCTGGAGCATTGTCAGAGTTCATACATATGCTTTAAAATTAGCTGTAGTCCTCTACAAAGCCTCTCCAACAATAGCTGACGCTAATATAATTTGTGTGTCCATCGTTGAGTTTATATTAGAGGCCGCTATGTTAAACAATGTGCTTGCTAAGAATAAACGGTAATCTGAATCTAACCGTAGAAGATGGTCTTTACTGTCCATTCGTTGGGCCGGTATGTTAAAAAGTCTGCCTAAAAACTTTTCACCCTAACTTAGCCTACCGATTTAGGTGTTAAAACCTCCCGTTATGATCACTGTGTCTGAGTGTTTAATTTTCTGAATTAGGCTAGAGTACTTTCTGCTGAAGCTATTGTTATCAGACGTCTGAGGCCTAAAGTGTTTGTCCAAGAGGTGACTGTTATAATTGTCTTTTAATCTTGATAACATTAACTTAATCATTTACACCCACAATATTGGTCTTTAATTTAATTTTTGCTCCAACTCTATGGTGTCATTACATTATTATATCTCTTTTGCTTGATTTCAACAGTTTTCATTAGTAACTAATCGAACTTTAATTACTTGTCCTAATACTCTTCACCATTACGTAATAATCTACTTCCAGTTTTTTTGTTACCAATAAAATTGTCCAGAACGTTCTTTAACATATGGATATATAGTTGCAATGTTTATTCACTTTTCTGTCATATCATGCCCATTTCAAGTATCGGCAGCAATTTCTAGCTAAATTTCCTTCTGTAAATATGTTTAAAACTGTTTATAATTTTGATTTTGAAATATTACAGGTTGTAAGCAGCTGAAGAGTACCAACCAAAATAAAGTGAATTCATCTTATTTTATTCAAGTGTTTACTCTTGCTCTTATCATGTTACGACCTACTTAACCAAATGACATCCAGTTTTTGTCATATTTTGTTAACGTCTATATAATTATAAGGCTGATTGGTAAATATCAAACACACCTAATGTTCTATTTGACTAATTTATTTACGTGTAAATAGTATACATTTTCATAAATCTGACTTGATTAACATGGCTTTCTTTCATGCTCCATTTTCGAAGGGAATGAATTAAACTGCGCTCCAATCTTATTGTCGAGTGACTGTGGTCTTTCGCTCAAAAAGTGAATATTTGAAGAAACGCTCGAGATAACTAACATGTACATGCCATCGTTCCTCCTCAAAATGCCCAGCTATAACCGAAAACGGAGAAATTCTGCACTTCTCGAAGTACTCTCATATGGCCACACAATTATAGTCTCTTATGTCATCCTATTCACGGACCTCATGAGGTGAGGTATTATTTATGAAAGTGAGAAGACAAAACTAACGTTAGTCGCTTAAACTGGACTAATGGATGCAGAGAGTCTACATTGTTGAGTTAGCAAATTCTGATTCTGAACCAACCGTTCACATGGGCTCGAGGATCCTAAGGGAAGGGATGGCGTATGAACTAATCACCGGCTGCCATAGAACTTCATCTGACGACGTTCCATTACCATGTGCATTAAACCTTTAAATCAAAAAATCAGGAGGTGGCCCCCTAAGAAAGCTATTTACTTTGGTATTGGCTCCCGGACAGTGTCAGAGCCCACATGCAATTGCAATTTATTTTTGTGAAGAATGTGATCCTTTCTAAATGTGTAGCCCATACGTTTTTAGTGTGCGTTATTAGAAAATTGTATACGTCTAAATGAGAATAATAAAACATCGGCATTGGGTATCGAATCAGTTATTTTTCTTAAAGTATTTCTTAAGTAATCACACTGAATTTGTTTCATTTGTATGTATGCAGTTCAATTACCACATAAATCAGATGTAGTTACTAACCTGTTTCCAAACTTTATACTTGCTTTTCCTTTTAATTTGTTTGGTTCAGGCTTTCAAGTTGATTTGAACAGTCCAAGGTTTCAGCGCAATGGACCATTGCATACACATCTCCAATCCTTTTTCAGGGCTTTCACTAATCCCTTAGAATTGGGCACTCGTATCCCTCAATGCCTTGCGAATCTTGGTCCTTTCTTCGTTGATTGGTTACCGGATTCCTCAGTTACACAGATAAATGAATTTTTTAAAATTGAATCGATTGCTTCATATCTAAATAACGAGGAGCACATTGTGGTATGTTTTTATGCTACAATATATAGTTACATCTTTATTGAAAAGCGTTCTTTCTCCATCTACTATTCAGGTTTGTACATTTAAAAAGAATATACGTATAATGCTTTTAAGTATATCGACTAAAGCAAATGTGTGGTATGTATTTTTTCAATGAAATCTTATTTATATGTAGTTGGAGGTTGTGCATTAGTAATAAATGTTGGTTGAGGCAATTTTTGTGACGTTCATAACGTATTGAATATTAGTAGCTATCCTTCTGTTCGAACCACAGTAATATTAGCATATTACTTGGGTTTCTTAAAACTAAAACAGTGCACACCTCACCTTGCTGCACGGATTTCCATCTCTGGCAGTAAAGCCTTAACATGTACTGGACTAACACATAAAACAAGCTGTGTGTGACCGGCTTCAAACAGTTGTCCCTTATCCATCGCGTTCAATCTCCCAGATCATTAAGATCAATCATAACCCCATTTACCTTTCAGGAACATCGAAAAGGACTCTTCCAAGTATGGACAACTGGGAAGTAATAACTGCCTTCATACTTCTAAGAGCACTCGATATCACTCTTTTCCCAATCAAATCCTTACTCATCCTTATATATCCTCTACTTTCACTCTAAACCCCCACTTTTCCCCCATACCCTCCACTAGTGATTCGATTCCACGTAGCGCTATTTCAAGTTTCCCGAAGCCTCGCTGCAAACTCCATGTTCAAGCTTTTGTTGTGCGAACCATTTATCAAATCGGTCAACAGGCCGCACTGGTTAAAACCCTTGAATCTCTCTCTATTGATGTCTGTTGTGTCTTCAAAACACATACAGGATTCTATCGTGATCATCCTGTTGACATCAACTGAACAGTACAGAAAAACAACACGATATGCTTTTCATTTACCTAGTGACCTAATAGCAAGTTCTCGTGGTCTTTCTGGTGTAGGTATCGTAATACGTTTACAAGTGCAAAAGGTACTCCTTGAATAGATTCCTGCTGATAGTTGCCTATGAGCTGTCCGTCTAAGTGGTGCAGTAAGAACTTGGAAAGACATGGTCACACGTCGATTATTTTTGTCGCTTCTGTATAAGCCCTTTACCGACTACAGCTGGGGTGGAGAAATAAAGGTGAATTCTACATGAACTCCTCTAGTTTTAAAAAACTAAACGCTCAGACACAGTAATCATAGCAAAAGATTTTGACACCTAAATCGGTAGGCTAAGTCAGGCTAAAAAGTTCTCAGGCGGATTTTTTAATATACTAGCCCAACGAATAGTCAATGGAAACCGTCTTTGGCGAAACATATATTAGTGCTAAACACATAGTACTAGGAAAATATAGCAAATCAGTCGAAGAGGTTGGGACATGTGTTGCTTATGCCCGACGACCTCTTGCCTCATCGCGTGATGTTGGCTGGCGTACGAGTAGGATGGAAGAAAGGTAGGGGCCGTCAGACCAAACATGGCATCAGTCGACGAAGTCTTTGACTGTTAATCTAAGCTATGTTGGTAGGTGCAGACTACCTGGTTGGGGTTCGCGTGATAATCACGATCACTGGCTGGAGACACTAAGTGACATGGCTCAAAATCTATCACATTGGTGTAAGTGTATTTACTATTTATCCTCCTCTAGATCTTAAGTCCCATTATTCTTTCGTACATATGTTTGTTTCACTCCTTCCTGTTGGATTGTATTGTTGTGTTAATCCTGTAAATTTGATCTCGTCGTGCTAATGTGGTATGGCACCTTGGACCTATGAGCATATGCATCAAGTTCTACGTTGTTCATGATTGACGAAGAACTTCCTAAAACTTCAGGGACTGATGCTTGGTTGTTTGCTAATCACCTTGGAGGATTTCTATTTATCGACCTGATGTCTTATAACAAATAGACGTCTTGATAGTGCGCCTTTAAGGCTTTTCATTTACCTAGACTATGGAGTTTCGGAACGTGTTCGAAGAATCTGAGATAAGCTCTCTCTTTTGTTCGGCCAATGCATCTACGTTGGTAGGCAAATGTAAATTTGCAGACACATCTGGGGGGGGGGTAACATGAAAAGGAGTCTATCTACCTTAGATTGAAGCAATGATTATGTTGTTTTGTGTAAAATTATTAGTTACGTTGGGGCTCAATCTTGTAACTGGAGTTCAAGCTTCCTATTCATTAAGTAGTCGTCCTGTAAGCTGATTATTTGTAGTACTTTTGGTGAGTGAACTATTGATTATATAATGTTCATTATCTTTTTAACATATGAATTGCTGCCCAAATGTTATCGTATATGAGTGTAAATACTTTATCCTCAGTTGATCTGTTCTAAGATTAAATCTTTTTTTTTAAAATACTGATTGTCTTTACTATTTTTACTTAACTCCGTTCTATAAATAGTTTGAGCTTTTTGAAGCCCTGAAGAGAGTTAATATTATCAGTTGATATTTTTATAGACAAACCATTGGCTATCATTAAGTCTATTCTGCATATAATGAATACGAATGGTAACAGTTGCTACCCAGTTACTCAGACCGAATAAAGTGTGGAGCATTAAGATGTTTCTATTCGTACAAATTCTATTTATGTGAAATATTTTGGGTCTCATACTTTCTGCCACTCATATGTTTTATTGTTTTCTTTTCAAGTTCCGTGGTGATTATTGACTCACGGTACATAAATAGTTATTCCGTGATCTCATCAAACTTGTTTCTGCCTAGTCGTCGTAACTTTTCCTTTTGATTATAATCACTATCGAATTGCTTTATTTTAAAGTTGTCTCCAAAATATGGAGAAAACTGTAACTTTTTTCAAAATAAACATTAGCAGTTTTGTGTAGAAGTATATTACGAAATAAACTTTATATCGCTTTCACTTTACTGTCTAGTTAACACTTCATTCAGAATGAGAGTTTGCATTAATTATCTATGCCTCAAGATTAAAGTCATTCATTTTACCACTTTCGTAACACTGATTTCATTAATTGTTTTAGTAACACATTAGTCTTTGCTTTTCTTAACTCGTGAAGAACGAACTATCGTTGGCTGGTTTGTTTTTTGTCTTTCATCGTATAAACGCCTATTTGTTTAGTGGTTTCTAAGTATTCAACTGTATTCAATTTTACGGTGTTTGTGACTAATCCAGCTATTCTAATTGCATAGCGAAAATTTCATCACATAGTACAACTGCTACTTCTAATTTTTCCTTATCTTTCAAACCACTTTTATTTTCTCTTTAAACTTCATAAACATAATTTGTAGGTATTGTTATGATATTTTCGAGTTACTATCATTTCACCATAGTGATTTTCCTTTATTATTATTTCCACTACTAAGATAATATTTTCTTGGAATAGGTTATATTGTTCCTCAAACTAATATGTAATTGATTGTTTTAAATTTAATCAAAATTGTTTTATTCATCCAATCATAATCTTAAAATAAAAAGTTACTTAACCATTATGATTAATAAAGTTACAGTATTTTGGAAATTGGGAGCCTGTAAATCTTATTGTGATAGACACTTTCTCTTTGTTTTTATTTATTAAAAGATTCAACCTCAGTATGAAGTTTTTGACTACAGTGGATCACCTATACTAATACCAGAATTAATTTCATGGGATAAATTTCTGGATAGACAAAAACAGAGCGCATGCACTAAGATAGAAGAAACTTCAGATTTTTTAAATATTGTAAATATTCGCCTAGGATTAACAGTTTTGTCATATTTAGCAGCTGGAATTTCATTTCCTCATTCATCTGTTTCAAATTGTGAGCCAAGGTGAGGAATTGTAGTTAAAACTTTTGACAACTTTAAAAACCTGCATAGATTATAATAACTAAAGGATGATGTTTGTTACGTGTATAGGATCATTTTATGCCTGTCACCCCATTTCATCCTCCCTTGTTCCAGTTTATGTGGCACAAGGTAGGCGTAATGTCATGAAGCTCATGCTACGACAATAACCAGGCTTATCTGATAGGCGGTAGTTAACATACTTAATAAAAATTTGGTTGTAAAATATCATCTCATTAAAATTTACATTACTATATTGTTGACGTTACTTAGAACAAAATATTACCGTCTATTTAGTAACTGTAACTGCAGCTGACATAGCTGGTCGCTATACTTCAGTTACTGTTATTCCACATATAACTTTTTTCTAATATTAGTAGTTGTAGTAGTCGCTATAATAATAGCAGACTTATATAGTAGGCTAGTCCTTCTCATTCTGTCATCTTATCGTTAAGATCTAGATGTATTAAACTTCCTCTTCACATGTTAAGGTTTACGATCAATTTGTCTTCCGATATTTTGCTCCCAACTCAATGTTCGGACACTGTCCAAAACCTATATCTAGTAGTGGTGAGTGCAATTAGGTATCATTCTTTTTCTGGTGATGTGTATTTTGAAATATGTAACGATAACAATGCACTTAATCGGTATATATATATATATATATATATATATATATATATATTCATTTAACGAGTATGTAAATGTTCCAAAATTAAAATCATTGTCAATTTAGTTAAGCTATCATTTTAGCAGTTTATATTCTTTAATATTAGAGGTTATTTTTCTCCTCTCCTAGTGGTAATCCATGCTTGACCAATTCAACGCTGTCACCAATTTATACACAAGCTCTAAATGAAATTCTGTTGCCTGTCTATAAACTGGAAAAACTGAAAATCATATATCTTTCGGGCTTATTTTTAGATTGTTGTTACTATGACTTGGAAGATAAGATAAAGTATGATTATATTCATTATTATAACTCAGTTGGTTACCAATGCTTTAATGTTTGCTAATAAATTTAATGATCACGCAGTGAATAGTACATCAAAAAGACATTAGTCAAGAGAAAACTGTTGCAAGATTTGTCTTGCAACAGAAATTAGTTTGCGAGCAAGTGGAGGAATAGAGGTATATAATGAATAGTAGTTGAAACAGCATAAAGTGAACCTGCTGCTTCCTGACCTAGAGATGTAATCCATAAAATAGTAGAGCAATATCAGGATATATAGTTCTATGATAGCCTGTAACGTGAGTTCGTAAGTTATTTGTTCTGTTGCAACCCCAGATTTCACTTACTTCATTAATTTAGAACTATGACAGGATTTCTCTGGTAAAGGCTATAAATGTGTGGTCGAATGAAAGCATTTATTTAGTGAGAGTTTACTCTCTATCCTGAACCGTACTATTTAAAAGCTTAAAGAAGATTAATTTGTTTAGGAAGCCATATCTAAATGCATTATGAATCATGAATAAATACGCTACTTCTTATGACAGTTTGGTAAAAATGTTAAAACCTTGAGTTGAACGTTAAATTTAAGCTATAGCATAGACAAGAAATCATTCACTTTGTTCATTTGCAGTTTCAAGCCATTTATGCGTTAACCAATATAATCTCAATCTTCTAGCTATTGTACGACTACTCTTGATGAGAAATCAGACCGTTTACTACTTTTTTTGATATGCTTACTATTCCTATCTTGTATTTTAAGGTATGAAGATGTTCAGCGTAGTTTTTAACAAATGTGTAGTAAAACGTATTAATAATAATAGTTTCCTATGAACATGTAAATTGGTGTGTATGGTTAGTGGTGACGTGTGACAGATGTTGATTTATCTTTGTGTTGCTGGGCTTCGTATTGTTTAAAACGAGACTATTGATATCATATTTATTATTTCAATTTTTTTTTTATTTATAGGTCCATGTTGACTGAAAGTCAATGTGAAAACGAATTGATTTACATGTGCAAATGTTCACTACGAACAACTACTAACTCAATACTGTCGTTACAACACTCTGTTCTTCCTCGTGGAACTTTATTTTTAACTGGTAGAAAAAGTACTTTAGATTCACAATGTCCACCACTTATTAAAATTCGCTTTTAGCATTTCATTTTTGTATTTGTATATACAAAATATATTGTTAACAGTATCCAATCCCAAATTCTGTCTTAATTCTTTTTGTCATCTTTAGACTCGTAAAAATATCTGTAGATTTGTTCTCGCTCTGTACTTCGTAATTCACCAGAAAAATCTCAGTCATTATAGGGCTTGGCACAAATGCTGTAAGTTCTATACCAAATTAGCATAGTGAAATGTAATTGAAAGCTTGGATATCAAAGCAGTCGAAATAATTGTAGTAACAATAATAATAATAATAATAGTTTGTGCCTACCAATGTGGCTCAGTTCAATGGATATTGATTTCACTGATTGATACCATGACTTAATTAGATTCCGTCCAGTTTTCTTCCATCTTAATCTTCCAGTCAACATCATGCATCTAGATAAGCAGTGGTTGGGTATACATACTGCATTCCTTTCACTTCGGTCAATGGGATTTACATCCTCCAACATACTTCTTACCTTTGTCTAGTGTTCCACGTCAAACAGATGCATGTTTCTCCGAGTATGCCTCAAATAGAAACGTTTATTATTTCATGAAATATTTTGAAAACCTAAGTTAGTCAGTCATGTATAACGTAGAACCAGGCATATTTCTGCTTCTATCGAAGTTGCCGCACCTCATTAGTACGGCAAAATTAACATCAAGTTGATAGCAGTAAGCGTTGCATCAGTGGTAATGAAAAAGTCATCATCATCAGCAGCAACGTAGAGCCGGGCACAAACGCCTGTAGGTTCAAGTTGCCATACCACACTAGCACTACGAGAATATTGAGGTAACGTATAGACAGAATACAAGAGGGAAGAGTAAAGTAAAGATGTCTAGAAAATAACAATAGAATTTAAGGTCTAGATGAGGTTAAAGAGTGAATACACTTGTGCCACTGTGACCGATTCTGAGCCATATCGCCGAGTGTCTCCAGCCATTTGTTGCGGTCATCACGCAGACCCCAACCAGGTAATCTACATCTACCTACATGGCTTAGACCAGTAGTCAAGGAATTCATGGACTGATGCCATGTTTTGGGTTGGCCGCCCCTAACCTTCTTCCATCCTACTTCAGCCCTAGCTAACATGGCGCGACGGGGTAGACAGTGGTCGGGCATGCGCAATACATCTTCTAGCCATCTCAGTCGATGAAGGTTAATGACCTCTTCGACTGATTTACCGTGTTTCCCAAGAACCTTTTGTCTAACCTCACTATTACTAATCCGGTTATTCCATGGTATACGAGCGATGTTACGAAGATTCCTATGGTCAAATATCTGGAGACGACGCATATCTTGAGTTTTCATGGCCCATGTTTCGCAGCCATATGTTAAAATGGCGCGGACTGCTGCGCAGTACACCCGGCCTTTCGTTGAGACAACGGATATCTCGTCTGCGCCACAAGTGCCGTAAATTGGCAAATGCCAATCGGGCTTTCTGAATCCGCGCTGAGATTTCGTCAGACACCGACCCACCAGAGGTGATGAAACTTCCGAGATAAGTGAAGCGATCAAAGCATTCAATTACTTCACTCCCTATAACTAATTTAGGGGAAGAAGCAGGCCCGTCCTGGAGTAACATTTTGCATTTGGGAGGGGAGAAGCGCATCCCAAATATGCCTGCATTGTTACTCAAGGTGTTCAAAAGACCTTGAGTGCTGTGAGCGTCTTCACCAAATATGACTATATCATCTGCATATTCTAAGTCGACAAGAGAGCCTTCTGGAAGGAGATTGATTCCTGAGGAGTTAAAAGAAGTGAGAGAGATTTCTAACAGTACATCTATGATGAAATTAAATAAAAAAGAAGATAAGGGGCAACCCTAACGGACTCCACTTGTGGATGAAGTTTCTCGTGACAATTCGCCATATGCTCTGACTCGACTAGTGGTGACCGAATAGAGAGCCTTTATAAGGTTAATGTACTTTTGAGGTACGCCTTTTAATGACAAACATTGCCACAAGACTTCACAGTCAACAGAGTCGAACGCTGCTTTCAAGTCAAGAAATACAACTATAGTTGGGCGTTGGTACATATGTCTGTGTTCGAGGACCTGGCGCATGGTGAATATGTGATCAATGCAACCCCGGCCAGGTCTGAAACCAGCCTGGTTTTCTCGAGTCTGTTGTTTCCTAGTGTTAGTTAAACGTCGGATGATTATAGTGGCTAATATTTTAGATACTATGTTAGTCAAACTGATTCCTCTGTGGTTATCACAAGAGGATTTCTGTCCCTTTTTGTAGACTGGAACGATCAGCGATCGAGACCAGTCCGATGGGATGGTGTTTAGTTCCCAGATTTTGGCTAGTATATCAGTCAACCTGTACGCTAAAACTAGACCACCATCCTTGAAGATATCGGTAGACAACATATCAGGCCCTGCTGCTTTCCCTCGTCTCAACTTACTTATGACGTTTTCAACTTCATTGAGAGTTGGGGGACCTGTGTCAGTTTTCCATTCGGGTAGCCTTGGAGATTGTGGGTAAGCTAATAGTGGCTGGGGGCCAGTTGAACTGTTCCTGAAAGTGTTCTGCCCATCGTTCTAATCTTCTAGATTGAGAGTAGATCATCGACCCATCTTTCTCAGAGATGATTTCACTAACTGCCGATTTCTTGATACCGGTGTCCTTAATAAGTCGGAACAGCTGTCTACTATGGCCTGTCGCTGCCGATGATTCTATCGCTTTTACTTTTGTTGCCCATCACTGTTCACGATCCTTACTCAGACTCTTTGTCAGTCTACGTTTCAGTTGTCGTCGCTCTTCATCATACTCCGAGCCTGCTGGAACGAGTTTTCGAGCCTCCATCAGTTTCCTAGAAGTTCTAGAGATCCAATGGTCTTTCATAACTATTGGATTGGGGTTAGATGCTTATAGCGCTGCTGCGTATACACCTGCTTTAAAATCATTCCAAGCTACTTCGGGGGAAACCTGTTGGTCATGGACGAATAAGTGCTTAGCCAAACCACTCCTAAATGCAATCTTAGCGTTCTCAGTCTCAAAGTGATATCTAAAGGGTTTGCCTGATGTAACCTTTCTGCGACCAGCAAAACGCATAGAGATACGTGCTCTCACTAGGGCGTGGTCAGAATCTAGACACGTGCCCCAGAAAGAGCGGCAGTCCTCTATACAGCCTCTCCAACGGTAGCTGATGCCTATGTGATCAATGCAACCCCGGCCAGGTCTGAAACCAGCCTGGTTTTCTCGAGTCTGTTGTTTCCTAGTGTTAGTTAAACGTCGGATGATTATAGTGGCTAATATTTTAGATACTATGTTAGTCAAACTGATTCCTCTGTGGTTATCACAAGAGGATTTCTGTCCCTTTTTGTAGACTGGAACGATCAGCGATCGAGACCAGTCCGATGGGATGGTGTTTAGTTCCCAGATTTTGGCTAGTATATCAGTCAACCTGTACGCTAAAACTAGACCACCATCCTTGAAGATATCGGTAGACAACATATCAGGCCCTGCTGCTTTCCCTCGTCTCAACTTACTTATGACGTTTTCAACTTCATTGAGAGTTGGGGGACCTGTGTCAGTTTTCCATTCGGGTAGCCTTGGAGATTGTGGGTAAGCTAATAGTGGCTGGGGGCCAGTTGAACTGTTCCTGAAAGTGTTCTGCCCATCGTTCTAATCTTCTAGATTGAGAGTAGATCATCGACCCATCTTTCTCAGAGATGATTTCACTAACTGCCGATTTCTTGATACCGGTGTCCTTAATAAGTCGGAACAGCTGTCTACTATGGCCTGTCGCTGCCGATGATTCTATCGCTTTTACTTTTGTTGCCCATCACTGTTCACGATCCTTACTCAGACTCTTTGTCAGTCTACGTTTCAGTTGTCGTCGCTCTTCATCATACTCCGAGCCTGCTGGAACGAGTTTTCGAGCCTCCATCAGTTTCCTAGAAGTTCTAGAGATCCAATGGTCTTTCATAACTATTGGATTGGGGTTAGATGCTTATAGCGCTGCTGCGTATACACCTGCTTTAAAATCATTCCAAGCTACTTCGGGGGAAACCTGTTGGTCATGGACGAATAAGTGCTTAGCCAAACCACTCCTAAATGCAATCTTAGCGTTCTCAGTCTCAAAGTGATATCTAAAGGGTTTGCCTGATGTAACCTTTCTGCGACCAGCAAAACGCATAGAGATACGTGCTCTCACTAGGGCGTGGTCAGAATCTAGACACGTGCCCCAGAAAGAGCGGCAGTCCTCTATACAGCCTCTCCAACGGTAGCTGATGCCTATGTGATCAATTTGTGTCCATCGTTGTGTAGATGTTGGGGGTCGCCAGGTTAAACAATGTCTCACCTTATGCTTAAAGTTTGTGGTAGCTAAAAATAAACGGTAGTCTGAACATAACTGCAACAGACGATCTCCGTTGTCTGTTCTCTGGGCTGGAATGCCGAGTAACCCACCTAAGTGCTTTTCAGCCTGATTTAGTCTACCTACTTGGGCATTAAAATCTCCTGCTATAATTACTGTGTCTGAGTGCTTAGCTTTTTGAAGGAGGCTAGAGAACTTCATATAGAATTCGTCTATCACTTCATCTGTGCTGCAGTCAGTGGGGGGCATAAGCAGAGACGACAAAAAGGCATCGGCGTGTGTCCCTATCTTTCCGAGTTCGTACTGTGATATTTAGACGGACAGCACATAGACGACTGTCTACAGGAATCCACTCGAGAAGAGCCTGTTCTGCCTGTAAGCTTAGTGCTATGCCTACACCAGCAAGGCCACGTGAGCTAGCTGTAGGGTCTCCAGATAAACGAAGAGTGAAGTGTGCAGTTCCATTGCATTGACTAGGTGAGGTCAAACGATGACCATGCTGGGATCCTGTATGCGTGTTTCGGAGACACAGCATACATCAATTGCAAGAGATTCTAGTGTTTTAGCTAAGGCAGCCTGTTGACCGACTTGACACAGCATACGCACATTAAAAGCTCCAACATGAAGTTTAGAGCGTGGCTCCAGGAGACCTGGCATGATAATTTGGGAACTCGGGTAACCAGTACGAGTGGAACGCATAGAAACTGTAGGAGAAGAAGTGTTATAAGAAGAGACCAGAGATGGAGAACGTGTTTGATCATGAACAAGGTGAACTCGAGTGTTATTAGCGGTATGAGGGCGGTTATCACTTCCCGGTTGCCCACACCGTGGAAGGGTCATTCTTGAGGAACCTGAAAGAGAAAGAGGACTAGGGGAGGTCGTGATGACCTGAGAGTGTGACCGCAGTGCCCAGGGGACAGCTGTTTGGGGTCGTTTAAGTATATTAATTGTTGCTCCGGTTGTCAGAAGGGGGGGCATCGGCCTCATGGCTTCCGAAGGAGCTCGGCTCTCACCATGAAGCGTCATATTAGTCCTTCCAACTTCCAGGGCAGAGTTAGAATGGTTATAAAGATTTTTACTCGTAAGCTGTTTTTTAGCATGGTAGTTGTTTTACGGGGTGGGGTTTCTAACCCCATGCCCAACCCTCCTCCTTTATCCGGGCTTGGGACCGGCAGAAACCCTGTGGGGGCTCCAGGCGGACATAGAAAATGATACAGTGCGAAAGAATTAGCTAATGGAACAAATGGTAGAAAATAATACTTATTTCACCATCTATGGGAAGACAAAGAGTGGATTCATTTGCTTTACTGCAACCAATTTTGAGGAATGTTATTTAGGGTCTCCAACCATTATTTTTATCAATCGCACAGACCCTAACTAAGTAGTCTACATCTACCGACATGGTTCAGATCGACAGTCGGTGACTTCATTGACTGATACCTATTGGCAGATTCAAAGTCCCCAAAAATACAATTGTTAATTAAATCAAACCAAAAGGAGTTACATTGATTTTTTGTAAACTTTCATCACATGAATTTGATGTTAGCTATACTCCAGAGTACATTCTACAATCAATTGTATTAATAAAAATGTTGATTATTTCACTCTGATTTATGATCTCTGCAAATTAATTGATATAAAAATCGATGCATTAAAATAAATTTAGTTCATTAATCTCGTCTCAGTTTTTCTTCACAATACAATCTTACAAGTCTAGTCTTTTGGAGTAGCTGTGGATTGTGAAGAAACAAGTCGCAGTATCTGATTGAAGTACAAATATTAGTGATAACATTTCATATTAACTGAATTGTCTGACGATGGCTACTTTGAATCAATTCCTTGAATCATATCGCGAACCCTACTATATCAACAAGAATCCACGCGTTTACCCCATTCGGAAACGTATTAATACCACCTTTTGGTCTAGTAACTCCTGGCTTCCATCATTCTCTAACACCAACCAGTATTGTATGTCGAGTTAGGTGGTTGTTGAGAATACATAGTATATGACCCAACCACCTCTATCGACAAAGATTTACAACTGCATTAACTGACTTACCATCTTTCCCTAATATCATGTTCCTAACCTCATCATTACTTATCCAGCGGTTCCGACAGACACTATCAGTGTTTTGAAAACACCTTTGAACCAAATATCAATGGTCTGTGCAATATTTGGAGGCTCAAGAAGAAAAACTTTCGGAGTTGTGTTTTAGAAGACTATTTCATTTGTTCTGAGCACATGTAAATCGATGTTTTATTTCTGTTGTTGTCATGGGCTTTAACCCTAACATCCCACTAGACTCGTGAACTGTTATTATATTGTTTCTCATTCAATAATGATAAATGATTAACTAAGTATCTGTTCCGTCAGCTTAGTCATTATTGTTCCTCTTTTGTATAAATGATACTCTTCCTAGTAGTCCTCTGTGTGGTCAGGTATATAAACGAATGGGTAAAATATAACTTGACTGGTTGATTTTTAGCTGATCTATCTTGTATTCTGTCTTGTTTCAGGATTAGGAGTCACGGGACAGACTTGTAGACACAGAACAACGGCTTACGTGTTTTGGTTTTCGGGTACTGGTTCCCCATAAAGGTTTCGGTCTTCGTATCTTATGATAAGCCATAATCTCACAACATAACAGTCTCTGAATATCATCTACTTTTAATGGCCACGTTTTATATCCATGCAGTAAAATGGAACATAGTTTTTGCACAGTTTACCCGTACTTTAATTGATAAACGAATATCTCGCCTACGCCATGTGTGACTTAATTTAGCAAAAGCTAAAAGAACTTCTGAATCCTTGTTGAGAATTTTCCAGACATCAAACCATCAAAGTTATAATTGTTTATTACTCTGTTGAATATCAAAGGGAATAACATTAATAAATAGAACATATATACAAAATCTATATTCTGACAATATTGGTATAAATTGTTTCCTAACTTAGCCTGGAAGTAAATGAAAAATTATGAATGGTTAGTTGCACACAATGTGATATCAAGTTTAAAGTATATTATTTTTAAATGACATCTTTGATAGCAACAGTCACTATTAACTAATTAGTTTTAATCATATTTCTTTGAATAAATATTGAAATCTGATTGATGATTTATGATAAGAAAAGACCACTAACGTAGAATATCGAGTTTTTTGTTATCGTCACAAGTACATGTACATTATGTTGTTGTTGTATTAGCACTAGATGTAGTTGTCGTATATGTTAACCAACTCAAGATATTCTTATCAATAACCTAGTAAAATATATTATATAATTGTAATAATTAATATGAAATGAAACATTTGGAAGAAAAGAAAAAAAAAGTGAACCAATAACACGTGGTACTTTAGTACTCAATATTTTTTGTAAGGTTAGGAGGTGTATTCACTGTTAAAATGTTGAAAATGGATTATTGACCACATTTTGTTGATCCAAGTACTGATTAACATGAGACGGTTAGATCAAATTTTATTCATTCTAACCTGTAGAAGAATGTTCATTCGTCAACTTACATGATATTATTGTATTTAGTGCCTTTGTATTCTCGACGGTAGGTTTTATATTTTTATGAATCATTTCTTCTGATGTGATATTACTTGCTGAATACCACTCAGAAAGTGGATTTTCACTAATTCCAACTTTCTTATCCGTAATCATTTGTCCTATCGAACATTTAGTTGTTGAACTATCATTGTTCCATACTGTTTTACATTTAACATTACTATCCATATTATCAATTTTATTAATATTCTGTTGGTGATTTTCGGTGTTTGCTTGCCATTCAATAGAATCTGCTGCCATTATTGTCGATATGAATGAAGTTTGAATATGTTTACTTGACGCTTGATAACATTGCATATTGAGATTCTGTAAAATAAATTATAATTGTACTATTTATGTAATAAAAGTCTACGCTATCGAACTAATCAATCACTCTATATTAGCTAACCTTAGTCGTTAGTATTCATCAAATCCGACAGAGCATTTCTGAACTGAATTTATTGACTAGTGTAAATATTCACTATACGTTAGGCTTTGTATTTTTTACCTTCAGTCATCTATTGTTTACAGTATCTAATTTCCATTTATATTCCAGTTACAGTGAAGGTTACAAGCATTGCCTGTAACAAGCATATCTGTTGTCATCCTAAAATTATATTGAAATAGTAAGTAATTTAGTATCCAAGACCTGACGAAATTAACCAGATAGTATAAGTATACTAATATGACAACTTTACCGACTACCGAAACACAAAATCTATCTGGCAAACCTAGCAGCATTAGCAACACTCAGACAGTTACTATAGTTATTAGCTTTTTAGTATACAAGCTGTGGCTTGAAAATATCTGATATTTAGTCTGTTTGAACCCTTAGTAATCACGGCGATGTCTAACTTGTGCGTATAAACAGCGAATCCATATAGTTTAAACCCTAACCTGCCCTTTAAGACTAGTACATTAAAGAATTCATTCATACTATCAGAATTAGGTTTCGATTATAGGTCTCTCATATGTATCGACGATTGGCAGCAAAGCTTCTTGATTTCTCAATCTTTAAGCGCTTGACAAGTTGATTGAATCAAAGCGGTTGAGAATACATGAAAACTGTCACAAATCACTGAGAATTTATGTATTTATTGTTCTTATAAGAAATAATTACAATTGTAATTGGTGTGACGCCTAAATATATAGCTGATCACATTTCTGTTACCACCTTTTCAAAGTAATCTCAGGTGATGAGGTGAATTCATAACATTTAAGCTACTATTCTAAAAGTCGTATGAAATCTGGTTGAAAAACATCAATAACATTTCTTAAATTAAATCCGGACAATAAATTCATTTTCAACTATTTTTATTTTTGATTTTAGTTTCTATTACAAATTTTTCACTTAATAACTTCACTCACTATAAAACCAATTAGATAATCCACATTTTTGATACACCTGCTTCATTTGCTGGTAAACTGTTAACTGAAAGTTCATTAATTGATCTTTACTGAGTTTTCTATTTTCGATTTAAACTATTCATTACATCTACTAGTAAAGCATATGTTAATTATTCAACGATATGTTTTGTTCAATGAAAGCAACAAGATTCTTATTACTGTGTTGAATATCAGTTCTGAAGGTGCTATGTTATATTAAAATTATATGAAATACCAAAAATATATTCTAATAAGTCTCAGTTTGAATTCTTTCAGCGTGGAAGTAGTTTGCAGTCGTTACTAGATTGTACTTGCATTCTTGAGGGAATTTGTGCTCCCTCTTGAATTTGAACCTACCTCACCTAGCTATGATGGCTAAGATATTACCAGTGAGTTATACGGTCAGAGACTGACTTTCTTCAAAACTGAGATATTAAAATTGATTTGTCATTGAGTACAGAACAATGTGGTGTTTGTCAAGTCCTTTAATGCATATCAAATTTTATTACTTTTTAATTTAATAGGAATTCATTCACAAATTTGTAATCGCTGAAGTTTTGCATTTAGCCATATCCAATTTACATGATAAAATATAATAAATAAGGAACAAGTTTATACACACGAAACCCCTGGCTAAGTGGAAAATTTTTTCAAAAATTTATAGTGGGGTTTAAGTTTATATATAGGTTTAATAATAAGAATAGTACTTAACTATCTAGGGACAAAGTCATTTTATAATCAACATCAAATTTAGTGACGCCTTTCTTCATTTGTCTAACTGAAGGCTAGTTTTTATGTTAACAACTTTCAGAAGAATGGTGCTTATCAAGTGCCCAGACACCATATGTTCGGCGAGATTTCCTGCACAATCTGAGGCAGTACAAATATTTATTAATTTAATGAGTATTTTGATAAAAATGTAATTTGATCAAAAACTAAATATACAATTAATCATTGTTTTCTATTCCGTTCTGGAAATGAATCTCACTTTGTGATAGTTTTCGTCAAAAGTTTACAATCCACCACTAAAAATTAAGGGCTTAAGACCAGTATAAAGCTACATTAGTCTAGTTTCAATCTTCTAAATGGTAGATATCAACAACTTCTCTAGGAATTAGACAGAAGACCTTTTTGTCGAAAGAAATGTGGAACATTCTATTCTGAATTAAAGTCTAAGTGTAACACGTATTCTATGCGACATTATAAAATCCTTCATTCATTTACTAGTGAGGTCGTGATTAGGTACTATGGAATAGTTCTGAACAGAAATAAAAAAATTTTCAGTGCCTCGGAGTTTTTAATGGTCCATCAACTGGATTTGTCTCAAATTATAATTGAATAATTGTATTTGTGAAAGTCTTATGTTATAATATTTGTACTGTCCTAAATTTGGCCACGAGTTTATACTGCTTTTCAAATAAATTTTCTGATGGACTCATGTTACCTGTGGATAATCCGGTTGACTCTGACTCGATTCACTTAGACTTCGATTAACGATATCATTAACTGGTGATTTTGACCAAGATGGCTGTTCATGTGTTAATAGAGTATTTGATTCAGAAATATTAGTTTTTGGTGCTTCATCCCACAAATTTGTTGTTACATTATTGTGTTTTAACCAAAATGAATTTTCAAAATAATCATTTCCTTCAGAATGAAATGATGATATTGACGCATTGAGCTTTAAAGATCCTGGTTGTATTCGAATGTTATTTGAATTAACATCCGGATTGTTATTATTTACATCATGAAATGTTTTAGCATTCATTTCAGTTGCAACTAACTTTTGAAATGATTCATATTGTCCATTGTTCAGTTGGCCATTTATAGATGACGATAATGACGGAAAATCAGTAAGCTTATGTCGTTGTAAATCCGTAGAAGTGTGTTCATGACATTGATTTGTATAAACTGAACTAATGGTTTCGTAGAATTGACGTTTACTAGTATAATTTTCAACCTTACAATGAGAGAAGAACAAAATGTTTCGTTTGAATTTCACGATGACAGAATCCAAAAATGTCTTATTTATGATACAGGTTTGACTCGTAGTTTATTCGATAACCCGTAGCTTTGTTTGTTACAATCTTGTGCTAGGTATGGATTTCTTACAATTTCTCATCATAACTGCGTACATAGTTTAGCTAATAAATAATCAGACAAGTGTCTAAAATAACTCTACATGAATAGGTAGCTTGTATCAGGCAAAATAATGACTGATTGCATATATCACGTTTGCTGTCCTGTATGGTCAAATGCACAGTACTTATTTGTTAACTTTGAGAAAAAATTCCAAACCGGAATTCTACGGCTGTTAAAATTTCTTCTGGTTATCAAGAGCCTTTCCGATAATGCCAATTCTTGATAAAACACTTCAAACATATTTCTGAACTACCTGTGTCGAGGCAATCCGCACATAAACCAACAGAGATTGATAAATATTAGTTCAGAATAACATCAACAAAGAAAAACAAATACTTTCAAATCACAGATATACAAAATCATCTGATAGGAATTATTCGTAGGCTGTATTCATTACACATTGATCTTAATTGGGGTACCATTGAAAACCAGGAACATTAGATACCTATTTCGTTCTAGTATTAGGCCCGCCGGTAGTGTACATACAAAATCTCACCAATATTCGAATCCAAGACTTTTAGGTCTCATGAGGAAAACCTGATGATTAGAACCATTAGGTTTACAACTGTAACCAACTTGTGATTTACCTCGATGGCCATCCAATCCTATTAGTAAGGAATCCTTCACTTCTGACATATGTGAATTCTATCACTTTGCAAAATCCCTACAACTCTGTCTAATTTATTTCTATCTTGATTAATTTAACTATTAATGATTACTAGTTATTTGTTTATTTTATTGTCATCATTCACCTTCAGAAAATGTATTTTCCACTACATTTCCTTTTATAAAAGATTAAGAACCGTCTGCCTTAAAATGGATCATGTTTCTGTATATTCAAAGTATTTTATAATTTTTATCCAGTGTAAAAGTCAGTTTGTATCCCGAATTTAGATCGACTGATTTGTATTAACCAAATATTTAATGTATTGGCTAATTGGAAGTTTTTTCAGTAAATGATTAGACAAACTGGTTCTCTGAACTGGGATACCAGTTAATTGTACACAGTAGCAAGCTTACACATACAGGTGAATGCGAATTTATACGACAGTTTGTTTTATGCATCTTCAGAATTTCCTATCTTTTTGGTAATACACGAAAACAAAGGATTCTGGGAAATAAATAAACTAATTTTGCTCTCTTCTGATATTCTGATTATCACATGATAAAATTTGTACCGGGGGGGGGGCATAGATGAAAGGATACAATACTAGTCATGTGAATGAAATATAAAGTTATAAATGTATCATTCAATAGTAACAGAATCTGATGATATCAAATATCACATATGTGAGACCGTATATATTCAGTCAATTTTTGCTAACTTTTCTGACAGATGTCTTTGAACCCGATCACATTCTTAGTTGTATACTCCTGGTCAGTATTAAAGCTATTTACAGTCCATGAAAATGGATAATTTTGATAATTGTGTAATTTAATAATTCTAAATATGCTACATTTACTGCTTCGCTCAATACGATGTTTAACCCTATAAACTACATATTTCCTAATTGTTTAAACATTGTTCTAATTAGATTGATCATGAACACTTTTTATGATATTTATTGACTCTTTGCATCCTGTTCTAAATTACTTAGAACATAACGTCATTTTTTACGTCTATAGAATGTGAATCAAGTACAGTAAGCTGTTTCGATGTAGACTAAAATTGTAGTGCTTGTTATAATTAATGTGTATTTTGTATATTGTTATTAACTTTATTCAAAATCCAATGCAATCTATCTACATTTATTTACGGTATTCTGTTTTTATATATTCTGTTCTCATTGTGACTATCAGTTAATATTTCGAATAGATTTAAAAATCTGTGTTTCGTTAATTGCAAACAATACACCTAGTTCTTTTAGGTAAAGCTGCTTTACAATGCTTGATAGAATATGTGTATAACTCGGTAAAAACATTTGTAATTGAAGAATCAGCACGCAGCGTTAGACACTTTTATCTTCCATTGAATACACGCCATTACTTTCTGTAATGAAAACCTGGATTCGCTGACACTTACTGAGTGTTTTATGTTTTGTTTTAAGTTTTGTTTCCCAACTTATTTATCGAATACAGATTCGTGTACTTGGCTTTACTCTAGGTACGAAAGATTTCAATACTACTTGGTTGCCCAAATCAAAATATGTGTGATCAGAGTTAAAACTGTTTGTTTGTAAAACTAGGACACCTTATTCACAGAACCAATAGTTCAGTATTGAATATAGCATATCGGTGATTGATGTGGTTAGTTATTATTCATATTCTCGAGTTAGTCAATTGTTCAGTAAAATGAAAAGAAATTCAAATCTTGGACGAGCCTAATTTTAATCATACACTACGAATTCAATTTTATGTATATGATGATTAATTGTTACAAAAAATATTTAAATCATGATAAATGAACTAGAATTTATATATTAGGTGTTTAAACCAATAGACCTTATTTTGTAACGTAGAACAATAAGTACATAAATTCTAACTCGAATGAATATTTTTTCATCGAAATCATTACGCGCAAATGAATTTTACTGATATACATTTAATTTAGAAATCTAGACATGTATTGAATTTCTGAGGTAATTTTTTGTTTCAACTTGTACTGTTGGATAATAATTTGAAGTTTCACATAATCTCCTTCACACTCTCATGCGACTCCTCAACAATGTTTGTCTACTACCCCAGCAGTGATCGAACTAAGAATAATCAAACCTCTCGGTAAGAGATTAACTTTTAGACTATTAAATTGTCATCCATTAGTACGCGTTTTTAACGTCAGATAATTCGTGTTATCACGCAACCAATATCCATTTCGTGATTATTGTCTTACTTCTGGTGGGAGATTTACCTCATTAAGTTAATCATTTGTTACAATAGAGGTAGCTGTTTATACAAGGTGTTGAAAGTGTTCACATAAAGGCAGTATAATATATATCTCACAAAGACATCAATACATTTTCAATATATTCACTTAGTGATTGTGTACTGCTTAAATTAATTTTGAAAAGTCTTTTGTCTATTAATACACTTTTTTTGAGTAATGACTATTTTTGTCACAGTTAAAAGTCAACTTTATTTATAGACCATGTTTTGTCACAGTGATATATTAATGAAGCACTGTAAAGTCAGAGAAAACAAAGATTATGTAGGCACAGTATGTGTTAATTTCAGTGATGAAAAACTTGCCAATATTAACTTATTCATCAAAGTATATACCACTTAATTGTATCGATTAATTCATATAAGCGAAGCACTCTAATATAGTCGTGTATTCCATAACCTCCATATTGATATAACATGAATCCGCACACTTCATTATTCTTCTGCAGTATACATCATGTCAAAAATGAAAACTGGTGTCGAGAGAATTGTTCCCACACTCGTATGATCAACCGTTAAGTGTTTAAACGATGTACTAACTAAATAACATCTTTTGCATAGGCATGTGCGAAACACATAAGAACCATTATGATAAGATAAAATGACTCTTTCTGTAATAGACCTCATTTAGTCAATAACTTCTTTATTTCTAAGTTAACTTTACTCAGAGATTCTGAGTAATCGAATACTGAACACACACACTCAAACAGATTACAAATAAATGACAACCCAATCATTAAACAAATAAACTAACCTTATCACTTTGAATAGACTCATTCAAACTGTTTATCACATCAGAATGTTTTGACACAGAAGATAATGAATAATTATCAATGTGATTATTATGATCTTGACGAAGTGAATCCTTGTACTGTATTGGTGTATTTAAATTTAGACGAGTTTGATTATTGTCATCTGGGTTTGCCATTTTAATTAACGAATCATATTTATTTAGATTGGACTGAGCAACCACTTGACGTTGTAAGCACAACAATGGATGATATGTGATACCTGGAGTTGTCATTGTTTGAGTATTATTGACATTAGTCGTAGTAGTAGTATTGGCAATAATATTGACATCAGCAAAGCCATTGAATGTTTGAAAAATGTTCGAACTCGGTGGATGATTTGACTTTAACACTGATAAGATTGGATAATCACTTAATTTCATGTTGTTCTTAGTTTTATCAACTAGATCTCTGTTACAATTATCATTACAGCAATCACTTTCTTCATTATCATCATCAACATCATCATTGCCTCTATCCATTTCATTCCTCAAAGGATGATTTGTTCTAGGATCGTCATGATTATCTCTGTAATTCTTTAGTAAATTCTTTTTAATTGATGTCATTATATTTTCTTCAATAAAACTACGTTTCTTCATGCTACAATAACGTTCTGTTGATGTGAAGTCAGTTTTAAATCGACGTTTACGTCGCAGATATGAACCATTATCAAACATTCCATGTGCTTCCGGGTGTAAAGTCCAAAATGAACCCTTACCAGGTTTTCTGTCATCTCGGGGCACTTTAATAAAACAATCGTTTAAACTTAAGTTATGTCGTATAGAATTTTGCCAACCTTGCTTATTGTCTCGATAATATGGATAACTGTGTTAGTAAAAGGAACAAAAACTATAATTATTACTATAAATAATCATATGCTTGAATAATTATGAAAATAAACCCAGCTAGTGTGACAAGTACCAGTTTACAGTGTTGGGCAGAAAAATAATAAAAAGTCACAAAATGCATCGCCTAGTCTCACACCATCACATTAAAAACAAATTTACCAGAAAATTAGAATTTATATGGTAATAGTAGTCGTATTACCTGTTGTGATAGTATTAAAACTAATAATTAATTTGATTACATTATCGTCTATAATGAATATCAGGTGCCTTGTAAAGTAGTGAAGGTTAATTGTGGCACGAGAAGTTCAGTGGTAAACTCTCAGTGAAACTATGAAACCAATCAATGAGGTTTTAGCCTCACTGTGAGCATAAATTCATTAAGGATTCTAACTATGCCTTACTAACTAATCCCGTCTATCTAGAAAGTGTCTTGGCAACTCATTTCATCGACTTGACAATAATCGCCCAACTTTTTAGTGACTAGATAGATTCTAAGTGAAGTTTAATTTACATTAGATACATTAGAATAGATTTAGCTTAGCAATATTACATAAAATTCGAATCTATTCAAACTATAGATAGAAATCTTTCCCGAAGTACTTATAATGTTTCATTAAGAGTTAAGTAAAGAATTTAATTTATCCTTGACTTTATGGAGGAAAATACGAATCACTAATCTGTAAAAGTCACACTCATTTCTTTTAATTATTTCTTTCTATCCCTAAATAGAATTTAGTCAGTCAATCAATTTCGGGAATGAAACATTTTAAATACACATGACCGTCTAACACTTAACCATCATTATTTAATCCACATATCTATATCTATACTTTTTTCAAATACCTAAACATATACACACACACAAAAATAATACAAGAGAAGCATTTACAAAGATCACATGCAAAGTTATTATTACTATTACTAATATTTCTCAAGTCATTAATCTGACTAGTAAGTATTCACTTTTAAATGGATATCAGATGAAAATAAGTATATCAGATCATTTTAAATTGTCGATTATAATGATTCAATATCCTGTTCACTGAAATATATGCATCTTGATAAGTGTAATTGTTTTTCTGTCTTCGCACGTAAAAGTGGCACATAATTATTTGGTAATATACACCTTCACTAGTATATATATGTAGTGTATAGAGAACAAATATCAAAGTTAAGTTGTTAGATGATTCTTAGTTTAAAGATTGAATCAGATTAGTTGATCTACTTCAACTCTTATACAAAATAACAACTTTAATGAGTCTCCCCTCCATCCCCCCCAAAAAAATTAATATCTAATTTAAAATGGTGGAATTGACATACCGAAACAGGAAGTGTTATTATCCCTAAACTATTGTTGGAATAATGTAATCCCATTTAAGCTATTATCACAGGCACGATCTAATTTTAGAACACAGTAAATGGTATTTGAAGAATAGACATTCAATGTTTGGTAACTGTAATCGGCAATCGGAGAAAAACCTCAGTTTCATCAAAGATGACAATTGAATGTATGCAGTGTGCACAGTTCAAACTCAAGCCACTCACTTCTCCAGTGTAGACTACTCGGGCTACGACTAACCTCCTATTGTAATTGATTGATCACTGAGTGATGGCCAATGTTATGTTTGTCTTTCTTCGAATAATGAACGAATTAGCCCAAAGTCTTCCTATGAAAAGAGTACTAAAATAATGGAGCAGTGTGTGCGTACTTATTTCATTCCTGTCGACGACTCAACAAAAACGTGTTTGTAACAAAAATAATTTCTAATCGAAGTAGGAAACATTAGTATTGCTTGGACAAATCAAGGTGCATCAATTATCTTGAGATCTCTAATTTATCTTCGATTAACCATTAGTAAATTGAAAAGTCATGCTATTCTAGATGAACAGTTAGTGTGCTAGTGACAGTATTAAGGCTTCGTTGGGCATAAAATACGTGACAGTCAATCAGGTGTCTCAGTTATATAAAGTGTGTACACCTTATGCTTGTAGGACTGAACTGTATGAGCAAAATTAGCAATAATCTCAGAGTTGGTATTTTCCTTTCTTTATCAATTCAGTTCTTACGTTCCAAAGTGTACACTAACCTAAACCAGTAGTTTACAAGGCTCCTTTCTTTCTATCCTTGAATATTGGTGAATTTGCCTTCAGGCGGCATCACTAGCTCACAAATAATATTAATGTAGTAGTAATTCTGTCCATCGAACGTTAGGTGATTAGCAAACGATTCCTAGTCACCTGACTAGATTTTATCATATTAGTTATGAACGGTTGTGTACCGATCATAATACATGAACCTAATGACTACTTCCAACACATCTTAATATACAATACTGAAAACATTTCTTTCTTCAAAGGTAATCCCCCATATCTAGAAACAAATGGTTTGTGTAATTTGTTCGGGAGTGAAGGATGGGTAATCAATCTACTGACCACTAAATAAAGTTGTTTGTAATAAATTACCTTCATTTTTTATCGTTGTATTGATGAATTGATTAAACTGTATAAATGACTCTAGTACATTCAGCATTATTTCTCTTGTGTTGTCATGTTAAATCACTAAGTGTAATTAAACCTTGAATAAAAACTAACGTCGGTTTCTAACCGGGTGGGATCATTCATTAGTTGATTGTTATGAACAGTGCCACCCTAAAATACCATAGTTGTTACAGAAATGAGATTAAATGTCATGATGACATCAAAATGAGTGTCAATTACTTTAATTCACCACTTCATTTGCTTTAGAATAGAATAATGTTTAAAAAATCATTAAATATTTCAGTATTACTACTGAATACATTTTGATTAAGATATAGCTTCTGTGCTGGACCTTATTTTACATAGTCCAAAAGTTGAATTGTAAGTACTTAATCAACAAAATGCACACATATGCATAGACTGACAATGCATCTGTTGATTTATATGAATGCATAATCTGTAGTGAAAATGAAAAATAATCCCCTAGAGCTTTAAATATGCACACGGTTACTTTGCTTTAGTTTCCGTATGACAGAGATATACTATCACTGTTACCATACTTTTCAGTTAGACCAAAGGGTTGGAGGGGGGGTGATTTGTTTTGTGGAAAAAAATGTTTAAAAGTTTAATTTAGTTACTAAGTTGACAACACTACACAGGTGTGAATTTGTAGCAGTTACATGTGTCGATTACCAGTGGAAAAATATCTCTTGGATGTTGAGCATATTTAATATGCGTCACAGTTCGAATATATAGCATGATGAGAGCGAAGACAAACGGTTGAATTTCTGATGATTTTTTTTCACAGAGTAATGTATTGAAATGACATGACTATAGTCCCTCGGAGTATCTTCTAGTTATCAGTTTATGAACTAACCCCAATATTTAAACTTTTGTAAATATGTTATATATGAGATACTATTGAATGTGATTGAATCTGAAGTCTTTATACAAAAGTAATTACTCATTATTGATGCATGTTGTAGCTTAACTTCATAGTGAAAAAGCATTAATCATTCGAGTTTATTATTTGAAATACTGAACATAACCACTGATCACTCATTTATGGATATGTTGAAGTAAGAACTTTGACCCAGAAAAATAATCAAGGAGATTTCAACATATCTTTCAGGAATAATTACTAGTGAGATGCCAATGAAAGCGACGAAATATTCAACACCTACCTTTTCGTCGTTTTAACTCCCTTAAAATCTCCGCTGACGATCCGTTGGACTGGATCTCATTTAATATCTAGTCATTTAGCCAGTAAAAACGTAGAACCTAGCATAATGTGTGAGTCGCTCCAAGTTACCATATCATATCAGAACAGAGAGATGGAATTATCAAAATGGAAACTAAGTAGTAGGGTAGAAGGCAGTAAACAAGACTAAGCAATGAGATGATCACTCTAGAAGAATGAATCTACAGAATAAAGGGTGTGAAATAGTTTTAAAATTCAGCACATAGGTGTTGACAAAATGCGCACGTAGGCAGGTAATGAAGACTGATTCCGAGGCGTTCCAACAAATGGTAACGATTAGCTTACTAACCTGATTAGGTAATTTGCTTCTAGTTATGTGGTTTATATTAACATTTAGCAACATCATGGAGTGTGGTCACGTTTTGACTACATTGCCCTAAGCTTCCCTTCAATCTACGCCCATGTCAACCGTCACCGCAAATCGAGATAGGCAGTAATAGGGCTTACGTGATATATATTCCAATCACCACAGATGATGGAGAATCACTTTATCACCAACAGATTTGCTAACTTTACCTAGTAACCTATGTCTGACTATTTAGTTTGGTCGCTCAATTGTAAAATCGCTTGTAAATAATGTTACAAAGGCACTAATGATTAAATAGTAATATGATACAAATGTCCTCCTATTTTATGGTTCACGTTATAAACGCTTAATTTAATTGTTTCTCAGAAACTCCCAGTAGAAACTAAATAAGTTGTGTCTTGAAATCGATAAATGTTAAGCATACAGATGAAAACTATTAATTAGAATTTTTCAGTTTAAAGTTAACTTTCATTGTAAACCGACATCAGCTAAATTGGTTTGGCAACTAAGACAAATGTCTGCCTACTGATGATAGCTCACGAAGAAATTAGCCCTACAAAAGCGTTCAACTAAGTGTCATAGTAGTTTCATGATTGGCAAAATGTTTGTTTACTTAATTTTATTGTTTTTCAGAAATTTTGTTGTAAAGATTTACTGCAAATGAAACCTGAATTAATACTAAACGTTTTGTCATAAAAATTTACGATTACAGTGTAGTCGAATTCTGTATAGTTCTCTAAATTCACGCCTTTAAGTGTTGGTTATCAAACTGGTTCTTAGCAGACAGTAAATTAATTCGCATACAGAGAAAGGGTTAGTAAATCAGTTTTTTGATGTTTAAAATACAACATTAATTTTTTATTTAGGATGTTTGAAACAAAACAACAATGCACGTCTACTCGTCGTATTACGGTTGTATCTAGAACAATCAGACTTCATAACATGCAGCTTACCATTGATTCATTTAATCAAACTTTGAAAATTAACGGGTAAGTAATTGAAGTTGTTAAAGAGACGTCATAATTCATTACAACACTCCAGAAGCAACTGATTACATAAGCTTCTTACTACTTAAAAAATACCTTTAATATTTGACAGTAAAGGGAGGGTCATGAGGTAACACAATAGGATTTTATACTTACCTTTCCAAGTATCTAACATGTACCATTCCAAGCTCAGTGGTTTACTGTAGTTGAGTGGTATACATGCTAATTCCAATGATTGGTCATTAAATAGTCACCGAAATAGAGTTTTTTTAGCCCGTAGTGATAGTCGAATACTATCGATCAAGTTATGTGGCGTTTAATTATATTAGCATGGCATTTGTTACAATATTTTGATTTAAGGTTAGTGGTGATCTATAGAAAACATGAATTTCGGTTTTATGCTAGTTGGCAGTCCTTAGGATTTCAGTCATCCGAAGCAACCGCAGCTCGAATACCTCATAGGCAACGTATCTGGCCATTAAACTGAATAACACGGGTTTAAACAACACAGAATATTAATTCTAAAATAACAAGTATGCATTATTAACGGGTGCTCATTAATTGGAATCCTGAGTAGCGAGTTTCCTGTTGACAGTTTCCAACAATCAAATGATATTGCGTGAAAATACTACGTAATTTTTCTTCAATTAAAACTTCGTGTCAAATTACATTATTCCGTTTGTCATTAAATGATTTGATTATTTTCCAGTCTAGAGATGAATCTGTACACTGCAGTAATAATGTAAAATAACTAATTGTAACTTTTCCTTAATTCTAGAGAACGAAAATGATATTATGTTATTCAAAATTTTATTCGTTTAGAATAATTAGATCTATGAAATGACATCAATTATAGATCTATTTGGGACTCAAGGGAAAGGTGGAAGTTTATTCACTACTTGTACAAGACTGAGTGGTGAGTACTCATATCACGAAGTAATAAACTGTTGCACTTCAAAGCTTATGTAAATAATCTTGATCACATGGGACAAAGTATGTAAAAAGCTATATAGTAATCAGCATGCAACTTCGAGTGTGGCATGTTTTTTCTCGAATTGACAAGATTCTGACATGCTGACATTTTGATTGGTCCCTACTACTGAGACGAAACAAGTGTCTATTTTGATTCTTAATGATTCCCTAATTGATGTCAGTGATTATCTAACAGGATAATAAAAATCGCCAGATTATTGATCACAATTTTGTGTACAGAATTTGTCATCGAAACATTTGTGTTAAACTTCACTACTACTCGCTTTGCAGTAAAAAAATATTATACAGACAGCTTTGGACGCAATCAAAAAGAAAGATGAAAACGTGTTAAAATAAAATCACCTTTTTCGTCACATAAATCATAAGCAATTAATAGTTACAGTTCGAAACGAATAATGAAATGTGTTCTCAAGATCGTCTGTACCATGGACTAGTGACTAAAGAAAACTGTGAAACACAAAACATAAGACGTCTTAACAGTGCTTAGTAACACTACATAATGAAGAAAACTTATGATCCAGTTTGTAACCGTTTTAAAAATAGACGAACTTTTCCTACTAATACATAGCTGTTCGGCAGTAACTGATTTCAAGAATAACTTCTGAAATTCTACTGAAAGGCATTGTCCAGTGATATTCATAGTAAAATGTTATTAAACCCTAATCCTGTGTAAGTGGTTGTCACACACTTATTAGGAGTTCAAAATTACATCCAAACAGCCAGCTAGTGCTTCATAGCTTTCCATGGTTTTTTCATTAGTGTCAGTTTGTTATGTAAATTACACTAAAAATGGGAAATTTCTACAAAACCCTAATCCTGTGGTACTTATTGGGCATATAATATATTGATAAATAATATCCCAATGAAAATTCATTTTTGCATGTTATGTGTGATGAAAACTTCCACTTACTTATCCATGATATAACGATAAATTCCATTCAGTGTTGCTTTCCCATCGCATTGAGATGAAATAGCCATTGCTATCAATGCAATATATGAATATGGCGGTTTTACTGAATTATCTTGGACAACGACATCTGGTTGGTCTGTAACTACTGAAAACTTATTTGAATCACTCCGTTTAGCCTGCTTATGATGTGTTTGTTGTTGTCTAGAAGATGGTTCTTGTTCTGGCTGTTGTGAGTGTAAATTGTGTTGATAAAGAAGCGTATGATCAAATGATGAGTGGTATAATCGGTTATCACAAATAAAAGGTATATCATTGAATAATGTAGGATTTGATGTCGAGGAATTCGATAATGCAAAGTCGTTTGAATAGTCATTCAAAAAACTACTTCTGGTCTGATAAATAGGATACCCTCGAAATTGAAAACTTGTTGGCAGATGAGATTGACTGAATCTTGTCATCTCAGTAGTTTTTTTAGAACCATAATATTCTTTAGATAATTCTGAAGGTTGTGGAACACACAATGAGTGCATATAGCCATAAGTTTGTGTTTCGGATTCACCAAGAACACCATTATTGGTATTTTGAATATGAGAGCTACTCTCGGTGGTTGATCTGTTCAATACTGATTCCTGACATCCACTTGTAGTTAAATAATTAGTTAAATTTAATCCTTTTTCAAAAAAATTAGATTTCTCTTGTGAATTCTGAGTATCAATCATTCTATTGCAAACACAATCGATGTTATCATTATTAGTAATAGTATTATTTAAAGGTTTATTTAATATATTAGAATAGTCCGAAAATTGACTGATAAATTTTGTATTCACAGAATGCGTTTCAAATCCCATTTGCTCAGTTGATTGGTAATTACTGAATGTAGGAAAATGCATTGGGAATGAGTTAGAACATAATTCAAATGGTCGATTGTACTTATTATTATTACTACTATAACCATCAGTTAAATAAGTCTGTAAATTATTGTGTGACTCTTCGTATGCAGTTAAAACTCGTGCACGATTCATTGAAAAACACTGTGAATCGATTACTTTTGAATTGGCACTGTTATTAATTTTAGAAGTAATATGCGAATTGTTAGTATTATCAGTTTCTTGATTGCATGAAGACCATGGCTGGAAGGCAATTGATGGACGATGGTTATCAGTAACAGTTGAATATGGATGCAGCATCCTATAAAATCAAATCATTGTACTTTTATTCAAATATTTTGGAAATTTGTTCATTAACTGTTGATTTAATTTTCCTGTCTGTTTCAATATAAATGCACCATGTCAACTCCTTTTTCATATACGTTATTTTCCAACTGACCAATCGGAATTAGTGTAATTCATAAGTACTATGTCAAAAAATATCCGTAGTTGATTGGTTAACTGAAGCGTCATTTCTTCAAGTCCTAAAACTAGTCAACCAATGATAATGCTACAATTTTTTAATCGTCATTTTCACCTCAGGTTATTTATTAAAAGGGGCTAAAAACTCAAGTTTCATTACCATCAAAATTTTAAAACAAGTTACTGCTTAGATAATGAAAGGTATTGCTCAATACAGTTCATATAACATTAGGTTTGAACAAATATACATTTCAAAAATGACATCTAATTATGCTAGGAATATAAAAAAAGCGTAATTATTGCATTTTAATATTAATTTCATTTAAAGTTTTGAACTGTTTAATTTCAAGCAATTGACTTAAAGGTGTTGTGCATACCTCTTTTATCGTCTCTTATGAGGTCTAAGTTGAATAATTCAGTAATCTTATTCCTCCTTGTTTCCGATAGTTTTCGAGTCAAAGATTTTTTGTTGAAAGTTTCACTTAAGTATCAGTTAGATCTGGGAAAAAGATGGAAATTTATTAGCAGTTTTCAATGAAATATAACTAAAGCTGCTTGAACATTTCATGTCTTGTTAAATTTGTTATTGATCACACACAATATTTCATATAATATTTGTCATATCAAGCAATTGCTCTAAGCATACATTAATTAATGAAAGGTAGGCTACTCGTGAAAATGACTAAAAAGTCATGGCATTTATCGAGGTGTATCTCTAATTTTGGAAGGAATAATCCTTCTATTTAGCATTAAAAACCACGTCATCTTGTTAGATTCAGTGACGTCATCACTGACTTATTCGGAGAGCGATCATACTTTTGTAGAACCTAGACATTTATGCAAATCAACCTCCACATATTATCGAATTCTGCTTCCGATGCGTAAGTGATGATTTTATTTGATCAAATAAGTCTACTTACATAGTTTTACTGCACTTTGACTTAGCGGTCATAGGGTCAAGTACTCATTACGAGACCTAGAGTTCTTAGGTTCGGACCTTGGAGGTTTCGTGAATCATATTTTATAGAATTGTGTTGAAGGACAAAACAACAGTCTAGTGCCACCAACTTTTTAATGGTTGACGTCCAAGGCTAGTCGTGGCCGTGAATTTTACAGTTCCGAAACCTCCACAATAGCTTCTAATTACAATAGGATGAAACCAATCATTAAAACACGTGGAATGATATTAAGCTCAATGTCTTTCGGAAGATAAATCATGGATGTACTTCGAGGCTAAAACCGACTTTAAGTCACCTTATCTTAGATTTTCAATTATAGACTATAATTATCTCATAGCTTCAAAGACTTAACTCATAAATCGTCTTCTTTGACCGACATCGTGTCTTGTCCAGAACCCTACTTCTATGCTAACCCACATCTCATGATGGGACAGGATTGTATCGCATATGTCCCAGACACCTCACCGACGAAGATTTATACATCGGAATAATATCTGTAACTAATATTTGGCGAAATACTTTCGAAATACGTATGACTCCTACCTTATTAATACATGCTTTGTGATTACAAAGCTTTGAGGTGCACTTACACTCTACTAGAGATATAGATACCTCGCACATATCCAAACTAGCATGAGTGCGAAAAAACCAAACATTCAATTTACTTCCGTCAGCAGACCTCATCAACCACCAATGTATCTCATATGACGAGGTTTTGATGATAATTGGAATGGTCAGATTACTCAACTACTTTAGCTTTTTTAAGTTACAGTAGGCAAAGATAATGACTACTTCTGACACATTGTTACTCAAATCTTTTATGTGATTTCACCAGGGACAACAATATCACCTAAATAATCTAATTAAAATTATAAATTTCTTAAAAAAAGATCATTCTTTGATAGTTAGATTAACATATAGCCACTTCATGAATAATGCATGGTATAAAAATGTTTGGTAACTGATCTAGAACTATCATAATAACAAAGCCAATCAATAGACAAAATATCATGTTATTATGTAAAAAGTAAGGGTAGTCAGTAAAATTCATTTCCAACAAGCATCACGCTTTAAATAATGATTTATTTAGTGGGACAACTAGTAATAATTAATAAGTAATACTGCTGAATTAAGATTATTAAGACTAAGTTGCACAATCACCAAGTTAATAATTGTTTGTATTATTTATTATACGGAGTGATTAATTTATTCTATCGATTCTTTTCTTAACTTCTATTATAACAACTTGTCGATGAATATTCCATTATATTGTACTGAGGACTAGAACAGAATATATATTAAACAAAGTATTAAACCGTTAACTAATAAATGCTGTCACTTGTCATTTATCCAAACTTAATGTTAATGATATTATGCATTCATCTTAAATTTATTAAATGAAAACAATGGGATCTTGTTACCATGGTGGCTTGACGTTACCTTCAGTGAAATATAGAAAGAAAATATATTCGTTTATTATGCAATTTCTAATAATCTTCGGTCAGGACAAAATAAATGTAAGATAATGGTCACGATTCATTAATTTATGAACGTAGTCACTTTCTGTAGGAAATCACCTATGTCTCGAATAAGATTTATATCTATGCATTAAATTCTGATTAGGTTTTCTGTCTCACATTACCATCAAACTATTAAAAAATAAACTTATAGACAGTTACGAAATTTTGAAATTGTATTTTAAGCTTGATTTATATACGAACCATGGTAATCACTACTTTTATGCTCTGAAAGAGTCTGTTTGTTCAGCATAACCAACTATAATGAAGAGGAATATGAATACATTTCATAACAAAAGATATAAGTATCTTATTTTGAAAGTAATGTTTGGCTTTAGAAAATAGTACGTATTTTCAGGCTTTTTCTGAAGTAATCTGGCCTATGAATAAGTACCTAGATTACATAATTAATGATGACGAGACTGACTAAGAGTTTCCCAAAATTAGTAAACACATATTGTTGATGAGTAGTATAGATTTTTCAAATTAACAACCATTAAATGTACAAAATATTTGCAATTGTTTTTACCTTTCAAGTTAAAAATCGTTTTAAATTGATAGTGAAAACTATGATTTACATTTCTTCCTGTTTGGAACCTATTATCTGGACGTATCTACATCCTAATATTGATGTTCACACCGAAGCTTGAATTTACTGTACCTGCCGCCTTAAATGTGTACGCTTTATTCATAGAGTTATAACTGTATACTATAAACTATGGTATCTGACTTCGTTCTGGTTTTACAAAATATTAGCTATATGTACTCGATAGAGACAATTCTCTCAGCATGCATATATGCCAAATGGGACCAATAATTTCAACGCTTAATGTCATCAATGAGGAAACTTAAAGCATTACACATGCTAAACAATTGAATAGTACAAGTTAGTTACTTAAGAAAAAGATGGATTATTCAGAAAGCGAAATTAAAATAAACTTAAAGTAAAGGAAAAAGTAATATGTAAATTGTATATTAAAGTAGTTACTTAATTAGTTTAAATAAGGTACCATTCCGTAATAAAAAATACATTAACAAGGAATTAAGATAACAATGGTAAACATGAATGTCTCATTTATAAGTCCCTCAAAACATGTACAAAAGATTACTACAAAAGTAGCATTTACTTTTACAGTGTTTGATTCTCTGAGCTAGGTGGATTAATTATTATTCTGGGTAATATTATCGATATCTATTTCAACTAAAGTGGGCTTTCACATTATTCCACAGGTGGTTAGTTGGTTTATTTTAATGATTTTCCTTGTGGTATTTTCATTTGTCTCCGTATACCTGTTAGTTGTTTTGTCCAGCTGACATTTTATTATTTAACTGATTGGCCCTTTAAGTAGGAATTAACATATTGGATGCATATTAGTATCTGTTGACTAAGAATTGATATGGATACCATGCTCCTAAAAATTCTTTAGCATTCTTAGACTTTGCCGGTCAAGAATGTCATTGTTTTTCCATCCGAATTTATGTTTATATTTAGCCACCTATATTTAAACCAGTGATAATATATCACATCGTTTTACTGCTAGACTGTGTTTGTTCATGCATAAGTGTCATGGAAAGAATGATCCACTTTGTCCATTGTAGTTTTTTTTAGTAATCATTTAATTTGTTTTCGAAATGAAACCGAAAGACGCTGATGATGATATTTAAAATATAGTAGAATACTTCATAACTAAACCTTTTAACTTCAAGAAGACGATGCCATTAAAAGCATTTAAATGCTCTGCAAACTTATCGGATCATTTTATTGTTTTATAAGGGATATTTAATACAGGAGAAATACCAACTAATAAAATGAAAACGATTAGCCATGTGATCTGAATGTATTTCATTCATTGGAATGACAACAGTTAAGAAATTATTGGGAATTATATCTCGTTGAATAGTTATTCATTTTCATTTTGGGATTCATTGGTAAAATTCATCAGTGACCTCAAAAAGGACTGAGACTACAATCTATTTTATTTTGATAGTTTGTAGAAACCTTCAAGAACGAGGTGATTTTCTTCACTAACTGAAGTCGGCTACAAGATCGTTGAGACTAGCAAAATTGTCTTCCAGGTGATATCAACTTTTAGGAAAAATTGCTTCCAAATCATAAAAACTCCCCATGAACTAATTTAACCAGCGATTAGTGTGTACGATTAGTGGTAGAATTATTATACAAGTATCTTCTGTTTTATTAGACATTAATTTGAGAAATTAATCAGAATCACAAAATAAAAATAACTAGAGATTGATGTAGCACACAGAAATGAATGTCAACATTCAGGCGCCTAATTTTTAACAGCTTTGTGAAATACTTTTTACATAATCATACCCTAGTTATGTAATTATTATTTACAAAAGTGACAAATTACAGTTATTGCGTCTTAATTTTCAATTTTCACTTGAACAAGGTTCATTATCTATTTATTAAAATAAAATGTTAACTATAACTGATAACTTGTTCTTAAAATTAAAAAAATATATATACATAAATGGACTAATTTGTGGACAACATACATATGTACTATCTACACAGTTTTAATTAATTAATTTTCAAATACATTCAAATGAATAAATTGTAATGTGTTCAATGAAAAATTTTTAAAAACAATTTCAATGTTAAAACTATGACATAGTTTGAACTATTTTTTTCTTTCTTTCTCTTTTTCACTTAAATTTTGTTTTATTAGACGATTGATTGTATACTATAAGTTTTCATAGACTAGTTACTTTAAGTGATAATTTATTTTAATTGCTGTGATTATAATAGATAAAGGTTACGCCATGGATAGTGATTTGAAAATAGTCGTTAGGAGACCATAGACCCATGTTCCGACTTGAGTAAACATTTTCAGTAAGGTGTCCATGTCATTTTAAAGAATTGATACTCTAGTACATATGGCGGTTAATCACTTAGATTAGTAAGAACAATGCAACTTGATCAACAGAGTTTTATCATCACTAAAATGAATAGATAAAGGCTATATTGATAGATAATTAGTCGTTAATCAGTGTAGTCAAGTGGTGAAGCGAAAATATCAGCATAGTCAGTTCGAAGGCATACATACAAAAGCTCGAATTTCAAACAGTATTGTTATGAAAATTGACCAAATTTGTCGCTGTATGGCGATGTTTAGGTTTTATAAACTTTTGTCGTTACATTCCCATACAGTGAAATAATAGTTACAGCTAAAAGTGTACAATAAACATTTTAAATTCTATGTTGATTATTCGATCTCTAGACTACAGTGTCAGTACTCAACTAGATAAGCAATAAATTTGGGAATTAACCAAATTACTTCAGTATAAGCAGGAAAAATAACACATGAATCTGTAGTGTAGTTGAAATAAATCCATGTTACCAGAATCATATGGTTCCAATAGGTCATAATCGCCAAGATTAAGTTATTCAAATGAATAACACTTTTAACTACAATAATCCTTCCGTGCTCTACAGTCATAAACAATTGGCATATTTATATCACTTCTAGAATGGTCAGACTGCAATAGTTATTCCTTTACTTAAGTGTTTGACCTTAAAATTCAGTCACTGGTAGGCACATTATGATCTTTTAGCCATTCTTTCATTTGAAAATTAAGTCAAGAATCTTGTTTTTGTGATCACTCTTCATATGGGAACAAAATTACTTAGCTTTAAGCTATCGATCTGGCATCCATAACTCCAAACAATATTCCCCAGCTATGATAGTTTTCATCACCAACTGGTGTCATTTGGAAGACTTTTAAACAGGTGGTAACACTAGAGGACTAGTCACTGATTTTGACTCCCGTATGATAGCACCATTCCCACATAATGTCATCGTCGATTTGCTTTACAATCATATTTTGTAATTAAACGATCAATGTAATGTTTATACAGTTATTAGGGCTAGTTAAATTATATAGATCACGTTGCAGTGTGGTCATTAGTCTAGGTGACTCGTCATCGTTTGCACTATCCTTTGATATCCGGTTGTTTGACCTGGTCTGTAGGAAATGTTGGACTTGGGTTTCATATGAGTTTGGTACTCGTAGGAAAGGTGCAGCAGTAACCTTGAAGGATCTGATGCTACTAATAGGATTCAAACCCGCATCATCAAGCTACACACTATGGAATGTTGCCAGTGAGTTGTTCTGACCATGATTAACTACTTATAGGACTGAGATATGTTCAAGATTGGTCACTGAGTGGTGTTCGATGTGACGTTTGCTTAGTCTAAAGTAATCAAATACGTCATTCCTTAATGAAAACTTTATATGTATAGCTTGTTATCATTCGTTGATCTAGTTCCTGAGTAATGTGTTACCATGATGAAATTAACTTTTAATTTTGGAGAATTGTAATACCCTGCTTATTTCTTTTTGAATTTAAAGTTAAAACTTATCGAATTATGATCATGATTTTAAAATTAATCGTTAAGTTCGCTTTTCCTAACATATTTCCAGTGGAATAGTAGATTCTTTTCAAACATATTTTTTTACGTTATGAAAATAAAACTAAAATGTGATATAAGATGAGTTACTAATTGAAAATTCAATGTGTCGTTGATTAAATTAACCAATAAGTGAATTAAAAGATAAATGACACAAACGAGTACCAACTTTAATTAGTACGTTAAAATGATTTTATTAATTTAATGAGGATTACTGAGATTTGAAGTGAGTTCAAATGAATACAGGAAAATGAATTATATCAAGTTGACGAATCTAAAATAGGATAGATGATACAGTTAAACATTTGCTACATGCATTTTTACAAAAGGCTAGTTTTAGTCTACAATTAAAACCTACAAAATGAAATAATCTGACGCAATTCTATATTTCTATCATGGCTTCATCATTTACTAAATTTTGGAAGCTCATTCATCATAAAATAGTCACGTAAGTGTCTTCTAGTAACATTTTCTCCTCCTTGGCTTATAATATTAAATTATTAACGTCCCCCCTCTCACTGTATAACAGTTATATGAATAAATTCCAGAATGTGGTACATCGCTTTAATAGGGAACAAAAAATCTCAAAATGTAGAATGACACACAAAATATTGAATATAAAGATGTGGTAGAAATAGTTACATGTTAAACTATTTTCATTTCAGTTGCATTTCTTATTTGCGAGAACTTTTTGATAATAGGATGAAAATCAACAACATCATCGACAACAATAAGTAGCTAATATAAAATTTACCAGTTGTCATATTCACTTGACGACTTTTGTATATATGAAGGAATGATTAATTTCATTGAAATTGTCAATATATTAATCAGTGTCATTATTTTCATTATGACTTATCATTTATACGTGATAAATTGTTATTGTTCTACATGTAACAGAACTACTTACTTTGTGTTTAGTATCTATCTAGCAAAGCATAAATTACATAGTGTGTAAACATGTTCAATAGCGGTGACAGTTATATCCACCATATATATATATTGATAAACAACGGTAAAATAACAGTAATTTTACTAAGACCAATACGAAGAAAAAAATAAAAATAAAACGATTTAAGTATCAAACTAGCAGACGAAATTCAGAAATGTGTGGAAAATATCAACGAAAAGGAAATATCTTTACAACCTATTATTTCTAACACACTGATAGTTAGTACATTTGGTATGTAGCTAGCGATCGAATTCAGGACCGTAGGCCCTAGTTATTTACCACGTAGGACCTGTCAGTAAGGCGTATTTACGTCACTGAGGAAACTACTGATTCTTTTTAAATCACAACCTGTATCATATGACTTCACAACCTGTGGCCGTTATCACTGACCTACTCGGGTCCCATCTATCAACTGATTATTGATCAATCAATGCTATCTAGTATAAGGTAGAAAATGTTCACAGCTGAATTGATTCATGATATTCGGTGTTGTTTTCCTTTCACTGACGAAATACTAAGTAAAATTCTTTATTCTCGAAATATAATTCATCAGTAAACAATAAAATTTCTGGTTAATAAATAGTAGCGAACTCATCAAGCGACTTACATTAACCATTATAATCAAAAAGCATGTCGTATGAAAATGCCCAACATAGAATTATGTACTAATTTGCATAACGATTTCTGAATAACAATTCACGAACAAATATTTAAATGTATTCACGTAGTTCTACTTGATACCTATTTAAAAATCGTTCGTAACTCAGCTAGTCACACGTAGTGCATAATCTAGCACATTTCCGTCGGTTAAAATTGCTACACCTCTTCAACAAAGCCAAACAAAGTGGAAAAGATAGTAACAAATTGACAGGCATAGAGGTAATACAGATGGTAGTAAACTAGATTATCGATCGGCAATGTGGTTTTAGAAAATCATAAGATGTATCACAAAAGCATGAAGTGATTTTGAAATTAAGGATCTCAGGGGCGACAAAAGTCGGATGCATCTGCTTCAACGTTGTAGATTCTGAGCCATGTCACTCAAAGTCCTCAATCACTGACAGCAGTTGTCCTGTGGACCCCACTCAAGTAGTCTACACTCACATGGCTGAGATTAACAGCCAGTAAATTCATAGACTGATTCAAGTTCCGTCCCAACTTATTTCTACACTAGTCAACATAACCTTTTAATATAGGCGATATTTGAGTATACGTAATATATGTTCCAACCACTTTAATTGGTGAAGGTTTACGATCTTATAAGACGATTCTTCACTCGTTTGTTGCAACATGCATATATAATATTTCGAAGACGTATATGATTAAATATCAGCAAACTACGAATGTCATACAACTTTGGAGACTGTTTCCTTCAGGTATAATGACAAAACTGACAACACTATTGATCAATATGCTTGTCATTTGATTGGCATACAGATATGTCGTTTACACTACTGGTGACGCAATTTAGAGAAAATCAATCGGTTTTTCTGATCGGATATAGAGATTTTAACAACACCAAATCACACCTAACCTTGTATTAATGTGTGATTTCTGAAAATATCTCCATTTTAAAAATTGGTGAGACTTTCGAGAGCAAAATACAGGTCGAAAATGTAAATTTCTTTGATTGTTGAGACTTACGGTCTAAATTACCTCTATCACAGTAGGTGTTATTGTTGTCCCAATTAAAAACTGATTGTGTATTACCATTTAATTTTTACGATAAACAAAAATTTACGGGTTATTATTATCAAATTGTTTTAATTAGCATTTTCTTAGCAATGTAAATGACCCTTTCAAGTATAACACAATATGTTCATGTGGTTTCTATTTTTCAAATGGTCTCCTATCATGTAAGTTAAAATGATTCGAAAAGGCGTGGGATCTACATTACAACCAATTATTATAGTGTGGAAAACCCAGCTGGTGATCAGTATAACCTATAGAATATATATATTCATATTTCTGTTATCAAATTTTGATGTTTTTCTTCACGATCAATTCACCTGATACCATGTATCAATCGATATGACATATACACTAAAGTATGCAAGCTTGCGAACATACTTGTGTGCATACATCTATAGGGGTGAGGTAAAACACAAACACTTTAAATGAATAACTCCTCGGATAAGAACATACGGTAGACCTGCAAACTAACAGTCACTATACTTACTTAAACGGATTAATCTTGATTATATAATCAAGATAAACAAATTCCAAAAAATAATCCAAAACTAGTATGTCACCATTTTTCTGATGTCTCTTAAGCTATTCATTTGTTGAATTCAAAGTTACACTGCCTGTATGTGCATCATAGTTTGTTTGTACATGCAGTGAATTTAAAAGAAATCTAGACGTAAGAAATGTAGATAACCAAGTGATAATAAGTATATATTCATCTTTGAATAACGTAAGATAATCAGTTTAAATTGAATTAGATGAAACACAACAGGATTAAATGTTCCCTGCACTTTTTCTTACCCAATCGCACTTTCTTTGCATAATACTTATAACTAAATTCTTATTGACAAAAAGAAATACTTCAGTGGTAAAGAATTACTCGCTCACATGGGACGTAATTTAGATTAGGGGTGACAAAAAAGTTGGTACATGACAGTAATCCAGTTTTTTTCGTTTCTTTTTTAGGGTAATACATATCTCTGTGTGTGTGTGTATCAGTTTGAAGCTGTATATTGTGCAAATCTGGATTGTTTATAGTAATGTATCCACTTTCTGTCTCTGCATTATGACCCATTGACATTGTACCAAGATAATCATCTATAATAAGCTTTATAACGAAAGACATAATATGTATAGTCCAGTGTACATGACCAGTGGAGAAAAAATCAAAGTCATAATGCCAACTTACAATGAATGAAAATACACAAATATCAATGGTTAAATAAAGAATGAGCATTGTGTTTAAAATCTTAATCATTTCTTCACTAATCATTGTCAGCAGTAGAACCTTTTATAGAGTCAGTGATCGAAGGAGTTCGACTATTTTTACACTGACAAAAATATCAATGTATATTATGGTTCTCAATAGAAGTGAACACCTTGAGTTTGGTTCTCCGTTGGTTGTGTGATGTGAACTATTAAGAAATTTAAAGCTTACCTGAAACAACATCTCGTTGTTTTTAATGATTCTTCAAATGACGTCATTCGGTGACAAGAACTACTTTTAAACTGGACGACTGTCATTAATTTCTAATCATCAGGTTTCTTATATCTCAGATGAAAACTGATCATTTGTTAATAGCACACATTAAGTTGTTATGAAAGCTAACGAAAAGGATCCTTTGGTATCACGGTAAATATATCATAAGTCATTCGTATAATTATAACAGAATGGTTCAACTTTTGGTTTTTTTACATTGATAAACTACTGTTCGGTGTGTATGTGTTCAAGGTTGTCGTTATTTTGTTCTGTTTCTTGTTTTAAAGCTCTCAGTAATAAATTTATTTCTTCATTAGCCTAGTTAATGATGATACGCAATGCTCAGTAGAATTCAGGACTTAAGTATTGTCTAATTTGGTACTCGTCAGCTTAAAATACTTGTATCTCAGTATGCACTGTACACACGAATACTCAAATCTAGTAAGTAGCTATTCAAACTACGGCGCGTTGATTCACTAGCCACTGACTCGTTTAGTGGGTGTAACGTTTATTTTTAAGGGTTTGTACTACCACATTATTGATATTCAAGGGTGAAGTGTAACTGACTTCGTTGTTTAAGTGTATTTAATAGTTACAGTACTTGAAACTAATTAATAGTCTTTTAGATACAATAGATAGTTTCGATTCAGCATATTATATAAATTTGATAGTACATGGCGCATAATAATTTCATACTTTGCGCGAATATATCACATAGCTCTGATAAACTTCGCCTTCTTATTGTATTATCAAAATTTATCAAAAGGACAAATCGTTTTAAATCATGATATATATTAATTTTTCAAAGACAAAAGAGCGATTAGGAATGAGTGTCGATTGCCTGGTATTACCAAACTGAACGGTCACGAAACTAATGAGGTGTGAAAAGTTGCAGTAGTAATTGATATGATAATTCCCAAAAGTCATAACGATTTCGATTCGAATTAACCTGAACAGTCCTTAAACACTGAACCTATGATAAAAGTATGAAAAATACGATCACCATCACATTACCATTATAATTTAAACACCCGAACTTCTAGCTAGATTTATAAAAGTTGGTGAGCAACGAATATTGTTCAAGGCTTATACTTACAGATATTGTTTACATAAATGCAACGAAGTTTTACGGTCTATTCGGAGCACTTAGCTGATAGCCATGTTTTACTTTACACAGAAGTATTCATCTGTACTGAATTAAGTATTACGACTCATAGCGGTAGTAATATTGGTCAAATTCAAAATCTTACGGCTATTATTAGAAATTTCTCTTACAGTCTACAAGTTTTGTGCTTATATTATTGAAATAGGACTTTAAATAGTTATTTTGATCACTGATTAAAACACTGAGTGATAGGTGATTAACTTATGGTATATTATGGTAAAATCACTTAGTATTTGGAAAATCGAACTAATCTGCCTTTTATATACTTACAAAATATCTGTGTATCATATTCAGCATTGCAAGTTTGCCACTAGGTAGCAATCATTAATATCAGTTTACCTTGCCTGATTCCTATCGATCACTATGTGATGTTATTACTAGACTGATTAACGTAACGAGTACTAACTAGTACATGCCTACTTCCAGTCGTTCAATACATATTAGACTTTCAATGGAAATTTCAGATTTGATGAGATATTTATTTTTCTCTTTGAAACACTTCATATTTTGAAAACCGACCAAGTAATCACAGAATTTCGATTATGTTGCATTTCAATAGTATTTGCATGTAAATTAAAATAACTACTTTTCGGCTAGGTTATTTACACATTATTTTCAAGGAATGCTTGAATCACAACACGAAACTCTTAAAACACAAAACGAACATATGATATTCGTTTTGGTGTTTGTTCCAATCCAACTTAGTTTAGAAATATAACATTTAATTTTATGGGGCTCCTTGGCAGTGTGCACTCTAGATTCCACCCCGGGGGTTTCAGGTTGGCGGAATATAGGATGCGCGCCGCTGAGGAGTCCTATGCCAGGACGAAACGGCCGTTCAATGCTCCTTGGAATTCAGTGATACCCCACTAACATCAATCTGTAAAGTATTCAGTCCATTAAAAACACCAGTCTCTACAATCCATCTCAATCCATTTACTTTTAACTTTATTATCGTAATTAAATTATATAACACCATTTAGAAATTTGAAGGTGAAAAAATGGATATTATTCGGTAGTTTAAGAATAAGTAAAGTTCAGTTACTATTGGATACATATAACATTATGAATTTATTATGAATAAGAATTGGACAGTCAATTTCTGAAGGTTAAAGATTGATGGATAAAGCTTGCATTATAACGCGAATCTACCAAAGATGGAAATTTAGACCACTAGGTTCCGATTAATAAGTCATGTAATACTGTGTTGTTTATGTGACCTGTGACTCAATGTTTCAGTCGTACTCTCGGTTATAGGTGCTTCAAACTTTTTGGCTTCTTGTAGCAAATATTGCTGGATTGAAAGGATCGTCTAACTAAACATAAGATATGGAAAAATTTGAAAGCCAGTGTCCTGAACTGCTTCATCCTAACTAGAAACACCTTAGCAGAGTGTACTGAATCAGGTTTCTTTTTTAGAACTGGTAATCATTATATTACTGATTTCAATCACCCAAGTAATTGAAGTCTCGATTTAGCAGTAAAAATCACTATATTTATGTATTTGCAATGAGATCTATAAGTTTAGGTCAAATTAAATAGTTATATTTACTGGTTTAAAGATTTGTGATTTGCATTCTCTTATAAAGATCCTACTTTCAATAAAACTGTCTTATAATAACACTAATAAGAAGATATTGCCCAATTATTACAGTGATTAACACATTTTGTACAAATCTCTAGTCATTGAAGCGACTTCTGATAAACTATGTTTTCCCTTTAAATATTGTTAAACTTATCATCATTAGCTTTCATTCAAATATGAAATGAATCATGGACACATGGTAGATATTTGTATATTACCTTCTGTACAATGTATATAAGGAGAGAGTGATAGAGCTAATTGTAGAAACGCATGACAAGAAATTACATGAGATAATATTTTGTTTATTTAACTAATTAATCAGAATTCAATTCTGAAACATGTAATACAAAGCATATGATACTGTATAGTTAGATACTAGCGTGTGTGTGTAATAATAATTGTATATTCTGTACAGACTTGACCATATATATGTACATATTAACACGTATGTGTGTTGAAAACAACCCATATTCAATTCCTAATACAACAACTACATTTTCAAGTGATTTTTTTTATAAAATCATTTTTCTTTCAACAGTAACAACAATTTGAAATTAGTTTCTCATCCTAGAGATAATTTAAAATAATATCTGTGTAGTTGATATGGAAGTTAAACATTAACTTTAGTGAATACAAAGTTTCCTATAGAAATTCACTTTGTATACATACTATGTGGAACAAGTTACTCTTAACCTGTTATACATACAACTGAGTTATAAACAGGACATGTGAAATTAAATTTTACCCAGGTGTGTAAAGTGTAGAAAGTGATGAAACCTAACAAAAATAACCAGATTATATACATATAACACCTGGACTACACGAGTGAATACATGTGTTGGAGTTATAATTCCAGTGTAGAAGCAACAGATAGTACTATTTTCCTGCGAAATTTTAGTTTTTAAAGTCTATGTATTAGTTTATTTAAAGCCTTCTTTGAATATTCATTGATAAGTTATTTGAGTTGCAGTAGAGATTGCACGAGACTGAGAGTGTGCATATATATATATATATATATATATATATATTTATATATATATATATATCATTTTTTGGTAAAAAAAGTTGTCATTCTCAACTTAAAAAAAACTTAGCCCCAGTTGCTATGAAATATCAGCCCAATGAGATGAACAAAGAGGTTAATAATACTGTGATTGATAAAGTTCTGAGAATATCTTGAAGAAAACAGAAACAGGGGAAAACGAAATCTAGTAGAAGGAAGAATGAGTATTTGTTAAAATATGAAAAGGAGTTAGAATTCATATAATGCTTGACGAATGTATCTTGTACATTATTCTTAGGCTAATTAGTTCTTATGATATGATATTTGAAAGTAAATGACTTTCTGAGAAATCACTGTATATTAGTGATGGTCATTTATAAACAACAAGCTACCTGGTTCAGGTATACCTAACTTCATATTAGCATAAATAGAAAAAACAGTGTGGACGGGAACGAAAAAAATACCGCCACCAGTAGAAGTGATAAGAAACTGAGCATATATATATATATATATATATATATATATATATATATATATATATATATATATATATATATATATATATATATATATATATATATATATATATATATATATATATATATATATATATATATATATATATATATATATATATATATATATATATATATATATATATATATATATATATATATATATATATATATATATATATATATATATATATATATATATATATATATATATATATATATATATATATATATATATATATATATATATATATATATATATATATATATATATATATATATATATATATATATATATATATATATATATATATATATATATATATATATATATATATATATATATATATATATATATATATATATATATATATATATATATATATATATATATATATATATATATATATATATATATATATATATATATATATATATATATATATATATATATATATATATATATATATATATATATATTGGTTAAGCTTCATTACTGATTGATTAAAGTAGAGCAGTGATAAGACTAATTGACCAGTTGTTTTGATGTTATCTTAGTGGGATCTATATAACACTGTGAGTTAAATTCTATGCAGAACAGAATGTGTACACATAACTTACTGGCCTTATTCGAAACCAAACCTTTACTCGGTGCTGATAGTAAAGACTTGTATTACTCTGTTATTGTTATTCAGGATCTAATTTTGATCAACCTTTGTTGAAATGTCATGAAGTTAACTATTCGGCATTTCATTTTAGAATATATGAATTATCTTTCGCAGCGGAATCAAATATACATGTTTCAAACTATTATGAACTCACTAATTAGATATATCTCCACCCCATTCTGATTGTCCTATTGAAATTCAGACAAAATATCAAATTTTCGAAGGGAACAAGTTGTATGAAATACCATTCTGTTTGATGTTTCTTAATTTTCGCTGATATTTCACCTCATGCCAGTCGGTGACAATATCTATATCCGAAATGAAATGATTGTTAAGTGTGTCATTGATCGCGAAATGATTGTAAATAAATTACATTAAAAATTATGAGAACTTTCATTCATACTTAACGGCGGCCTGATAGAAATCTTGGGCTACCATTTTTTCAAGTATTTCAATAAGTTACTTTCTCGTTTCTTGTTTTGTTATAATTGCTCAAGTATGTCCCAAAATGGCAGTGTACCCCCACGTCTATATAAAAAGTCTACGACCTATCGTGGATATTACAATGAGATCTAATCTAAGTTTTCACAATAGCTGGCAACACGCGTTAAAAAGATAATTATTCATCAGATGTCTGTTTCTAAAATCCTTGGTCTTAACTGCAGATCTCTTATCGGAAAATTGGGCCACCTGTAATTCCTTCGTAGTCTAAACATATGCCGTAACTGTGGTTTAAACACAGTTCAAAAAATCTTAGATACATGATCTGTTTTTCGTCAGAATCGTTCTATCATCAAGGAAAATCGTGATGGTGCTGTTACTTTCGTGAACATGAACTGGTATATATACATGGGAAAAGAATAATTTGTTGAAGCATTGTATGCTGAAAAATACATACTCTACTAAACACACTAATGAATGAAGCCCTTGTAATAATAATTATTATTTAAAGGGTTTGTTTTTCCTTGGATGGAGATCGGTTCAAATTGTCAAATACAAAGTTAACATTATTTTTAATCGCTAAGATTTTTATAGAAGTAGTTTTCTTTTTTTAAATATATAAACAATACGGTATTAATTACAAATTAGTGTTATTATTATAATCTTTAGTTGGTAATTAATAGTGATTTCATGATCTCATTAGTGGTTAGTCGTATTATTCAATGGTTATATGTGTACAAGAAATTGTTGACAACACAGACAACATATATACACTAATAAACCAATATATACCACCATATTAGTTACTTAATATATCCTATGTCCAGTGTATATAATCTTATCTCATTAAAACGTTACATTGAGCTATTACATCTATATATATGACAATGTTATCGGATGCTCATTACCATAAAGACTTTAGAAAATGGCTAATTAACTTCATTTATAGTTTAATTATTGAAACCTGTAGATATACTGACAAAGTTATGAAGAAATTATATACTAAATAAGATTATCATAGTTTATTTAATGAAGTGAATTATTTATGTATGAACAAAAATGTTTGTACATGTATACATGTGTACATATGTATATTTAAGAAAGGACATTTGATAAATGTAGTAATCAAATTATTGATAGTTTTGTGTTCAGTATCAAGTTCTTGGAATAGATTTAAGAAATTTCAAATATTATGTAACTCCTTTTTTTGTTATTTTATGAGTTATGCACAGTTTGATATTCCCCTTGTTGCTCTTTGTCATACACACTCTGCGGGTTGGGCCTTTTCATCATAAAATAGTTTTACAAATTAAGTATATTCATTATTTATGATTTATTAAATTTCGATCAAAAAATGAAATGTTGGAAGGTGGGAAGGGGGATGAAAGTTAGCATTCTCAAGGGAAGTAGACAATAGATGATTCAGTTGATATTTTGTTGATTTAACTGGCCATAACTCATATCCCATTTTCTTATCGTTATTGAATTTGTTTATTTTTCAATTAGAACAAAATCTATTAATCGAGAAGTGATTACGTTGGTTAACTTAAAAATGCGTTTATTTCTATTCTTCACTATGAAAATATTTGGATGTTAGATTGTTGGAGGTAAATGAAAATAGGTATTGTGCTTACATCTTGTGCTATTTAGTACTGACTAATAAGATATATCTTTCACTTTTACCGAATTGATATTTTTGGTGTAATTCGAATCTATGTTACCAAGCGTCACGATTAGAAGTTATACAAAATAAATATCCTTCTTTCTATAAACCACTTCTTGTAATATTGTAATGCCTACACTAATTTGAATCACTCATAGTGTACCAATTATTTAAAAAATACATTTTTTCTGTCTGGTGTTAATTACAGCGACAGTTAAATCTACATCTGCTTAATTAGTGTATTCAACTGCCTATTATTGAGCTTATTAACATTATGATCACTTTACAGCTAGTCAGCACTCAGAATAAGATATTGTAGTATCGGTTATTGCTCCTCGATCAATCAGTATTCATGGCATCTAAAAGTAAACATTTTACGCTTGAGGTCACTTTTAGTATACTAAGTTTAATGAATAAAAATTAACTCGTTGGTTAAGTTTAACATTACCATGAAGTATATAATCAGTATTAAAATAAATCGGATGAAAGTTAGATATGATGTAATATACACATCCATAATCTATTCCACAAGTATTATATAATTTGGATTGTGACGGGAATATACAAGCTCTTCCTAATACATAATCTATTCCGATTACCTAATAGTACTCAATTATCGATCTCAATTACAGACAAATTTATGAGTGATAAAAGAATTTTGTTCCAGTTATCTGATTGTATTTCTTAGTTACCTGGTTAGATAATGACGCTAATTTTGCAGTCTGAAGATAAAAGATAATTTCACTGTGTAGATTGAATTGGAGAGTTCAGACAATCAAGAAACATGAAATACTATTATTATTTTGACTCTGAATTGATAGTTTAGTGATTAAGAAAAAAGACTGGCTATGCAGTACATAGCGAAAAGAACTTGAATTCCGACCCACCTACTATGTCCTCGATAGTTGGGATATTTCGTTAGGCCTGAAACATGAACTATAACTTAAAGTAAAAAAATGTGTCACAGGTAACTCCATTATTTTAATAACTATCCAAATACAAAGCAGTTTACATTGACTACTTAAAACCCAAATGTGTACATATATTTTGTTTGCTTTTAGTTACACTATTTTGAGGAAGTGTCCACGGCAAAATAATGGAATTCCCTCATTTTAGTAAAAGTGACCTAGTATTAGGATGGAATATGAAATTACATAATTCATGTAGACGAAATGAAACAGTGACAACAATAACAATGCCAAAATGTAAATGTGCTATGTTTATGTGAAGTCATTACATGCTCATAATATATGTATAGACAATATATGTCACCCTATATTCTATCTACCCACCTATCTATCTATTGCTATATCACTCTCGATACACATCTAGCTACTTAGTTTTCAGTCGTGTTGTAATTTCTTTTCTACCGTTTAAAGTTGCGTTATTCAAGTACATGATTTTTAACTATATTTTATGCTGTACAGTCTAATATGTTGAAAGAATTACATTTATTCATGGGGTGATATCTAGGTTGTACAAATAAATTCAATCTAAGTGACTATTTTAGGCAAAATCTTCAAGACGAAGAAAGGGAGATAAATTTCACTTATAGATGAGAAAATGAGGTAAATGGATTGATCGTTAGAATATTTGTCGCGAAGAGTGTTAAATATACTTTTTCGTTCTGAAAGAATATTTATTACAAACTGAACTCTGTTCGAGAATTATGCAGGGTATGTGTCCAAGACCTCACATAGTAACATGATTAAAAACACTCAGGTTATGAAGTCAGAATATAATCTTCTATCTCTTGAGTTGAAATACTGTGATTCATATTTCAAATATCCCTATTCATCCAAAGGATTTTCCATTGAAAAACATGTATGGATAGTTTACCAAGGTTATTTAATCTCGGTCTATTAATAAAGTTATTTTGGATAGTTTGGCTGATAATGGCCTAATGAAATCCATATTTGAAGTGGAATTTACACCATCAATTTCCCAGTTATCGAATAAGAGTTAAACAGATTGAAATCACAATGTAACTGACTGATTAGGTCTTAAACTCCACGATAGTTACGAAGTGTCATGCCTGAACTGAAAGTAAAGATATTAGTTAATTTTGCTTAATTCAATTATATCAATAATCTAGTCTAAATTTACGAACCTGGATCTACATTGTATCTTTGTGCACAATGATTATTGTAACTCTCCAGATGAAATAGTCGATGTAAATTGGAAAGGTTTTGAATATATGACCTCATAGTTTCTGTCATATATAAATTTACTTTGCAAAAAGATTTTAACATATAAAATACCATTGAGTAGCACAATTAGTAGCTACATTCCACTGACAGAGAATTGGAAGTGTCATTAATCAAGGCAGAGTGATTTAAACGACAAATTAATCCCAAAATTGTACTCATAATAACTTATTATATAGTACTTAAGTTGTTACTATTAAGTGGTGATTACAATAGGCTTCAGATAGGGTTGTCTAAGTGAATATATAGGATGAGGGTGTATTAATTGTGGATATTATATCAATTACAGCTAATTATCATCACAGATTGTTATCAGTAGTAAACAATGAAATATTAAGTAACTATTTTAACCAAGCAGTGCAAACTTAAAGCTTTAGATTAGATAGGACTTAGGACTTTGAAGAATTTTTCGATATTATGTAGCTCCCATCTAATGTCATCTGTGATTTTTATTTCACTGGTAGATGAAATAAATCTAAGTATATAATTGACCGTTTTTGTTTCTAAGCGTTAACACAATTTAGCAATCATTCTTCGACAAACAGCTTAATATTTTCTATCAAACTTAGTATTATGTAAGTATTATGCAAACATCAATGCAGTAGCACAGTGGTAAGCTTGTGCAAAAAATATTAATTTGTATGGACTTCAGTATATAATAGTCATTAATTTTTGAAGTGTAAGTGATCACTATTTCAACTTTTAGTCTGAATCCAACTTAATTATTAACATGTAGAACGATACCTATATAACTATTTTTTCAGTAACCGTTTAGACCGTTTAGTTTTGACATCCTTCTACTCGATGACCTATTAACACAGTCACATTAGCGTTAATACAGAATATGTTTACAAAAAAAACATGAAACGTTCACCAAATATTTGTGAAGTACAATCCCAAATAAATATTCGGTAGTAGTTGGACAAGGCCGCAAGTGAGAAATTTATCGGTAATAGCATTAAGCGATTGTTAAGGTATATCACAAATTGAACGGAGTGGGCATTCTACCATTTGGTGCTAGCCCAATGGTGTAGAAGGTTAGGCGTTGTCCGTGAGACCTGAAGGCCCTGAATCGGATCCATTGACGGAGCATAAGGTGTTCACTACTGAGGAGTAGTGCCTTATGGTTTTCAGTGGTACCCAATCAACATCAGTCTATGTCACATACATACAACTAGACTGCCGGGAAAATTAAAATATACTACTTACACTTGTTTAAGTAAACAAAATAATTAATAAAAATAATCTGGAACATTAAATTATCTATAGTGAAGTATAACCATGCTGCGCCTATCTACATGAGCATATTGGTGAATGTACTACTTAAATTTGTGATAGTCATTACTAAATTCCTGACATGTTAGAGAGCTCGCTTGAATTAAACTCCAATGAATGCTTCAGTTACAGTTACATGTTCAAAAATGTACAGTACATTAAATGTACATTCCTTTCAATATGGTCCCATCATATTAACACATGATTACTTATTAAACTTTTGAAAGATTATTTTATGAAGAATGTTATACACTTATGGGAACATCCTCGCAAAATTAAAAACTGAAATTAAATACACAAGCAAATCAATTAATGTAATTGAGTTTCAAAGCGTAAGCAATCAGATAAAGATCTACGTGGCTCCACTCAGTAAACCTGAAATGGAACTCACTAGTTACTTACATGATATTTTCATTTCTTTTGATTAAAACTTCTAAGGTCAAATTGTTTATGGTTATGAAATATAATGCTTTGAGGTAGTCTGTGGAGGATGTTATTAAGTTTTCATTGGTTTTATTTGTCACAGATTGATGTTAGGGAAGTGGGAACCCTACGATTGGATGCCAACCCAGTGGTATAAATGGTTAAGCACTCGCCAACCTTAAGCCTACGAGGCAGAATCTAGGGTGCACCCTACTTAATAGTCCCATACTAGGACGAAAAATCTGTTCCGTGCTCCGTGTTTTCCAATGGTACTCTACCAATCTCAATCTGCAACAAATCCAATCAACTAAAATATAATGTTTGTTGGAATTATAAATCAGGATTTATTGAATTCATTCTATTTTGCATGAAAGTCTTAAACCCAAACTTACTATGAAGTGAGAAAGATCATTTCAAATAGCAATATTTATTACATTCATAATATAAATAATAATACTAATACTTATATCACCTAAGTCACAACTTCAATCATATTTTTCCAAAAAGAACTTGTTGTAAAGTACAATTCACTAAAATACACCACTTAATTAGTATGAATATCATTTGAATAGATTGCGATTTAAAAGAATAAATTGTGTGAAATATTGACAAAGTGACATAATCCCAAATTGTTTATGAATATTTATTTGATAAAATCACGAAAGTAAATAAATTGTTCACTGATCGATTAAGTTATACCACGAATCTATTAAACTTGTAGTAATAACGCAACACCGCCTAGAATCCAACGTGATGGCTTTTCTTTCGTTTTCATATTGAATGTCCAAACATAGGTAGGTCCACGTTGTTTGGTTTTATATACTGGACAGGCATATGTATTACGTAGGTCTTGTCTGTCAACGGGTATCGCTTTTAAAAAGATCACTGGTAGACTTGGTGCTAATTCCTTTAGTCGAGCTTCAGCTATCATATTAGTTTGTACATCCCATCTGGCACCTTCCATAAAGAGACCATGTATATAAGCACCTTCTCTTGGTGGTGCGCTCATTTCATCCTTAGTCTTTTTAGTGACATCACACTGTAGTACCATACGATCTAATGGCCATTCATTTTTTCTTGCTGTCTGTTGCATAATAGCTGTTAAAAATGATTGTGGGTTAAACAATCCACCTAACCAAACTGTACTGGGCAAAGAAAAATCATTTGTCCAAGACTCTAACTCTTTTACTCTAGATAACATATCAGCATACCAAATACCCAATGGATACATGCTTGGATAAGCTCGTTTCTCCCATTGACTCGGTACACTGTCTATAATAAGTGAATTAGCTAGTTCTTCCATTTCTGGTGTTGTAGTCAGTTCACCTTTTAAACCAAGTGTTAATTCTTTTAACGATCTACGCATTTCTTTTATTAAAATATTCATACGTTCACATTCTTGAAAAGCGACTACGACATATGGTGTACGTTCTTCTGGTGGAACTTTACCTTGCAGTTCTAACATATTAAAATCTTCAGGTAATTTCTCAATGATTTCATCAAGAACACTCTGTAATTTCTCTTCTCTACTTATTCCTGTACCGCTGCCAGCGCCAGCATCACGGGGCTGCATTTCAAATACAGTACGAAATAGTTTTTCTGATGTATTTGTTAAAAATTCCATTTCAGCATTTGGATGTAAACCATACAAATATGGCGATTCAGATGGTAAAAACTCATCAATATACTGATGATAACCCTTATAATCAGTATTTTGTGGCGTTTTAAAATTTGGTGCCAAATAATGATCACCGTCTAACATTTCCGGTACTAGATATTCTTCTAGATATGTTTTACATAGACGACGATCCCAGTCATCTGTGATATGTCCACCATACATAATATCACCAAATAAATATCTTAAATCTTCCCATGGTACTTTACTGTTTGCTTCTAAGTAATTATATAGCACACTAACACTAATGGTTAAATCACCTGTATTGAATGGATAAATACGATTCCAACCTTGTGGTCCAAATTTACGTCGCTCACAAACAACTGCATGAAAATAGCATAAGCCAAATAGAATTGTTTTGAATTCATTCTCACGACTGCACATTTCAAGTGTATCTTGATTAAAATTATTTAGTGCCTTGTGTAGATTAGCATACATACCAGTTGGTGGTTCATTTGTTATTTTGATAGCATTCTCCAATATACCTTGTGGTATAATATGGTATTCTGGGTCACCTGCTGGTTCTGCACTGATAAATAATCTATAATTTGCATGTCCACTTTCAGCCGATTCTTCCATTAATTTCTCTAATGTTGGTAACCATTTAGCAACCAAATGAACATTTTGTAACACAACCCAATGACCTTCTTTTGAAGCCAACTCCATAGCTTTTGCTGCAACAACCTCTTGGCCTTGACCTAATGAGACATTGTGGAAATTTTGGTTATCACCAGTAAAACCAAGTTTACGACCAAGTGCTTCAACTTCTTTCAATGGATCAACACCAGGGGATAATATGAAGAAAATTGGTATGGACGGACCAGATTCTTCAAATGATTTTATAAATGATAAACCACCTCCTTCAGTATACTTCTGACCTAGTTTTTGTCCTACAAAGTCGGTTATAGCATAACTCATACGATCTGGCCGTAAAGCACGGAGTATACACAGTATTTGTAATGGTGTTTTATTCTTCCATTCTTGTGGTAGCTTTTCTTTTTCTGGTGCTTCACCTTCAACCAATTTTTTCCAACGTTTTGCTGAACCTTCAATATCTTTATCTAAATTACGAAATGTCTCCATATTCGACAATGCTTTAATCCCACCCCAACCATTATTTGTAATAAAATCAACTGGAGATGTTAAATTTGGTATAATTGGAAATCTTAACAAAAAGTCTAATTCAATGGGATTAATTTCATTGGCTACTGATAATATTTGAAATGCCATTTGTGCAGTAAATATTAATTTATCTTTCTCAAATAAACCTCTTGATGTGTACATATAAACTGAGTAAGTAATTGAATCAAGTAAATTTTTTACACGTGTTTGTATATCATCTGATGCTTCAGATCTATCCATAGCTACTTCGAATACACTACGAAATGCTTTTAATGAAAATTGATACATAGGATTAATTTTATTTAAATCATTTAATACAAAATATAATAATGATGCACGACATGCTGCTGGACGATATAATTCACGTGCTTCATTAATTTGAACTTCAGTAATTTTAGCTTGTGCAACTTTTTCTACAATTTCAATAGCTGTACGTTTATTTGTTTCTAAGTTTTCAACTAATGCATAGTCTCCGAGAAAATTACCTTCAGCCGCTGATAATCTTGCTAATAAACTATCTTCTAACTGTTTTAAGGTGATTTTAAACTGATTTTGTTGTCGTGTCAAATCAGCTTTTAAGTGTTCCAAATCTGGACGTTCTTTACTAACAACACTAGCCAATAGTTGATCTTCTAAACCATCACGTGTTACAGTGAAATTAATCAGCGTAGTCTGTGCTTGCATTTCTGGTTTATAGTGTGGATTAGCTAATTTCGTCTGTAAAATTAAACGAAATTCTGGGCTATATTCAACTTCTTTATCACCAAGACGTATTGCTCTACCTTTTTTAACTGTTCTTCTACCTAACAATGGATCCAAAACAGGATCAACACTTTCTTCAATATTTTCTAGCAATACTGTATCACCAGACGATATGGCACGTTCAATTTCATCCAAATAGCCTTTTGAACCTAATCGTATTACTTTCAAACCAGTTGCATAACGTGTTTTAATCCACTTTACACCTTGTAATTGTGGATCAATCATTAATGGCCAACGTTCAGCGTTGGTTAAAATTGTGGCATTTTCAATAGACATCCTATCTGACGGTAGACCTTCATTATTCCATGCAGCGATAACTGCATCATCAATTAGCATATCTAAAGGATCCAAGTCACTTGTAATCGGTATTGATGGATTAATTGATTTTAAAAATGGTATCCAATGTTGGTCGAGTAGTTCAGTACGATAACGTTTTGTAAAACAACCAACATAAGATAAAAATGCTGCAGTTAATAAAACATCACCAGGTAGTGTGTTTGCTTGTTCTTTATATTGTTTTACTTGTTGTGCCCAACGTATTTTCTCTGATGCTAAACCACCAACTAGACGATTAGCTAATTCAATTGTTTTATATGTTAATTCTGCTTCATCTTGACACTTCTGTTTTTCCATTGTAGCTGTTTCAAATTCATCTGTTAATTTTTTTAATTTATCTTCCAAATCTTTAATTTTTTTCTGAATAGTCTCTAATTTTTCAGTTGCTTGACGTAATTCTTCATTCGCTGCATTTAATGCATCACGTTTAGGTTTTACATCACAATAAATATTATAAAATTGTACAATATTAATAACCCATGAACATAGACCTGCTGCTGCTGTAGACTTATTACGAATCAATTCTGGATCAAATTCTGGATCTTTTAAATATTCTTGAACGGCTTTTAAACAATTCTCATGAATATTTTCTTTGTCATAATTAATTAAATTATCTAAGAATAAGTCAACTTTACTCATTATGCCAGCTTTAGATGCTTTCCAACTACGATCTTTTGGTATTTTACCATCACGTGCTAGTAAAACCATAACAGCAGCTGTAACATTGATTACAGCTGCTGGTGGTGAGCCGAATGATTTCATTTCGGTTAAATTATTTTTATTCAATGTGTTCAATGCCTCTTGTGCTGCAATCAATGCTGGTTCAGCTTTAGCTAAGTCAATTTCACAGTCTTTTTGTTTTTTTGACACTTCGATTTTAATTTTAGCAACTTTTTCTTCTTCTTGGTTTGCAAATAGTTTCTCTTCTTTGACCTTTTCTGTTTCTGCGCCAACAATAGTTAATAACTTATTGGCATCTTCATTTTTCTGTGCTAATTCAACTTCTTGTGCTGCTAATTTTGCTTTTAAATCATCTACTTGTTGTGCAGTACTCTCTAATTTCTGTAGACCATTTTCTAAACGTGTCATTTTATTAATTAAATCACTATATTTTTGATTTAACATATTTTCATATAATTGTATTTGTTCTAAGAATGATTTTGGTGTTGTGTAGTTATAACGACGTTCATTCTGTAAATAGGTAATACTTATGTCATTAACTGACTGATGAGTAAATGACATGAATTCAGCAACAGATGATCGAATATTTTCGGGTAATAATTCTATGCTACTTAAAAATCGTTTCGATACTGATAATAATGCTTCTTTAGGCCATTCATGAAACCAATCAATCGACGTACAGTTAACAATAGCTGGAAATTTTCTTGCTCTGACACGTAGCGTTGAACCGACTGGTGAAAAGCATAATACTACTTTTAATAAACGACGTACTTTATCAATAAAATAACTCCAACAGTTTTCCCGAGTATCTTGTATACCTTGAGATTTAACTTCTCCACGCATACCATTTATGACATTTTCAACTTCATCATCTGGTAATAGTTCTGGTATATCACCGGATGCTAATAAATCATTGATAAGTACTAGAAATTTTTCTTCAACAATCTGACTATCAGTTAATAAAAATACAGTACCCGTATTTTTTAATCCAGCTTTTAAATAAAGATTTGCTAGATCAGACTTCAAATCAGCAATTGCATAGCCTTTACGTAATGTAATTTGAAATACTTCCAATGAACTAATAAATGCAGCTAATCTTGATAAAGATTGTTTACCTGAACCACCAACACCGATTAATAATGCATTACCACGTGGAGATTCCAATATACGATTTATGCGCAATATATGTGAAATAGCATCTTCAAATAATACTAAATTCATTACTGCATTTAATTCATTGTAATTATCTAATGCTTCATTTAGTAATTTATTTAAATCATTCATATTAGTTACTGGCAAATATTTTGGTTCACCAATACCTTGTGTAAAATGACAATACATATTTGGTTTACTAAATAATACACTTTCATCCATATCATCAAAACATTTTTTAGTAATATCTGTTAAAATTTTCTGAAATGATTCAACATCTTCACGTTCAATTAATTTTATCTGAATAGACGCGTTCACATTCATGCATCCATAAACGTACTAGATCAGTTGGTTGACGGATACATTCACTTGTTGAAAATAATAAACCCTGTGTAATATATGACACAAAAAGAAAAAAAAGAAGGTACTAAGGTGAAAAATATAAGTATATATAGTAAAACGACCTCATCAGTTCATTTGAGATTGAAGTCACTTATTTCGGACAAGTACTAACTAGCAAGAAACTTAAGTGAAGAGTTTTATACTAACTACATTCAACTATCTAATATCAAAACATATTGCCTGCAGTACTGAGTCACTTATACTAGGTACCACTAATCAACCTGACGGGTAGGATTTGATAATTGCTGACGATTAGGAGAACTTGAAGTTGGGACTATTCATTTAACAATTAATATAAATATTCTGCTTCTATAGGTCGATTGTAACCCGAATGGCTGAAAAACAACGTAGCGTAGTTGATCCAAGTTCGAACAACATATAGAGAATCACTTACCTCGATATCGTAAGTTCACCTATCCAGATAAGTGCTAGGAAGCCTGAAAACGAGGTCAAATAGGGTTTATAGCCGATCGCCCCTAACCACCTAGCATAAAAACACACTTTGTTGAATATATCAAAGTTAACTTTACTGAAGGATGTATAACCCTAGGTAGCTGTTTCGTCCTTTTTCTGATAGTAACTCTAGCAATGCAAAAACATAACGTAAAATGTTATTGCATTAAAAACATCCTGGTGCCAAATATACTTATTCTATACTTTTATCCAAATGCTCACAGTTTTACTATCTTGGATCTAATTATCTCCAGCTATCTCACTTCTTTATTTCTTTAAAGTTTCCTCCCACTTTCAAAGTTTTTGTGGTACAGAAAGCTAATGCAATTCACTTCTAAGTAAAGTTCTGTACCACTGTACCTAATTAAAATCAAGATTCTCCGAAAAATAGAAATGCAGAAAATATCAATAAATTTTCCAAAGAACCTTTTATATTGACAAAGACTGATCAATAAAGTCATATACGTTTATGACCGGAAAGTGTAGGTTCTTGAAATAAATAATATGAAAGCTCAGATTATATTTACGTAGTAGAATTTGTTTATCGTCAAGAAATTTGATAAATATTACACCGGTCACTACTCAATGATAAATTAATATAGATATATTAGTCCTACATAAAGTTATTTATAGCCCGAAAACTCCGCCTGTAGCTCTCCTACGGTTACTGCCGGTCCCACGCCCGGGTAAAAGAGGAGGGTTGGACATGGGGCTAGCACACCCCCCCATCCCGTAAAACCCAACCTTGCTAAAAAACGCTAACCAGATTAAACAAGGTAAACCATTTAAACTCTGACCTGGGAGTAGAAGGATTCATGACGCCTCATGATGAAAGCCGAAATTCTTCGGAAGTCAAGAGGCCGATGCCCCCCCCCCTTCTAACAACCAGAGCAAATATTTTTATAGGTACATGGAATGTTCGAACAATGTGGGAGAGCGGGAAGACAAATCAAATAGCTGCAGAAATGAAGAGATACAACTTGACAATACTCGGAATCAGCGAAACCCATTGGACTCAAGCTGGACAGAAAACATTGGCTTCGGCAGAGATGCTACTATACTCCAGCCACAAGGAGGAAAATGCTCCTCACACCCAAGCAGTTGATCTGATGCCGTCCAAAAAACACTTAATGCACTTGTGGAATGGGAACCACATGGACCCAGGATCATCAAAGCATCTTTCGAAACAATGAAGAAAGGGATTACAATGAATATTATCCAATGCTATGCACCAACCAACGACGGCAACGACGAAGACAAAGAACAGTTTTACCATAGACTACAATCAATTATAGCAAAGTGTCGAGGGAAGGATCTGACAATCCTGATGGGGGAACCTCAACGCCAAAGTCGGAATGAACAACACTGGATATGAAGAAATCATGGGACGACAATGACTGGGAGACAGAAATGACAGTGGTGGAAGATTTACAAACCTATGTGCTTTCAACAAATTGGTCATAGGTGGTACAATATTCACCCACAAACGTATACACAAGGCTACATGGGTCTCACCGGATCATACTACAGAGAATCAAATCGATCATATATGTATCAATAAAAAATTTAGAAGATCAATGGAAGATGTAAGAACCAGGAGAGGAGCTGACATAGCTTCAGACCACCACCTGGTGGTTCCTAAAATAAAACTGAAGCTAAAGAAGCAGTGGACAACTGGGGTGGCAGCAGTACAACGGCTCAATACAGGCTTTCTCCGAGACACTGACAAACTCAATGAATTCAAAATATCTCTCAACAACAGGTTCCAAGCCTTACAAGATCTACCGAAAGAAGAAGAAACCACTATGGAGGACAACTGGAAAGCAATCGAAGAGGCACTAACGTCAACGTGTCAGGAGGTTCTAGGCCGCAAGAAGCACCATTATAAGGAATCGATCTCCACTGAGACATTGAGAAAAATTCAACAAAGGAGGAACAGGAAGATAGAAATCAACAACAGCCGAACATGAGCAGAGAAAATCAAGGCTCAAGCTGAGCACTCAGAAGCAAATAAACAGGTAAAGAAAAGCATTAGAGCCGACAGACGGAAATACATCGAAGGCCTTGCAACGATAGCGGAGAAAGCTGCAAGAGAAGGAAATATGAAACAGCTATACGACACAACAAAGAAATTGGCAGATAAGCATGGTAAATCAGAGCGACCGGTCCAGAACAAAGAAGGCAAGACACTCACTGAGATTCAAGAACAAAAGAATAGGTGGGTAGAACACTTTGAGGAACTCCTGAATAGGCCAGCTCCACTGAACCCACCCACCGGACATAGAAGCACCACCTACAGATCTCCCAATAGATGTCACTCCGCCAACGATGGGAGAAATCATGATGGCCATCAAACAAATCAAAAGTGGGAAAGCAGCAGGACCTGACAATATATCAGCAGAAGCACTCAAGTCAGATATCAACCTAACAGCAAGGATACTACTCCACGTTTAATTCAAAAAGATCTGGGAGGAAGAACAAGTGCCGGCAGACTGGAAAGAAGGACATCTTATCAAGATACCGAAGAAAGGAAATTTGAGCAAATGTGACAACTACAGAGGGATCACGCTACTGTCGATACAAGGGAAAGTCTTTAACAGAGTATTGTTGAACAGAATGAAAGATTCAGTGGAGGCTCAACTTCGAGATCAACAAGCTGGTTTTCGTAAGGATCGGTCGTGCACGGACCAAATCGCAACACTACAGATCATCGTTGAACAATCAATTGAATGGAACTCGTCACTGTACATCAACTTCATTGATTATGAGAAGGCGTTTGATAGTGTAGATAAGAGAACACTATGGAAACTTCTTCGACACTACGGCGTACCAGAGAAACTCGTCAACATCATCCGGAACTCTTACGACGGAACACAGTGCAAAATTGTGCATGGAGGACAACTGACAAATGCATTTTCAGTGAGGACCGGAGTCAGACAAGGTTGTCTGCTCTCACCTTTTCTCTTTCTCCTAGTGGTTGAATGGATCATGAAGACCTCCACATCTGAGGGGATGCACGGAACTCAATAAACAAGTAGGATGCAACTCGATGATTTGGACTTTGCGGATGATCTAGCTCTCTTAGCACATACACACCAACAGATGCAAGCAAAGACAACCAGTGTAGCAGCAACTTCAGCATCAATTGGCTTGAACATGCATAAGGGAAAGAGCAAGATTCTTAAATACAACACAGGGACACCAACCCAATTCAACTTGATGGAGAAACTCTGGGAGAAGTGGATACTATCACATATCTGGGAAGCATCATCGATGAACAAGGAGGGTCCGATGCAGATGTAAAGACAAGGATTGGCAAAGCCAGGGCAGCATTCCTTCAGTTGAAAAACATATGGGACTCAAAACAAATATCAACTAACCTCAAAGTCAGACTCTTCAATTCGAACGTGAAGACAGTCCTGCTGTATGGAGCTGAAACGAGGAGAATTACTGCAAACATCATCAGACGGATACAAGTATTTATAAACAACTGCCTACGAAAGATACTGAATATCCGTTGGCCGGAAATCATCAGCAACAGCTTACTATTGGAGAGAACAAACCAACTTCCAGCCGAAGAAGAAATTAGAAAAAGATGTTAGAAATGGATAGGACATACATTACGCAAACCATCAGACTGCATCATGAGACAAGCAATAACATGGAATCCTGTTGGGAAACGAAAGAGAGGAAGGCCAAAGAACACACTGCATCGAGAATCGGAAGCAGACATTAAAAGGATGAACAGCAACTGGAAACAATTGGAAAGGATTGCTCAGGACAAAGTTGAATGGAGAATCCTGGTGAGCGGCCTATGCTCCTCAGTGAGGAGTAACGGGCGTAAGTAAGTATGTAGAGCCCGAATAGCTATAATGTTAAGCTTTAGACTGTATGGGTGGGTTTAACGAACTTCACAGGGAGAAACAGTTCCCAAAAAGACTGAAAATACACCTTGATGACATCAGAAAGTTACATTATTGGTTGCAAACATTCTCTAGTTAAACTTACTTGAAATATGTTAGATAAATCACGTAAATTAAATATATAATGAAATTTGATAGCAGTTGGTAAAAATACACTCGCCACTTTAGCATGTAATAATAATGCACAGTCAATTACATTCAAAGCAAATTTTTGTAAAGTTGTTGAACAATTAATTAATCCTAAATGTTGAGTTAGTATAGATGAATAAATTATTTTTAATGCTTCTTGACCAGGAAAACTTAATCCAAATACACAGAAATGTCTCTAAATAGAAGAAAATGAAAACATAAAAATGTTAGTTTAAATAAATGTTTTCTTTTTTCTGTAGATAGAAATTTATAATCTTTAAAAGAATGGTCATCACAAAACAATAACGACATTGAGTTTAATATATGAACAGGATAGTTGTTTAATAGGTTTCTGTACAACATGTATTCTTAATTAAAACAAGTGGTGAATTGAGCTAATTTCTTTGAAACCAACAACAGTATGGTAAATTTATTTTGAAAATAAAGTATTTGATTATTCAGCTGGAGATGAACCTGGAAGATATTCAGAAGGATAAACAACGTTGGACAGAAGCCTAAGTCAAACTTGAACGAGTACCAAAGGTCTTCAAAGGTTACCCATTTCATTATCTATTGCCATCGATACAAAAAATGAATATAATTTTCAAACGTGCTGTAAAATGTAACGTGAAGTTAAAGCTATCTTGAATTACTACCATCTTAGCTACTGCTAAAGATAGGTCTTGATCTTTATACGTTTCTCCTAATTAATTTATTACAATGTCCTTTGGCTTGTCTGTTTGTTTAATTTACGTACCTAGTTCTGCCTTCAATGTTGTTTTTCACTTTGCTGTTATCATACAACTGTAATCTTAGCATCATTTTACGTGTCATTCTGAACATAATATGATATGAGATATAGTAAGGAAGAACTTTGAGAGTTTTATTTACAACCACTATTTACCGACAACGGCCTAAACTTTTATATGAGTCGATTTGTAACTGTATCAAATAAATTTGGATCATTTGTGATATAAGATACTCATTATTCGATCAGGTAAAAGCTAATTATGATAAGATGATCATATCTTAGGTAGTAGAATAGTGGTGACAAGCTAAATTTCATTTTCAGAACGTCAGTTGCAATCGACGAATGTAATCCTTTACTATAGTGCCTTGCCTAAATAGCAATAAAAATTACTGGTTTACTGAAGAGAAAGTAATTTTTCTGGCTGTAAACTTTTCTGTAAAAGTTGGTTCTCAGTAAACGTGTGACATTTTGTATCTTCGTTAGTCAATCACTGTGACTATGCGCGATATAACATGCATTTTCCAAGTGTATGCAATGACGATTACTGTAAACGATGATGTAACCTTCCTACATTCTCAGCTAACATATCGTTGTGTCAAAGAAATTTGAGTCATTTAAATTATTTAGTCAATCAAGTGATTTCTCAGGATAATTTCAACAAGTAAACGTCATTTTCATTCGCTAATTTAAAAACAATTAAAATATTGTGATGAACGATATAATACGATTTTGAAAAGAAGCGTTTCCAAACGTACTTGTAATCTTGGATCAATCGTGAAACTACCAGATGTCGGATTCATACATGCTACATATTGAGTGTTATTGATTTCTTTCAATGTCAACTTTGTTCTGTCATACCAATGTGAATGATCAATATGTTGTCTTATTAAACAATGCGGTTGTACAGTAAAATATGTATCAACTTCCGGCATATTTAAATCATCAATGAAATAGATTAAACGTTTATTGCCAGGTGGACCATAATTTCGACCAGCTTTCTTTTCTAATGGTTTTTCTAAAACACGTTGAAGCATTTCACTTGTTGTGTAAAAATTAAATGGTACATTTGCAATCATAATATCTTCATTGAAACTAGTAAATGTATCTTGTACAAGTACTGTCTTGCCAGTGCCTGCATTGCCAACTAACATGACTGGACGCTTACGCTGCAACAACAGATCTAAGAAATAACGTATACGGACCGTTTCTGTTGTTGGCACTAACATAGCCTAGAAGAAAATAAACAGTGACGAAAGGAAGTAATTAGACTAAATATAATTTAAACATGACGGGGAAAATTATAAACTCAACCGGACCTATTTGATGATGTTATTTTCTCAGAGTTGGGTGAATTAATTAAAGAGGATTAATTATCCTTCTGGACAATATCACCTGTCATTAGAATACCTGAATTTATGCATAACTAATGATGATAGGAAACTAACAAAACTCAGATTGAGCGGAATTTGAGGTGCATACTGCTAATGAGTTCCACATTAGAACAAGACAACTGTTCAGTGCTCGTTGGTTTTCAATGATACCCTGATAATATCAGTCTGTGACGTACTAAATCAACTAAAACTCAGATTGCTAATCACGATTTCAGGGAATTAAATCCTGTTAAGTGTTATGATCGAATCGTTTTCATAAAATTTATACTTATTTTAGTATTCAACAATCACCCGTTCATATTTTATCTGCTCTCTTTTACATTTTAATACGAATCCTGGTTGAATTACATTTTTGTAAAGTAAAAACCAATTAATCAATATACTTACATAATAATAACAAATACTAATCATAGATATAATAACAAATATATAGTGCCAGTTTAGTAGATGGTGTTTATCGTGTCTGAAATGATGGGTAAAAGTTGTGTCTCAACAAACTCGTTGGTAAAGGTATGTAGACATATTCAGATTACTAGTTCCAGACACAGTGGAAAAGGAATACAAATAATTTATTAAGAATAAACTTTGAGTAACAAGTACTAAGTAGTAGTGGAGTTCAAGTATGAGATTTTATAAGGACAATAAGATAAAAAAACATATAATCATGAAAGCCTATAAATAATGTAATTAATTAAACCTTTAAAATGTATTACAACTTACCTGCAACGGAAGTTCTGGATCTAATTCAAAGACCGGAAGTTTCTTTGACCATGGTTCAAATTTTTTACTTACAGGATCAATGAAATAATCGTATATAATACCGTTTGTTGGAAATTTAACACTTTTAAATTCTGTTACCCACCATTTACTAAATTCGACACGATGATCAACTAGCTGATCTTGAAATAATGATCCACCAAATGCCCAAACAGCACAAAATACAAAATATAATTCATATAATTCTTTTGGACAGTCTGGTGGTGTAGTTTCCGGCGTTAAATGACAATCAAGTAAATAGCATAACATTTGTACATGAGCTATTTCAGTTATTGGTGTAATTTTTTTAAAACGTGATCGTAATACTTCTAAACATGGTGGAACATATTTATCGAATAGAATTTGTAAATTAGCCTGTTCTGATTGCAACTCACGTGCAGCTAACCAACTGGATATAAATGGAGTTGTACCAAGATCCTATCATTTAACAATGAAAACCACACAAATAATAGTGAATAAAATTTACTGTTATTACTTTACTGATTATCTGGATAATAAGACGACTGGATAGTATTTGCTTTAAATAATCATTGAGCCATCAGTTTTACGAATATAATACCTCTATATAAATAAAGTCAGAGTGACAATATTTGCAAGCTATATTGACCAGATAGAACTGATGAATCGAGAGCTTATTAATAGCTTGGTTATATAATATGACTAGCACTTACTAGAATAAACGGATTAAAATTTAACACAAAAATGATACAACTATAGTAAATTAGAAGTAACTTGATTACGTAATAGATGGTGAAGTTAAACGGAATTATGGAACACAATAGAAAAACGAATTCTATTCATAAATAAACGACTGAGGAATAAGAAAAATAATAATAGCTATTCATGTCAATTACCAAGACAGTTGAAGGTCCGACGCCAATTCCTCTTGGTTACAAAGGTCAGGTTTTGATGTAATAATTGTGATGTCTTCAGTAAATCTTAATGTCGCATAATTGCTTTTGAAAGCATTGATTGTGTTCACTTCATGTCCTGTGTCTAGGGATGTCTTGAGATTGGACTACGTAAAATATTTTTTTTCTTCTGAGACGTAAATTCTTTAGGAAGTGTTCAATAAAACATGAGACGACGATTTTTTTGTACTTTCGATATACCTGCTCTTAAAAGTGCATGTGAATTCGCAAATGCAACTGAAAACGACATGTGACAGGTATTTGCCAATTCTTGTTTGATATACTGGACGTCGTTTTGCGTATAATTAGACCAATTAGACCGAAACGTGTTATAATTGCTACTTGATCACCTCTGAACGCTAATTGGATGAATATAGGTCTCTTTTCTGGCTTATTTGTTTCCTTAATTAAGTGATATTCATTGAAGCATTTCTTTACAAGCATTCATGGGTTCTCCTTTTCTCGAAGGCATCTAAATAATGTTTTGAATTCTTTTACATGTCTATCAACTAAGTATACCATTCAGACTTTGTAGTAGTGTAATTTGACCAAAACATATTTGTACTTTATTTGACAGAAGCTGTAAGAGTAAATACATAGTTTACTCTCAGTTATTACCGATATATAAATCTCTGGAAGGTTTCATTATTCCTCCAGGAAATACCCGGATCCAGGTATTGGAACTTGTTATCCTTTTCATGATCCGTTGCAAACATGATGTGAAAGTGAGCTTCACTGAAAGTTTCTAGCAGTTGGTTTGCTTGAATTTTATCGTCATATACGTCGAACACATGGCAAACATATCCTCTACATAATATTGTTTAACTGAATGAAACAAATTTGTTCTTTCCAAACTTGATACAAATATGTCGGCAAGAACTGCACTTAATGAATTTCCAATAGCCACACCACCCGTTTAGAAATATAGTTTATTATTGATTTGGAATTGGACGATTTTCGGCGTATATTCTTAACAGCTGTTACAATTGTGTCGTCGACATGAATATACATACGGAATATTGGCTAATGATGTTAAATGTTCCTGTAAGGGATGTTTATGAATAGTGAGGATGTCACAGGAGACCATAAAATTGTTTGAAATATTTCGTCGATCTACTATTTCAGCAAGACTTTAATCTATGCATTACAACCAGTAAAAACCAAACGATAAAAACAAAAAGACAAACCTACTGAGTTTTGTGGATGTTATTGTTATTTAAAAGTTCATTTCGATTATATATAATGAAGTTGAAATTTCTGTCGATCACTCATTACCATAATGACTTCGGTTATCAATATTTAGCAGGGTTACGTCTCATTTCACGATTGTAGTCCTGTGATGGACCTAAACATTGTTTACCATTTTTATGTAGGTTTTACTTGTTGTTACTCTTTTATTCAAATATATTTTTGTCGTCGGAATTGGAAAAACCTCATGTTTCTCGAAGGCATCTAAATAATGTTTTGAATTCTTTTACATGTCTATCAACTAAGTATACCATTCAGACTTTGTAGTAGTGTAATTTGACCAAAACATATTTGTACTTTATTTGACAGAAGCTGTAAGAGTAAATACATAGTTTACTCTCAGTTATTACCGATATATAAATCTCTGGAAGGTTTCATTATTCCTCCAGGAAATACCCGGATCCAGGTATTGGAACTTGTTATCCTTTTCATGATCCGTTGCAAACATGATGTGAAAGTGAGCTTCACTGAAAGTTTCTAGCAGTTGGTTTGCTTGAATTTTATCGTCATATACGTCGAACACATGGCAAACATATCCTCTACATAATATTGTTTAACTGAATGAAACAAATTTGTTCTTTCCAAACTTGATACAAATATGTCGGCAAGAACTGCACTTAATGAATTTCCAATAGCCACACCACCCGTTTAGAAATATAGTTTATTATTGATTTGGAATTGGACGATTTTCGGCGTATATTCTTAACAGCTGTTACAATTGTGTCGTCGACATGAATATACATACGGAATATTGGCTAATGATGTTAAATGTTCCTGTAAGGGATGTTTATGAATAGTGAGGATGTCACAGGAGACCATAAAATTGTTTGAAATATTTCGTCGATCTACTATTTCAGCAAGACTTTAATCTATGCATTACAACCAGTAAAAACCAAACGATAAAAACAAAAAGACAAACCTACTGAGTTTTGTGGATGTTATTGTTATTTAAAAGTTCATTTCGATTATATATAATGAAGTTGAAATTTCTGTCGATCACTCATTACCATAATGACTTCGGTTATCAATATTTAGCAGGGTTACGTCTCATTTCACGATTGTAGTCCTGTGATGGACCTAAACATTGTTTACCATTTTTATGTAGGTTTTACTTGTTGTTACTCTTTTATTCAAATATATTTTTGTCGTCGGAATTGGAAAAACCTCATGAAATTTATTTTGTGATTAATGTACAATCATTTCTCTCACTTATTCCAGAACTAGTTGGTATCTTTGTAGAATATTTTTCAAATGTTCTAAATCCAACTTGATCATTTAAGATATGTCATTATCCTTTTCTCGTTAGAACAATATCTCAGCGCATAAATGAGAAAAAATGGGTAAAACAATTTCTAGGTAGTTGACATCAATACTTTTGTCTGTAAACATATGGAGAGGGGTCACGAAATAAACAAATTCATATTATCCTACTGTGCGTTTTGTTATTGAATTAAAAATATAAAATTAATGTTTCTTTATGTAGACTATGTGCATGAGTAGAGATATTTGTAGTTGATTAGCTTATATAAACTTAAAGCTATTGGAAAAGGTAAAATTATAAGTCTTATAAATGTAATGAGTATAAAAGCGTAAAATCGGCTGATTGCGAACTTATACTATTTAGATTATGATTCATTAATGGAATCTAGGAAGTACGTCTCATCCTCGTCGTGACTGGCCAGCTATAATTGGATTCATCTCACTGTTGGTCATGTATAAAAGTTACTAAATCTAAATGGTAATATCAGTCCAATCCTCCTAGAGTGCCTGTCGATAAGACAGAGTGACCAACTGCAGTTATTAACACCACGATAAAAAGTGCAAACCTGTACAAATAGATATTACGATTTATAAATAGAAATTACTTACTTGTGGATTGATATATAATATCCCAGCACGTGAAACAGTAGCTGGCGTAGCTGTTTTCAAATGACTTATTTCAAATAATAGACGCATTGAAGGTGTTAATGGGATACGTTCATTACTGGATAATGTTAAAACTTTATTGTCGTCCATCACTGTATTTAATGATTCAATCCACATTGGATCAATATCACCATCAAGCACAATCCATTTAGGTCCATCATGGGTTAAATTAGCTAAGTCTCTCATGATCACAGAGAATAAACCATCTTTCCATTCTCGTGTAGCTGGATTAATAATACCGAATAACTCATCATTTGTAACAGCTTTTGGATCTAAGTCAACAGCAACTGGTTTCTTTTTCATATTTAAGTTTGTACGATATAATGTTTTCCATACCATAGATTTACCTGTACCAGCGTTGCCTAGTACGAATACTGAGTGTCTCACAGCGAATAATTCTTGTAGTTGTATAGCTTTCAATATAAAATTATCCTCAGCTTGTAATTTCAAATCGATTGCAGCTTGTCTAACTTGCTTTTCAAGTTCTAAATCACGTTTTCTTGGTACATCTAAAGCTGGGAATAAATCACCAATTAAACCCATAAATACAGGCAAATCATCAGTAACAATTTTAGGTATGTTAAAATCACGTAGTGCACGCATTAGTACTTGATCTTCTGGTCGACCTGGATCACTACGTTTCAATGCTCCAGCAACAACTAATACAGACTTGATGGCTCTTAAACCCCAATCATAATGATCTTGTTTCGATAACAGTTCTTTGCATAATTTGTATAAAGTTAAAAATTTTCTAGCTAACAATCTTGCATCTGTGAAGCCTTCAGCAACCAACATAATTTCACAAATTAATTCAAAATCTGGCACAACCATAGCACATGGACGAAACAATGCTTTTAAATTCTCTGGTAATTCAGCACGGCCAGCGTAACCAGGATTCATTGTAATGAATAAACCAACTGCTGGATCCAAACTAATCTCTTCACCTAGAAAGTTAAATCGTTTCTTTTTATCTCTTATTGCATCTTGTATGCACTTTACTTGTACAGCGACAACAGATAACACTTCAACAGAGATACGATTAAATTCATCAAAGCAACCCCATGCACCAGACTGAGCTAATCCTTTATAAATATTTCCAATTGACTTGTAATCCATTTGTTCTGAACAGTTGAACACATATACCATAATGCCTAATGCACGACCTAGATCTTTTGTTGTTTCTGTTTTACCTGTACCAGCAGGTCCAGCTGGTGCACCACTCATTGTTAAATGTAATGATTGTGTTAATGTAATATAACAACGATCAGTTAACGGTGTTATAACTAATCTTGGTGTATTACCTAAATATTCATGAGCATAACGAAATTGTGCATCACATATATTAATAAAACAATCTTGTTGTTTTTCATCCCAACGGTGTCTTAATTGACTAATCCATGTAAATGATAATGCATTATCAATTTTTTGACTTATTAATTTACTAACAACATCACGATTATGTACATCAATAGTACATATTGTCATAACTTTTTGACGATCTTGTGAATTTAATTCACCAATTAATAATGTAATTAATGCATTTAATTGTTGTATTTGTTTTTTATTATAATCTTTTAATGCATTCTCATAACCTTCTTCTAATCTAGCAAAATTTATGTTAACTTCTGTTGTCCAACCAATTTGTGAACCAGCTAATGATACTTGAGCTGGATAATCGAATAACCATTGATCACGTGATTTTTCTTCATATGTTGATACAGCTTCAGCTAAATAATAACGTATTGTAGCACGCATTTCATCTAATAATTTATTTAACCATACTTCAACTTGCCCATCTAAATTTACTTCTTTGGATAATTTAACTTGTTCACCATCTTTAGCACTCATATGATATGCAATTTTTGAATTTCCTTTATTACCATCTGGACGAAATTTTAATGAAGCCATTGAATCGAATAGTTTAGTTAAATGTTTAGTAACTTGTTCTGGTATATTACCATTAGACAAAATATCTAATAAATCAGTTGGCGATACAAAATAAAATCGTGGAAATGCTAAACGCTTAGTTTCTAAATATTCAGCTAAAGCTTTTTCACATAAAGTTAGATCTTTCTGTATTAATTCTAAACGTTCATATAAATTTGGTCGACTTGTTGCTTTAATCACATTACGATCATCACCAATTTCATGGATTAACTGACGAAAATCATGATCAATTCCATCAAATCTTAAAGAATCTTGTGGTAACTGTTTACGTATATCTTCAGAACCAATAAATATAGATTCTAAATGTGACCATGTACGTTGTACTTCAAACCAAATAGTAATTACTTGATCAGCAGTAGATAATTTTTTTTGCCATAATGATACATCATCAAGAAAGTAAGCAATATACTTAGATGTCATCATATTTTGTAATTGTACTTGATTTTCTTCAAGAGTCTCTATTAATTCTTCGCTTGCTTTTAATAAATGTAAGCTTGTCCTTGAATGTATATCTTGTTCAAATGTCATTTGTGACCATGTCGCATTGATTTCTTTTAATACTTTTTCCATACTCATTTCTTTTACAGATTTGTCAACTAAATTACGTACCTCATCTTCATATTCATGTAAATTTAGTGACAGTAGGTCCATTAATGTTGTATTTTCTGTCATTTGGAATTTTACTCCAGTTGCTTTCATTAATTGTATCCAATGTCGATCACGTATTGCTGGATTTTGTAATTCACTAACTGCTCTCAAAGATGTTAACATATTTTTAACTTTTTCTTCTATACCAATATATGCATCCCATGCACGCATTTCTTTATCTAAACTACGTAAATCTTTTGCAAATTTTTTACAATCTAAATCTAATTGTTCAACATTTATTGTACGCCATGAACTCAATGTCCAATTGTGTATACTTGTTTGAATTAAATAAATATAATCCCATAACATTTTTAATAATTTTAATTCTTTACGACATTGTTTAATTTGTTTAAATTCAGGAACATTCACTTCAAATAAACTAGCTGATGTAAGAAGATTAGACATTTCATTTTCTAATACTAGTAAACTTTGATGATTCTGTTATATAAAGAAAACAAAGTATGTAACAGACAGAAAGAAAATAAACAAACTACTGAATAATTTTATGAATGAACATTAAACGGTTTGGAATGATGCGCCAAGAAACGGGAGTCTTAATGCTCAGTTATACAAGACACTCATTTAAATGACCTACGATAATAAACTGGTCATCTATGATGATGAGGAATTCAAAGATAAGGATTAGGTTTCATGGTATATCAACTGAAGCTGTAAATGCAGAAGATTAAGTCACAATAAAACGGTGTAAAAATGTTGTGTTCATTATCAAATTTGAAAGTTCTGGGTTCTTCCTTCTATAAAATCATAAATGAGATTTATCTATGAGCCATAACTTAAAATGAAAGGAATGTCTAGCAATTCCTAGCTTCAATGATTCTCTAGGGGATTTCAACTGATGATACAATTTACCTCCAGATGTATTTTGAATACTAGAAGCCTTACTGGTTTTTAAAGGACACCTTTCTTTTACTACAGTTAGTTTAATTACGAATATTTATTAATTAAAAACCGAGTTTAGTGCTTGCTATCTCAATTTCATGACAACGAAGTAAAGTATTAAGTCGCTCCATATACTGCCAATCCATAGTACACTTTTACAAAGGCTTTATTATTGTAATTCAACTCAAGCAACATTCATTGATGTAATTGGAGTTTTGTTCAAGGGTTCAAATTCTAGTATTTCAGTAACGAAAAGGATGTTGTTTGTGTCTGTTGGCAAAAACAAGTAAAAGAAAGATCTTCATTTGGACATTAGATTTTTATAATACCAATTAGATTTCTTATGAATTTTCCCCATTAGAAGTTGTATTATGTCACTGACAATCAATTAACTCCATTTATTGGAATGATATTTAAAATTGTTAAAGCACAGTTTATGTCATTCAGTTAACTCCACGGTATTCTTGCTGTTAATCTTTATTAAGCGGTAATAAATATTTACCAACAACCTACTCAATAGAGAATATTGACTGTACGTGAAATAAATAATTAGACTGGTTTTCGGTAGAGTTAAAACCTAAAGATTTGAATAGTAGTTTATAGACTACTTTTACCCCTTGAGTAAAATGTATAAAACATTTTAGACAATGAAACGTTTTCGAATACTATTAGTAACTGTGAAATAAAAGTTTCATTAATAGTTCAGTGCATGATTTACAGTTAGTTACTGGGTTTATGGTCATTATTATTATTATTATTACTGCACAAAATACAATTAACTGTATTACAAGAAAATATTATTAATACTAAAACGAAATAAATTAATACCTTATCAATATATTCATAAGGATTATGACAATTATAATTAAATGGTGGCATTTTACGAAATTCTTCACGATAGATGTGCTGTTTAACATCGAAATGTGCACATTTACGACGTATATTAGCGACTTCGTTATTTTGTAACGGTGCAACTGTTTGCTTCATTAATATAGCTTGTTTCTTGACATTATTCCATTTTTCGGGTAATGTCTAAATAAGAAAATGTTTGGGAAAAAGCAAAAAAATATATAATAACTCTAGCAGGTGCATTTTTGAATGTATCATCCAAATTTAGACAGGTTTGGCATGAAGACTCTTATAAATTTAAAAGACTTTCATTTTATATCGTGTGCAGTCCCCAGTTGAATCCTATTTCGGAATCGTTGCGTAGGTATACGACATCTAGGTACCCTTGTTCACACTGAGCTACACGATAAAAGTGAGAAAATTTACGATAACGCCATATTGAGGCGATCCCCTCAGAATGTACATACAATAGTAGAAATCGATCACTTGGATTTCTTATGTTAACGGCTGGAAATTACTAGCTGAAAAATCCCCTGTTTCAGTTATATTTTGATTGTTATTCAACACTAGGAGCTTAATCAAAAGATGTGAATTCTTCAGCTCATTTTGTTTCACTTGAATAATTTTATAGCTGTTCGTAAAATAATCGAAATTTATACTGTGAAGTATTTTTAAGCAAATCACTGGGTATCGAAATCATTTTCATTAATATTACTTGTATTATCTTAAGAATGTGATATTAAAAGGAAATACCTTGTTGGACTCCTGTAGTACCTTGTTTTAAGGAAACTAAATATATAACATTTGACTAATTATTTCTAAATATTCTGATTTTTACCTAACAATCAGAATGTAATAAGTTACAGTTTGACTGTAGCATAGCGGACGCTTTCTACGAATATATACTAATCTTTTAATAACTATTCATTATTACAAAGCAAATGGACTTATTCAGTGTTGTTTGCAAAGTAAACAATGTAAAGTTACTTTTATTCAAGTTTACACTTGGTGAAACAGGAAAAATTTATTTATTTATTTATTTCAAAGAGCAGTAGTGACTTAGTATATTCTATTGAATATTTGGTAGGTAATAAATTCATTTACTCTTATGATGTGTATGCGGACAATCAGTTGAAAATGTAGGTTGTTAACACAGATCCTAAATTTTGTAGATTAGGGAGGGTAATTATGTTGACTGAGTAGATACAAGAAGGTAGTAGTACTCGTTTTTACTTTCATCGCCACCTGACCTTCTGTTTAGGTTCTGATTTTTTCTTAATTGTCTTACCTCGAAGAAATAAATCTACACTAAAGTTATTATCAACTAATTGACGGTATACATAAAGAATGAAAAGCGTAATAAATCAACACCAAGATTGTTCTCTTGCTGAATTTATGCCAGTTCGTTAGCCTTCATACAGAAGGAAAATCTTGTCAATACATCTTAGATTTAGAGGCACAAAATTAAATACTGAAGAATAAAGGACAATATTACTAAAGATTTTTATCATTTGCTTCATAACGTTAAGCGCGATTAATTTAAATACTGGAATTATACAACCGATGATTTGGAATCATGTACAACGACAAACTTATTATGAACAGATTTCGACAAATTTAATTCATAGTTCACTTATATCGTTATTTATCGTTTTTTTCTAAAGTTGAACCAACCTTTTTTAATATTAGTCAGATAATGAAGACAGAATATGTCTTGAATACAGGCGTCTCATAATCTAGTTTAGTTGTTACATTGACTACTTTGTCTCTGTATTACTCTTAAGTTAGAATGGTTGCTGTTTAAACAACTGATTAAAGAATAATTGTGGTATTGTAAACGTATCTAGCAAGGTTTGCCAAATTGTAATCACCCTTGAAGTCCACAAATAATTTTCACCATTACAAACGAACACTGAAAATTACAGATTATTGAATCATATGACAAACTTGATTGATTTAAACCACTAAATGCGAAACCAAAAATATTTCATTTTCAATTCCAGTCAGTTTACAACATAGTATGGCTGTTATGCAACACAATCGGTGATAACTCTTACACCATGAAACCTACCAGTTGTATGTGAACAGAATAATAAACTCATTAATACTCCATAGTTTTTAACAAATCTCCAAGTAATGTAGGTTTATGAAGAGTTATGGAAATTTTGGTAAAAATAGTTCTAAGTAAATGATTCTTAATCATGATAAAGAAATATTTCATCATACGAAAAAAGATTACATAATAAGTCAAGATAGTATCTGAATTATAAAACTACTTACTTCCAATAGTTGATGTACTTCGTCCGGCATTTCTTGATTATATGTTTTTAGTAGTTCAATTGTCTGTTTTAGTGGTTCAAACATTTCATCTGTTGCTATTTGACGATCTTTTACTTGTCCTAAATGTTTCATAACACCAATTAATGCATCATAATTTCCATCTTGAAGATCTACGCTCAGACCCTTAGTGGAAATCTTAATGTAGAGAAATACGAAGCGTAAATGAACAAACAAACAAAGAATATAGCATACAATGTTTCAAGGTCCAAGATTTAAACACATAAAAGGAATATCATTTAAAATTCATCAGAAATCATAACATTACAAAGAACAAAATGTCTATGTACTTTTGACAACACAAGATTTTTCCAGTGTACATAAGTATCTGTGGGCATGTATGCTAAAGAAACGACTGAAAAATTGATACCCAAACCAGTAATAAACAATACTATGAATTGAAGCCCGATTAAACAGCTAATGACAAGAACAGTAACCACTAACACAGGTGAGCTGCTTATTGAAATTAATATACCGATACAGGTTCAGACTGTATAGTAAGCCAGGCACACTGATGTACATTTAAAACCTCTTTCTTAACATTTCATGGTTACAGCAGATGAAATGTTAGTAATTTTTATTTCCTATTAATTCTGATTGACTGCATTCATTACGAAATATAATCGCCTTGAACTGTTACTTCATAGAATTGTAGTGAATCAATCTATTATTGTAAATTTCTAATGTATATTCAAGCATTAATAACAAGTGTTGCATTGTTAAAAATGCAACACTTGTTATTAATATTATTTAATAAATTTTCGTGTTAATTAAAAGCGCATTTTTAACAGTAATCTAGAAACGCAAACTTTTCCCTAGTAAAATTAACGTTATGAAGGTTAAATGAACAGGTTCATTCTCTCGTGAGATTGTGTATGTAGACTGCCGATGAATCATGTACTACGACAAAACAGCTCTCGTATGTTTCATAGATCGTAGTAGATATCCAAGTGAAGCTAGTTTATGATGAAAGTTTACAAAAATAAGAGGCAATTCCAATATATTCTTACTACTATACAAACATAAAAATAGGCATAAAAGAAGCTATTAGAATGTACCTGAATGAAATTATTTAAATCTTCTAAACTCGAAGTAACATGGTCAATTAAATGCTGTTTGAACATCAAACTCCATCGTTTAATGACATTTATGAGAGCTTGTTTAAATTTACGGGCGTCTACACGGAACCATGAATCAAACTTCGTAGATCCATCCAATTTATCAACCTTTGTAGATAAAAAAAGAATCTAGATTAATCTGACAAAATTACTATAAAAGGAAAGATAATGAATTATGCAGCACATCAGCAGTAATTGTAGTCATTTTATTGTCCATACATAGAATACATTTAAACTAAAAGCAGCTGGAGTAAAATTATTTAAACGAAACAATTTCAGGCATCTTGTTTCAAGAAATGAACTAGTAAAGAAAAATGATTAAGCATAGATCGGACTTTCCTAGCTGATATGATTAATATCCAATGAGTCACTCGGTGGATCTGTCTATTTTAAGTTAATTTCGATTGTATGGTAACGAGATTTGGCTCATAATGTAAAGAAATAAGGGTAGGTGTGCACATTTAGTTCAAATTATATTCAAGCGAAATATCGTGGTAAACTTGAGACTGAGGCTTAACTAACTGTTGAAGTTAGTAATTAAGTTAATGGCTACTACTAGTTCTGCCATGGTCTAGGTTCTATCCCAGTTTTTCTTGTATGTCAAAAGTAGGTTGAGAATTGTATTTATTATGGACAGCTAGACTAAAGATTGTTTAAAGGAACTGAATCCTCTAAGAATTAAAGAAATACATTACTCAGAACATTTCCAAAGGTCTTTGAAAATAACTTATTTTTGAATAGTTTTATTGTTATTTAAATAGTAGGGATAAAATAGTAATTAATCCAGGGTATTTTACACTTTAAATTTTGTCTTGTATGCTTTGCTACTGTGCTTGCGTTTAATGGTGATTTGGTTGGTTTATAGATACACTTTTATTTAATAATTTGAATGAAATGGGTTCAGATCTCTTTGGGAGAAATAAGTAATGTGTGGTTACGATCATACATTTTAAATATCTGTTAACAAACCTTATGGTGACTGGCATTAACTCAAATGGGTTAAATGAGATCAGTAATTAATACTTCATAATGATGCTAATAAGTTATCTGTAAGAATAATGATCTCCATAATTCTCTATTAGGCAGAATAACTTCACATTGAGAAACAACATTAAAACTAATATTAACAAATAAAGTGAATTTAACTTTTAGTTCTAACGCCCCATTTTTTCCGCATCATGAATCCACTATCCAATATCTTTATGATGATCTAGCATAAACCATTTGATTTTATTCCTTTCATGCTTTGGTGTTTCCACGAAAAAAAAACAGAGAGTTATGTTACATAAAATATATTCTGAATATAATGTGTTTATATCTCACTGTTTGATAGAGTTGTTTTTGCTTTGTAGAAGGTGTCTAAAAATGTACACTGTTAATCAAAATGATCATTTTTGTACTTAGTTTAATTTCTTTTTACTCATATTCTGCATGCTTGCCTGGTTTTTGTTAACAAATGTTTTTTATTCTGAATTCAGTTAAATTTTAAGGAATACTGAAATAAGTTATCATGAGCGGGATTTCTAGGGGTACTACATTCATATAATGAGTCGTTTAGCATACTATTTTGTTTCAAGAATGTTAAAAAATGCATTTATCCATGATTTATTTTAAATTAAAAAAATCTATTGATATTACAAAAGTGTCAAATCAAAGGATGAAAGAACTAAGAAGCTAAAATTTGTTCACACGTTGTTGTTCACTAATACAATTAACTGTATAAAATTGAATAGTCTTGAAGCGTTCACATCTAACACGAATTACCGAATCCTTGGATAAAACAGGTACAAATTTACTAGTTCCAAGCTAAAACGAAACAGTAGTTCTTGTATAGTAGCAAATAAAAGGTAACATATTTTAATTTAACCAGACTAAAATTAGCAAAAAGCACACACATTTACCTCTCCATAGATTTTTTCATAATAATCAATTTGTTCTTTAAATTGTTCCAATGTTGGTGGCTTTAATCCAGGTGTATGATCATTATTTGAATTATCATTTAATTCATTAGTGGGTTGTATACCTCCAGTATTGATTAAATCAAGATCTTCTTGACTGACAGCTTGTCCATATAATAGAAATTGTTGCATAAATTCATCACGATCATCAATCCATAAATATGAATATGTATCAAATGTGGCCCTATAATTTAATGCTTTCTTCATAACAATTTCTACACGATCTAATAATTGTTTACGTTTTTTTGATAAATTTTCATTTTGATTCATTTTTGTCTGAAAAATTATATTATCATTTTTGTTTTATTTAAGTAAACGGTATCAATTAATATGTGAATAATCAAATTAAAAGTAGTATTGGACAGATGAAAGTTAAATTTATTTACTTATTATTACTGAATTAATGAGGGACAATTAAAATGTATGGTTAGCATATTCTTAGATGAACATTTAATGTGATATCTGTCAAGGAATTTATCTCTTAAAAATATTGAAATTTAACTTAACATACATCTTTTAAGGAAAGTTCTAATAATGTTTATATGTAAACAATCTCAGTATTTAGTCACTGTACATTAATGTCAAAGTATAAGATCTTAGCGTTAGTAGTAATAAGAAGGTAAGGAAATAAAGTCTTTACATTTTGTAGATAGTTTCAAATGGTGAATTGTTATACTTGATATATGATAATAATGAGATTTTTGAATATCTAATTCCTATAGGTGTGCTGAATTCTAGTTGCGCCCGCTTGCAACAGTGTCCTCTGAATGTTATATGAAGAACGAGTATTTTTTTACTTACTTCTGTAAATGAGGTAACATACATTGTAAAGTCATGTGATGCGAAATAGCGACAAAACGTAGTAGAAAAGTTACAGACTTAAATGACTCATCATCATCAGCAACGTAGAACTGGGCACATACGCTCGTAGGTTCAAGTTGCCATACCACACTAGCACTACGAGATTACAGAGGTAACGTAATAACAAAATACAAGAGGGTAGAGTAAAGGTGTGCAGAAAAGAATAATAGAATTTAAGATCTAGATGAGGTTAAAGAGTGAATACACTTGCGCCACTGTGGCCGATTCTGAGCCATATTGCCTAGTGTCCCCAGCCATTTATTGCTACTATCACGCTGACCCCAACCAGGTAATCTACATCTACCATCATGGCTTAGACCAACAGTCAAGGACTTCATGGACTGATGCTATGTTTTAATTTGACTGATAACTTGCGAATAATCTACGTCAAGCCTGATTACCAACCTTTATATTGACGAAAGAAATTTTCATGAAAATTGTGTTACTAAATTAGTAAAAATCTTAAAATGAGAAAAACAAAGTCAGAAGTAGCAAATGTAATCAGTTAGTGATACTACAATTATAGTTAGGTAAGCTTCCTATTCGAAATGCATAGTAAGTTGTTGATCATTCACCCTCTAATTTTTACATCTATTATTAGCTAAATACGTACGTGCAAATGTTCTGTTCATCGAATGGTAATAATGACGAACTAAAGTTAATTTAATTGCTCTTTCAATATTTATGTCAGTAGAAATTTGTGTTCCGTCACTATTCGATTGCAAAGTACTTCCAGACCATTAGTAATCAGGTACATCCAGCCGACGGGTCCCCAGTAGGACGAAACGCGAGATCTGGATTCCACTTGCAAGTCACAATCGAACTTAAATAATCGATAATTTTCGCTAAATTTGGAGATTTGGTTTCTAATATACTGCTTATTACTTAGATAGGTTGCTTGGAGCACCATATAACGATTTTATCCCAGTTTAAAATTTATCACCAGTAGAGTCGAACCAAGAATACTCAATTTACAAAGAAAATAAAAAGTCCTTCATGAAGGCAGCTGAAATCCAATTCTCCAAATTTGTGGACTTATGTTTATTCATCCTTGGCTAATAGTAATAACACTACACACAAATTTGCTCTGGTTTTCAATCCTACCTAATTCAGCGATTAGCAAATGCCACTAAAAAAAAAATTTTAAGAAATAAAGTGTAAAACAAAACAAACAGTGCGTCACCACTAACCATATAACTATCTTTCATACTCATATTAGTTATGTAAGGAATAAATGTAGCTTGTTTATAAATATCTTCAATGATACGATCAACAAGCGCATATAGTCCTTGCTTTGACTCAACGTCCATAGATGGTTGGAATGATATATCTGGAGTCTAAATGTAATGCAACAAGAACGCAATTAATAATAACTAATAAAATCGGGAGTAATTCTCCGGTTAAACATAAGTTATTACATAAACAAGTGAACAGTTACAGAATGGGATGTGAATTACAAACCCCAAGGGCTGTGCGTTGAAGCCATGGTTAGGTTTAGTGTGAAAATATTGAGAAACGTGAGGCAATAGTACCTCCTTACTTTTTTATTCTGTGCGGTGCTCACAAAACGAAAAGATAAAAAGCTCCTATACATCATGGACGTATGGGAAAAATGAGTGAACTTTCTTATTGGAATGAATGAAGTAGTTGTTATATTTACTAAGTTATCATCTACTTTACATTTGATCTAAGTTGGCAGGAAGTGGGTTGAAAAATTCTAACCTGATCAGGTCGAAACGTGAAACTCATGTATTAAGTTAAAGAACAATGTTTTTAAATGTGGAGAGACTAGAATTCGTGACTCTTTCATTGAGATATTGAAAGCCAGTCCTCCCCACATCAAAAACAATAATACACTATCTGAATATACAATTCTACCAATGATCTTTGTTGTGTTTATCTGTATATATGTGCTGTATAATAGAAATTAGGTGGAGAGATAAACAATATTTCAGGTATCCGTTGTTGTGTAAGGTGAGAAACATTTGATCTGTCTGTAGCTAACTAGATATTGGATCAACTACCTCAACCAATTGGATGAATAAGGTGGTAGGAAAGATATGGTGTCAGAGAGAAAAGTCAGTTAAAACCCATAGGAGCACAAAATTTAAATATCCATCTTGTGACACAGAAGACTGTACTTTGTATGTCTGGTTGTAATTTCTGATAAATCTTCCATATATGGTTGAATAATTCATTTGTTGGCTTATACACTGAATGGTATGTTTGTTAATGATATTGAGTGATATTTTGTGATGATGTGGCACGAGTAGCTGTTCTTTTGTAAGACAGCCATGAGACATTTGTCGATAGTTCTTCATGTGATAGGTGTGCTGCTGTGTGTTATTGCCTTTTAGAATAAAGTTTATACGGAGGTGATTTTGTGAGTTGATGGATTGTTGCTATAGTAATTGGGAATTTATTTTTTAATATCCGTTAAATAAATTATGGGCTAGCGAATTTTATACGAACGAAGAATTGTAACTCCCAAACTGTTGTCAAGTTCATGGATAAATAAATTAATATCTCTATCCAGTCGTTATTTTGGCCAATGAGAAGATCCTGATTGTTAGTGAATAGCTTACTGAGAAAAGCAGTAGTACTACAATGAATATTAGGGTTTTACATAGTCAATAAATCAATCATGGTTTTGTTGTGACGTTTCTGAAGAAACTATAATGAATTTTATCCGTGTGACTGAAAAGCTACCAACTACCAGAACCAAAGAGGGGATGGAATTACTTTTTCAAGCATCATCGGAACGATTGTAACAGCCAGACTTAGCAAATATTAGTGCCCAGTCAGCAAAACTCTGGGAAAAAATAGTTTAACAGATGGCCAAACGTATTGTGTTCATTTTTGGACTCCCATAATAACGCCTAAGCTACACACGCTTAATTTTCAATTACACAGTTGGCCATAGATTCTTGTCTTTTACCTCCCCCACCCCGACCCAATATTTCATTTCAGGCTCCACATTAGGCCTCAACTGAAAACCTGGTATTCTCACACTTTTACTAACTTAGTACTTACCCATCCCTCCTTTATACTTCATCCCCTGTTATACCTGCGTTTTTTCCATCGAACTTTCGTCGGTTTCGACGAAGTTACACATTTTAGGTAAGTTAGAATGATATGTTCACCCAAATAACAGGTAAGCTTATCTTCGGTATCCATTTATAATTTGCATTGGCTACAACCTTAACGCCAGGAGCGCGTCTCCAATTGGTTCATTCGAATAGTTTATGCAGTTGTTTTAGTGTAGCTCTTAGTTGCTCCTGTTATATAATCTAGTGAAATTCTGTCACTAACCTAAAATACACTAAGACAACACAGAACTAATTTACACTGATGATCAATATTTTAAGTTAGAAAATTGTGTTTTACTTGTAGCTCCATTTGTGCTTCTAATAAAGCAGCTGTTGTTGGTACATCTTCAGTTTCTGTAAGTAAATAATTTAGACTACATTCAATTGTTTGAATAAGACCATTTTCTATTATATTATCAATATATTCAATATATTTTAACCAAGCAGGATCATTTTCATTAGCTTTGAATAATTTACGATTTGTCTACAAATTAAGTAATTGAATATTTTAATCAATTAATTAATTTCTAAATACTATTAGCATTATTTAATAATAAAAAAAGAAAATTGGATACTGAAAAACAACATTGTTATTGTGTTAGCTTCTAATCTAATGATAACAAATTAGATTTGAGAATAAAGCCGACTGTTTAACTTAGTAAAATATTTTAAGCTGTAATAAAGCTTAGGATACAATTCGTAAAAGGAATCTTCACTTTAAGAGGATGTTTTATTCTTTTTTCAATAAAACGCAAATACTATAATGTGATTAGCGTCTTTCGAATAAAATAAGCTTCAAATGTGAGGTGATTGAATGAAGCAAGTATGATTGACTATGTAAGATTGAGATTACACTTAATTAACTTAACATTAGATAAAAGTAAGATACAATAAATATATTATGAGGAGTAAGTTATAAATCCACTACTTTTAGTGAATTCAATAATACGAGAAAACTAATATTGTGTTGCTGGAAGTTAGGTGCATACTCTGATAGTTGAATGTTACTCTGAAATATATTGAGTGAGATTGTAGTAAAGATTCGTTCCCCAGAAATTATGTCTTGGTCAAATTCCATTCTTTGAGCAAGATTTAGTCAATCATCCTAAACGATTTCATCAGTGCATACTTTTGATAGAAGTGAACTGTAGGAATTTCTGCACATGTGACCAATAGCCTGTTCCGTCAACTTTGGAATTGATTGGTTGTTGTAAACGCCTTTTTCAAAAACTTTTTTGATTATTTTCTCTTCTGACCTGATTCGTAACAATGTGGTTGTTTTTGTTTTTTCAGGTTGCATGATTAATTGAATTTGTTTTAATATGTTTATTAATTGTTGAGCTTCTAAAAGTTTTCTTATCTTCGTTTTGTTTCTATTTAAAATCATAACGTTTATCAGTCAAACATGTACACGTAATTATCTTTGTGTATCGATATATGACGTTCGACAGCTAATTGACGTTAATGTGGGCGGATACCAAGAGACAGCCGCATAGTTCGGAGTAACGTTTTTCACAGTTACAGCAATTTATTTTTTAGATAATTCCCGGCATGTTTTTTTTCATTATTTTGCCCTCTATTTCATTGGCTTGTACGGCTCTAACCTCTGATGGCCTCAATAATCTGGTGGCAATTTTTGATACATCTTTCATATATGGTTGAATAAATCGTTTGTTAGTTTCTACGTTCGATTATGTGTTTGTTAATGATCTTGAGTGACATAGTGTGTTGATATTGCTCGGATAGCTGATCTTCTGAAAGACAGCTATGAAATATTTTTCTGTAGCTCTCCATGTGATAGGTATGCTGCAGTGTGTTACTGTTCTTTTTGGTAAGGACGAAGTTGACGTTTACAGAGTGAATCCGCATTTTTGGTTTGGTCATTCGTAATTCTGATTCTGAAATAAGTTCGGAATATTAGAAATCCCGCTAGTGTTCCTTTCGTTTGCTTGTATATTTTATTATTGAAATGAAAGTACACTGTTAAGCATACATCAATGAATTCCAACAGACATTGACTTTAAAGCTTTATGTGGTTTGGAAGGATAGGATAATTTGTGAGAAGAAAGGATATAATATTTCTTCCCGGCATTGTTTTTGTTGAAGTGGATAGAACGTAACTTCGAGGGATACCATCACTATTTGGTTGTTGATTTAAATGTCCTTGATCTGTTTGGATTATTTGATAGAATGATCTAATGAATCTACTATGTGTTTCAATATCCGTGGAGTTTCTCATAATAAATTATATAACGGGGTTCCTGAAAGTACGAAAATTGGTGGTATTAAGACTCTTGGTCTATGTAGTTTTGATGGCGAGAATGAATTTAGATGAACGACATCATAAGTGGTTCAAAATAATGATGCTGAGAAGTAAGAAAAGAAGCAACCATCAAACATGGTATGATTCGGTAACTCTATTTTAGTGGTAAAATAAGGAGAATAAATGCTGGATACAGTATAGGAAAAACAGTATCACAGGTAAGTTAATTAGCAAGGAACTGTCTACCTTATCCAAAGAGTTTAAGTAATGTGGTGGTTGGCAGTACGGTTTTTCCCATTTATTATTTGACCTTTTTATATCTTTTTCCACCCATAAATTTTTATTAGGAATTTAAAGTATCAAAAGAAATCATACAGCAGAAAATGTTGTGATGACAAAGTAGGCAGTAAGATGATTATATTTCAACGAATATAATATCAGAGCAAAATTACTTAGTAGGTACAGTTTATATAGCCGGCGAGTGATTTTGAATGATTGATTGTAGGAATACGATATCAATTAAGACCAACAAAATACTCCTCAGAGTTTCCGACTTATTACCAGAAATATATCAAACCCACGTATGAAAGTCAAAACATAATTTTTAGTAGACCAAAATGTAACACAGAAATAATTATCAATTGGTCTATAAAGAAGAATATCCTCTATATACATTAGTTTAATGAAATTAGTGATGGAAGAAGTCAATTTTTTTTTGAAATCAAGAAGAAAGGTAAAACTTAGAATATTATTTCTGTTCTGTAAATGACTAAGCAAAGTATTGTAAGTTAAGTAACAGACATGAAAAAACCTGTAGTAAAACAAGGCAAATGGTACAAATGAATGAAGAATAGTTTCAACAGAAGCTAATTAGAGAACATACTATACAACTTATTATAAATAAATTGAGACATTTGAAATATCTGAATGAGTTGAAAATTGGATTACAGTCATTTCGTAACTACTTGTGAGTTTTTTCTCCATAGAATAAGTAACTTTTTCAAGTTAACACGACGAAATAATCGAATCAAATCTTCAGTACACATAAGCAAAGCTAACATTACCTGTCATATCATTCATATTAAAGATGAGACATGTTGAATTACTTATTTTCACTCACTTGCAAAAGACTAAGTATCTGTTTACCAGCATCTGTAATTTCTGTGTAGCGTTTAGAACATCTGTCGTCTCGATCATCCAATCCTAAAAGTGTATCTTTTTTACCATCTTTACGTTCAAATAATGATATTTTAGACCATGTTGTCATAATTAAACGAATTTGTTGTACATTTTCTTGAGTCTGTAGGACACGATGCTTTAAATCGTCAATCTGATTTCGTGTTGATTGTATATAATCATGCGCATCTGAAAAGAATTACATTTATATACATATTTTCTTTATAAACAACTCATTATTGACGATACTTATAGAAATAGTAATGTGATATTTAGTATACTACTAATATCATGTACAGTGTTGCATGTAGTCTTCATGAGTTATGCGTCGTACATATGACTTCAGTAACAGACAAAATACAGATCTACGGATAAGCGCGGAACATGAAATGTTTTTTTAATATCATGCTGATTGATTGATTCATGAACTTTTGCACAATATTCACCAATGACTGGAGGTTGGGAAAAACATATATCTCGCAGGTTGCAGTATGAACTATCAGGTAATAATCCAGTGAATTACTTCATAAACTTCACTCATTTTGCGAAATAGAGTAGACGATAAAACAAATTATGCAACTATTGTATAGTATAATTGATACGTTACTGTTTCATTCTCGAGTTAACTGACTTCTCAAGCTGTGGCTTTTACTTGACTCATATATTTCATAATTTAATCCCCTAAAACATTTACAGAGATATTAGTTTTGTCTTTTTGTGGAAGCTCACCTTTACAATTCAAGTAACTGAACGATTTATGACTGACTCAAACAAGAACCTGAGACTATAATGTATGTGAGTTCAAGTTGTTGTACATTATGATAACAATTAAACCATATCCTCTAAAACTGCTGAAACTCTTTATAAATGGATTTTGTTCACCACCATAACCATAAGTATTCAAGATATTTTCATACGCACATGCTGTGTTAAATAGTAACCATTATTACTACCATAATAATAATAATAATAATAATAATAATAATCAGAAATGTTGTTAAGCTACAACAGTAAGCAAAATGAATCAATATAATAATACAGTTTGTTCGATGTTGAATAGTAAAACCTATCTTCTATACTTTAAGCTTCTATCATATGTTGTAACAATTGGAAATGCTGTAAGAGTAATAATCTTTGTAATAAAATTAAAAAAAGCAATTTATTCAAAATTTAATAATGCATGTTTTGTATTAACTACTCATTACCTTTTATACGTAAGTTAAATAGAAGACAAACAACGTAGCAGCAACCTCAGAATCAGTAGGCCTGAGCATACATAAGGGAAAGAGCAAGATTCTTAAATACAACACAGAGAGCACCAACCCAATTCAACTTGATGGAGAAACTAGAAGAAGTGGATACTTTCACGTACTTGGGAAGCATCATCGATGAACAAGGAGGGTCCGATGCAGATGTAAAGACAAAAATTAGCAAAGCCAGGGCAACATTCCTTCAGTTGAAAAACATATGGGACTCAAAACAAATATCAACTAACCTCAAAGTCAGACTCTTCAATTCGAACGTGAAGACAGTCCTGCTGTATGGAGCTGAAACGAGGAGAATTACTGCAAACATCATCAGACGGATACAAGTATTTATAAACAACTGCCTACGAAAGATACTGAATATCCGTTGGCCGGAAATCATCAGCAACAGCTTACTATTGGAGAGAACAAACTAACTTCCAGCCGAAGAAGAAATTAGAAAAAGATGTTAGAAATGGATAGGACATACATTACGCAAACCATCAGACTGCATCATGAGACAAGCAATAACATGGAATCCTGTTGGGAAACGAAAGAGAGGAAGGCCAAAAAACACGCTGCATCGAGAATCGGAAGCAGACATTAAAAGGATGAACAGCAACTGGAAACAATCGGAAAGGATTGCTCAGGACAAAGTTGAATGGAGAATCCTGGTGAGCGGCCTATGCTCCTCAGTGAGGAGTAACGGGCGTAAGTAAGTAAGTAAGTAAGTGAATAGATAATACATTACTGCATAAATCAAAGAAAAAGTTACATACCACCAGTTTGCCAATTCAATGAAGTTTCAGCTTTTTTAGCTTGTTCATCAAATGATAACATTTCGTTTTTTATTAATTCTGTTTCTACAGATATAAGTTGATTAGATAAATAACTATAGGCTTGAACAATCATATCTAAACTAATATGAAAATTGCGTAATTTGTCATTTTGTTCATACAATTTAGCTGCTGAATTAGGAATTGTTTTATCTGTGAATATGCTTAAATATTTGACTTCACGTAGAATAGCTACAAGCTGATAAAATTAAAAATGAATTGAACATAATTAAAATTAAATCGGTTAAAAAAACACTTTAGTTAATAAATGGTTCTTGAAAAAAAAATAACCATTAGATAATTCACAAAGTTTAGATGGTATTTATCATAAACTAACGTTAATTGTATGACAACAAAAAATTTAAAAGACAGTGAACAGCGGATTACATGATTATTAATGAATCCGATATTTATTTATATTTAACTTCGATGATTTTGTGGAGGATTTTCTATGTTCTAAAAGTGATTTTTCTTACAAAAGTAATATTCCACTGAGAAATCAAGAAGAACTTGGTAGCTTCTGGGAATATTAACGATAATAATTTGGTTATAGCAATTTAACGGTATTATATTTTATTCAAGAACTGAAGTTCTTGAATTCAACTTCTTAAAAGATCGTAATTATGTACTTTGTTGATTTTCAAACTACAACGAAACATATGTAATTTCCTGTAGTTGGTGATGAGGATTACCCTTGCATTATAATTATTTATAATGAAATTACAGACATCTACCTTAGAATAGTTACGAAATAACGCATTATGTGTTAAATATGCATCTGATTTCTAAGGAGTCGTTGATTAAATGTGTCATTCAGTACAGATATCCAGAACTTGAGATTTGGTCTGTATCTTATAAAGGTAGTTGAACTTGAAATCTACCTGGTTTATAAAAGATGATACGACATCTCAGATGAAACATCTGGTGCCATATGATTAATTCAGTACAACTAAAACAAATCATCATATAGCCGTATTATAGTAATACAAATTTTTCGTAAAAAGTGAAAAATTTTGTTGATTTCGACAGTAACATTTCTTCAAAAATGAGACGTTTGTATATCATCGCTTTGACAGACTTTTAAATACAAAGTTGCCAAAGTCAGACCTAGAACCTTTGATAGTCGAGATCATCTAGTTAGAGCGACTGATTCATTCGTATTTTTCATACTAAATTACTTTTACACTTAAGGTCTCGGACTAAGTATTATGATTATTTCATGGAGCTCTACTAGGTAGCGTATACTTATCAACGAATCTCAGTCTGATAGTCCAGGACTTCTTGAACTGTTATTTTTCAAACTAGTCTCTACTTACCCATTTCCTGACTTCTGTAATAAAAGACTACCATAGTATATGAAAGCATGCCATAATACAAATAGTCTAAGGCTTACTTTAGGATCGAAATTTACACTTATCATTTTCGTATTCGCATCACGTAAAAGCAGTGGTTGTGACAAATTAAATGAACATATTTCATCCACACTTTGAGACCATTCATTAAATGCACGTTTCTCGTAGCTGGAATATAGTATAAAATGGCATAATATAAGATAGCTTACGTATCAAGCAGTAATTAAAGTGACCTCTAAATAATCCACGTAAGTTTTTTCATATGCATTTGAATAACAATATAACATCTACGATTATTTCATTTATTCATCACAAACTGATTTCAGCTGGGTAGCACAGAAAACCAGGGGACAATTAACACATTTTTCTTAATATTGGGATTCTCACAGGTGTACACTCACGATCCTATTCAAGGACGAATAAGTGAGCTTACTAACGACCAACTTCAAGATGTTCCTGAAGTTCTAATGAGAAATCTTTGACCGGTGGCATTTATACTTGTTAGGAGTGAAACGTTTATTACCAATAACATATGGTGAGCACCTCACTGTATTATATTTCGGGAGGATCCTATTGTTGGACCCTGACTAAGTGGTGTTGATGGTTAAGCGTTGATCATAAGACGTGACAAACCCTGGTGTTGAGTTCGTACTGCTAATAAGTTCCATAATAGGACTAAACAACTGTCCAGTGCTTCGTGATCTTCGAAAATGCCTGACAGAGGTCAATTTGTGCCGAACGAATGCAAAAAATTAAAACCAGTCTCCAAAAACCATATCAAATTAGATTTGATAACAAGTGAAAAAATGTTTCTTGTGAGAATCGTTATCCCAAATTTTCATAGAATACATGATCGAGAGTATACACTATACAGAACCTAAAAATCGAGATACAATAACTGTATATTAAGTACTGGGTGAATACGATTTTTCACCAATGACAGACAACGATGAAGACAGAAGGCAAGTATTAAATGAATGGAGGCAACGAGCAGAAAACCAAGGACTTCGGTTTTTGCTAGCTGGTCATTTTCAATCTTAGCTCACGCTTTTCCGAGTCATATGGATTAGTGGCCACATGACTGATAAAAAATCGATCAGGACTAGACAAAAGTAAGGTCGACTACAACTCAGTCATGAATCAGAATAACTATCTAAGTGCTATAGAAAATCACTTGCTACCAAAATAGTCTAGTGGGTACGTCTGTCTGTAAAACCGTGTGACACTGGTTTGAATCTGACAGGGAGTATCAGTTCTACCTAGATCTCAGACATCCGCCCTGTTGACGAGTCCCAACTTGAGTAAAACTTAGGTCAAACAGAACTAACTGAAGATTTACTTCAACCATCTAACATCTTACACAGAGCACACATTGTCGAGTCACTTAGATTAGTGGATATATCACGAATCGTTCTCTAGAATTCAATATCAACGAAATGATTAAATAAGCATAACCTTTTGTACGTGACGTCACCAAGGGTGTTTTGAATATATGATTCTTACAACTTATGAATTAAACCCATGCGTATATCTTTGTACAACCTATGCAAATAATCAATACCTCGTAGATCACAGGCGACATGAAAATATAAGTATTCTTAGAAAAAATATGCTTACGCTTGAAGCAGATTTAGTATTTGGTCATATTTCTTTTGGATTATTGCACCTTCTTCAGTATGAAATATTCTAAAACATTAATGGATACTTCAAATGAAGTTAATATATTCTCACAAACCAAGTATCACTGGTAATCTCCGATTACTTGACTGAATAGAATGGTTCAAATTACAGAAATACGTATAAACAAAAAAATATGGAAATTATACATATAGGAACTACGGCAGTTTTTTAATCTTTCTACCTACGGTATTCAACTTCGGACTGATAACATTTTTTTAAGCTAAAGGATAAAGATAAAATTCTATTCTAAGACAGTGACCATGACGGTGGGTTTAAATTCAATTCTACTGTTGTGCTATGAGGTTTATACTAAATGAATAAGGGACCAAGACGAAGTAGACAGTATTAACTTTTTCAGTTCGCGGATGTATTAATCACACCTTGATCAATCGTCACACACTTAAACGCTGTCACTTATATTGTACATTCACAACAATTGTATTTATTGACATTACCGTGACTTATTGAATCCCAGTCAAATAAAAACGAATTAACTAAGCTTATTGTAACAAATGACAAAAAATAAGCTTAGCTGTTTTTAGGTTATTATTTCTATGAACCTTCTCGTTTGTTAACGTTTTAGTATATAACTTCACGAAACTGTTTCCTAAAGTAAGCTATAAAATGAATTTCAGAATGATGTAACTTATACAAGTGACTGAAAATATCTTATAATCAGCTATTATTTGCTTAACTATTCTAGACGTTTCTAGTTGAATATCATGGTTAAGTAATGAAGGTAAAAGAAACCTTAATTCAGCAGCTATGTAGTGAAAAAAGTTGGAAGACCAATCAGGTTTCACTTATTCTTAAATCTCAAAATACTACTCGTTGTTTCCAAGTAAATGAGGAATGTATAACGAGTCAAATGACACATAGAATTAGTTAACAACTGGTTAGATTAAATACCTTACGTATGTATTGTTTCATTCCTCTAGACTTATTAGAGTTGATTCCTTGTTGATTGCTGACTTTTTCATCTATGCCTTAAGAAAAATCTTGAATAGATTGGTTACGAATACATGAATAGACAGAACAAAGCTGACACATACACATAGATTACATTCAGCACAATCCATGATACGAAGAATATGATTTAATATCATCACAATAAACTATAGTTGGGGGAAACCAGCATGCATTTATAGCATTTAAGAAGTTGTTTAATTTTACTAAATACTACTCACGGTAAATCTAATTGATAAATCATTTCCATAGGTGATGTAATACGACTTTTTAAATCGTTTGCCCACTTCAAATTTCCAGATAATCTGGGCATATTTTTATGGATTTCTGAATAATAAGATGGTTGTTTTTTGTTAGGACCAAGTTTAACAAAGTCCCTTTTTTCTTCCGTTGTTGGTGATTTATTGCTTTCAGATAGTGATGACTTCAAGGATTTGCCTGACATGAAAAAATACTATTCGTTTATCATACTTAAGAATAGATAACAAGTTAAAAAGAAAGAATTACAGCAGAAATTTAATACTGAAACACCACTTAGGATTTTGTATCTAATAGTTTATTCATAACATCGAAAATAAATTTTATTTAGATTGTTTAGTGTGTAGACTAATATCAAATGAACAACTACTGAAGACCAGAGGACATTGAGCAGCCTTTTATGTCATTATTTAAATCTCCCTACAAACGATTAATTAGCAATGGTGTATTTAAAATAAGTTGATCTTGCAAGCTTTTCACTAAAGCTAGTAAAAAATGTAGTTGAAACACATTATTAGTTAATTAAAACTAGTTGAAAACCTAAGAAAAATCATTAGGGACTCAAGTTGGCTACTAATATGTAATATTTGACACGTAGTATTCTTAGAATTTGTTAATGATCCAACCACTGATTCTTCCTGCTACGCCAAATATGATATTATTACAACTTAGTACTCGGAATCACAGTCATGTGGTGACGCCATGAGAACTCAGAAATAATATTGTATTGTATGCCTTAGTAGTAGAAGCACAAAGAAGCCAGCAAATATTTCAGCCAGAAATATGTATCAAATCATATCGCAGTGCCAATGTCTTAAGTACAGCTAAGTGTAGGGAGTGTAGGGAGAATACAACGACTAGTAACAAGTGAGGAATATAAAGGTCAGATTAGCATACTACTGCAGAAAAATACAATAACGCAAATTGGTATGCAGACACATAAACACACATAAGAATGGATATATGAATTACAAAACACAGTAACATGTTTATAAAAACATCAAGGCTTAAAATACACTTAAGTCCAAAGAATGTCTAGGTTTACATGAACTGACTATTGGAGAACACCACACTATATTTATAAAAAATATCTTACGTAACTACTTACTTTCATTTCCAATTTTTTCACCAGTTACGTGATAATCATAGATATTTTTCACAGCGTCCATTTCATCATTTAACATACGAGTTAATAATTTATATTTCGGCCGAAAACTCTCTTTAATTATCGGTCTATCCAATAATGTGTGCAGAATACTAATAAGCTATAATATAAATGCAGATATGAAATCAGGTTATCAACCAGATAAAGTTGAATTGGTTTATTAGAAGGATAGTGATTTATAGATAATAAATATTGTTTGTAAAGCTCAAATCTCGGTAGGGTTCATGGCTATCAAGCTCCAGATTATTTGTCTAATATTCTTCTAACGTAGTTTCAAAAACCAACCAGTAATCAGTTTTAACTGAAAATTCGAATGTTATGTTCTAATCAGACGTGTTAAGATAGTAAAAACACGAAATAAAGAGTTCATTCCATTTCAAATTTCAATTCGTCACCAGAGTATTGGGAAACGGGATTAAAGAACCAAAGGTTTTGGTTCATTTTCTCAACATTTTGACGATGTGTTTTTATTCCTTCAAGACTGATAATACACCGTTCTGATAGGAGCCAAAAAAAACTTGTTTGATTATCCTCAAACTAGGATTAAATAATTTTAGAATATAGGTTCACTGATCAGCTAACGAAACAGTTATCACAGGCTAGTTGGTAGACTGTTAAAACTATTTAATAAAGCTGCATAGAAAATTAGGCATATTAAACCTTGTAACATAGATCGCTTCATAATAGGTGAATTGCAGTTTGTTTCTCATATGTGGTATATCTATGCTTTCGGTAAATAACCTTGTTATCAGGAGGACTTTGTAGATCAATCAATGGATCTATGAATTGGCTATTAATAACTATTGTTTAAGATTCAAATTCAACTTAAGTTCGTTCTTAATTCATTTATGTGTAATGTACTAATAACTAAGCAGAAAGCTGAATGTTACTGAGGGTTATTTAAGTAGGATAAAATTTATTTAAAAAATATTATATACCTTGAGAAAATGTTCTAAACCAGGACAATCATCTACAGCATGCTCAATTACATTAGACAACCGATGTTCCAAATCTTGCACATTTTGATTAAAATCTGAGAAGTCTTTGCAAAATTCTTCATTCATTGGGTCTAGAACATCATAGGTTCTATCATTGAACATCTAAATGAAAAGAGAGAACTGAAAAGAGTAAGAAGTAATTCCACGGTGAAACTGACATACTTTTCAACGCTGTGCATAAAAAATTAATATACTAGTGAACGAAACGGAGATGAACTTCCATTTTAACTTGACATTAGAGATAACATTTTAGTGTCATTGCTTAAGCTAATTTTATAGGCTTTCTTTAAGCATGACGTTTTGCCAATAACTTTCCAATTATATCTTTACTAAATATGAGACTATGCAAGTAAAGAATTTGCTAGGTATATTGACTATCGGTAAAAACGTTGACGAAAGCTTTGTTTTGAAACCGCTAAGTAAGAACTTATGTGTATTTAATTTGACTGTATGTCCTATGATAGTTGAGTTTCATTCTTTTCTCATATTTAAAAAGCTGTGTTAACCATGATAAAACATCTGAATCTCAGTTGATCGTCAGTTAGTCTTGGTCAACATACAGTCTATAGACTGGCCTTATATGATATAGAAAATTGACTTTCTTGTTTAGTTGGCCATTTTTGCAAACTAATGATTTTATCGGGATGCATCACAGTATTCACATGTAGTGATTTAATCAAATTTATTAATTGATTGTTTTATAAACAAGTGAATAAGCGTTAGTTAAGACAGATTTATTAATTTCGCTAATTTATTTACTTGGCGTATTTCTAAAATCTTCAAATATGCTGAGTTAAGTGCTTAAATCATATTTTAAGTAAATTCTCATTATGTGAAAATTACTTGACAACAAGCTGAACAACCAAAGTTTATTGTGTTTATAAATACTAAGTTCATCACAGTAAAAGGGTTTGTTTTTTCAAGATTGCTAGCAAAATAGAACCGTTTTCCTAATTAAAAGACTTTGTTTACTATTTTAACTTAAGGTCATATCCAAAAATAATCACAAATTTCTATGCGTATAAAAAAATACTACTTGAGGCGATATAGATTTTATCGGTTTCTGCTAAGAATTACTTTTTTAAGTAAAGTTTATACAGTTAAAATTTTAAAAACTTTTAGCATTTAAAGCTAATTATTAGTAAAGTAAGGTGATTGTAGAAATTACCTTATTTTAGATAACAATTTCGCCACCGATACACTATCTTGTGAACTATTGTAAACCATATAGCCCTAGATATCTATTGTCCATTAACTTATTCCTTTTCAATAATACTTATATAAGATTTAGGATCTTGTTATTTTACAGAGTCCTTCAGATTTAGACTAACCTGGCAGAATCCAGAGATTTCCAACTTCAACTTTAGTCGATTTATGTTAATGTGCAATAACTTTTCAATGTCACATGTAACTGTTTTACATCTGACAGTACTGAATTCAATCAGTTATTAGTTGTTGAATCCATTAGATGATATTCATTATTTGGTGACTCGTTAGCAACAATACCTGAATTTCCATTATTTTATTTCGTGTAGAGCTGTTATTGAGAGTTGCTGTGGAGCCTTAACCTAGAATAAAGCATACTGATTTTCTATAATCCTCTACCTAATCCAAATTTGTTACATAGACTATTGTCACACTATTAGTGACTACTTTAATATGGGATTATGGATAGACATTACTTAGAAGTTTTATACTAAGACACATAGCTGTCCAGTATTTTATCTAGTTTCCAATCGATATCTGGCTACAGTCAGTTCAGTACTTAAACCGTAAAATACAGGTTTTAGTGAAAATAGTAGAATACTTTACATTCTACACTATTTTACTTACTTTATAAGTATTACAAAATGATTCATAAATTTCTGTAACACGTTGATTTAATGCATCGCCTTCAATTCCACCAAATACTAATTTTTCTAATTTTAAAAATTCAATTGCTGTTGACACTAAATGCTACAAAAAGAAAAGTAAATACATGAGAAAAATAAACAATAACATGAAAACAATACGCAGTTTTATTATAATATACCAATAAATAGAAATTGAAATTTTTAACATTTCACAACTTAGTATAAACCATTTCTTCTGAAAATAAATATAAAACTGATATTACAAAATGGTCTAAAAATTAGACAATCATTAATCACTAAAATGCATTAGACTACTGTTTAGTCCCAGTGTAGGATTCCTTAACTGTACGCATCAAATTACAATTAATAAATAATCGAATTAGATTAAAGCAATTTTAAATGATACACAGAAGTAAATTGAAATAAACACAATTGGATTTATATTTTGAATTGTTTCTACGTATCAAAATGAAGACGGTTGAACGAAAAATATTTTTCATGATAAATTCTCACCAGGTTCTGTTGGGGATTGGAGATCCCCGAAAATACAGTTGTTCATAAAATCAAGTGAAAGGAGTTGCGTTGATTTTTTGTAAGCAAGATTTGTAAAATTTCATCACATTTATATCAGTTAATGTGAGTTATACTCAGAGCATATTTGACAATATTTCATACAAACTTATCCTAATTACAAATATTTCATTGTATTAATAAAATGTTCATGATTTCAATTCGATGAATAATCACTATAAATATACGAATATTTTGTACATAATCGACTCGGACTCTCTCCATTTTACTGGAATAAAGTTTCCTGTCTTTCTCGTCTTTTGTCTTCTAAATTTGCAACTAGGAGGGTTCAAGGCGTTCGAGTACTAAGTTTGTTTGCGGCTAGTCAAGTTATCAAGTACGAGATATAACAGGTCCCACAATTATAGGTTTAAAATTATATATATGACCACATAATTGATTGATAATCTTATTATTCGAATTGTTATATAAACTTAAACAAGTTAAGCGAATTATATCACAAACTGATGAAAATGAGAGTTCTGCCATGCTGGCCCAGTGGTGCGGAAGGTTAGGCATTCGTCAATCTGAGGCCCCTGGGGACGAAATCTAGGGGGGTGCACTGCTGAGGGGTGCCATTGTGGGAAGAAACAGCTGTTCAGTGCTATCTAGTTTTAAAAGGTACCCTGCTAATATCAATCTGTGATGAATTCAATCAACTAAAAATACATTATAACTGTTATTTCAATATTAACAATCGACATTTACACCACGATCCCAAATTTATATGCTGTGATCCTTGAAATCTAAATGATATATTCACTTCAGAATTGGTTATTTATATGGTCAATAATTTTGAACATATAATTGTGAAACCTGATGAGAATTTATCTAGAATAATATTTTTCGTTCAAACATCTTCGTTTTGATAAACATTGGATTTTTTAAAGTGTGAATGTCTGGACACAGTAGCCTAGTGGTGAACGCGGTGACGTTTGGCACGAAGCGGACTGAGTTCGAATCCCATTGTGAACATCAACATTGGAATGCAGGTACATCCAGCCTAGTAGGTCCCAAATAGAACGAAACGCTTATCCTAGATTCCGCTTGCGAGTCACAAACTAGCTTACTTGTGAACTACCGCTACATCGGGGCAATCTGCTCAGGATACCCATATAACAACAGAAGCTGACCTGTTTCAGTCCATGACTACGAGAAGATACAAGCTCAACCTAATTGGAATTTTTGAACACTTACAATTCTAGGTATTATTTTAACTTGAGTAAATTTAATTCGTATATTTATTTATTCATTGAAGGGGAGGTTTACATTAAATTGTGCAACGTATATTACAAGTGATATATTTATTTCTATAAACAACTTACGCACTACACAGTAAATTTGTGATTATCCTGTCTAATCTTGGCAATGATACCCATAGAAATGACAATTTAAACATGAAAGTGGGTAGCAAATTCTTATATAATTTTGGTAACAATTTAATGCGAATTACTTAGTGAATACAAAGTAACACTGACTATATATCTAATTATCAATGGATGTGAGCTACTTAACCGAGATCTATAGAATATAAAACATCAGTTGGTGACAATTTAAGAACATTTGTGTACAAATATATTATGGTATTGTAGGTAGATTCATTCTTCATATTCCTCTGAATTAAGTACACATTTATGCTTGATGATGGCTTGTTGTTAAGGCTTCTATGTCGTTGTTCATGACTATTTGAATAAAATTTCAATGTAATAATGAGGTTTATGTTGTTTTATTTTTGCTTACTAAAAGTGTGACAGGTATGGCCAATTACCTCTCAATAATCTTAATTCAACAGATTGCATTTGATCAACACCGAACAATGTACAATATAATATTAGGTTGCTATTAAGTGATCAATCGGTATGTAATCATCTTAACCCTATATGAAGGCAGTCAAGGCTTGAATAGCTTGTCAGAAGTGTCTATAATAGTAAGACTAGGTGTCAGAAATCCAAATCCCCCTATTACGAGAAGTGCAAACATGTCTTACTGACGAGCATCAGCCATCTCATAACTTAAGTCAATTTATTCTTGCTGATTAACTTAAAGCATCCAACACCAAATTTCTGGATAATAGTTACATCTAAATTCATAAATCAAGTGAGAAAATAAATATCATCGGAGATCGACTATTGAAATAAGTAATCAATACGATCAGGGTTACTTACATACACTGATTCAACACGTTCAACAAATGAATCATAACGATGGAAAGCTAATTCATTTTTAAATTCCCATAAAGTTATTTCATTTGTAACATTCCGTTTTTTCGAAACTTTATCAAAATATGTTGGTAAATTTTCACGATGTTGTTGATAAATATTTTTAAAATTACGTAATACTTTTAATGTATATTCGATTTTTGGAAGAATTTCTTCAGCTTCACCTTTCAATACATCATACGGATCGAGATTTGCTCGACACTGATATTAATAAAACAAGATCAAAAGAGAATGTGTATGACACTAGTTAATTAACTTACTAAAGCTAATTAAATTGAATAGAGTATGAATGATTTATAAACTCTAATTTCATAAAAATGTAAGCCTTTTAATATTTCTAATGCGCTTATAATATAAGTAATAGATTTTATTGAATGTATGGGATTTGGAATTTCACATTACAAACTGACCTCGGTTAGATAACTGTGAAACTCAAGATACCTAAGATAGATACTTCGTCCTAGTACAAGACTTGCCAGAAGTTGATTTTCACGCTCCCCACAGTGTCGGATCCATAAATTCCAGGTCATGTAGCAAGTGATGAATATTAATATCACTCAACTGACACCTAGTGGTTTACATTTTTAATTCCAAACAGCTTGAGATGTTTCGCAACTATCATCAATTTCAAGTGGTTGAGTTTCATTAGTCACAGCTTCTCACAATGTCGCTGGTTAATTTCTGCATAGAACTACCCGAAAGGGTAGTTCTATGCAGAAATTATGAGCTAATAGTATGTTAATTTCATTTTCTTTTTAGTTGAAAATGTTTTTTAGAATGATGTGAACAGTTTTGTAGACATACACAAAACTGAATATTATCAGATAGATAACACCTTACAAAATATATCATGAATTACTTGTATTGGATAGATATTTCTTGTTATGATGAAATTCTCGTAAATACATCATAATTTATATGTGTCCTGAGAAGCGAAAAAGAACTCTCAATTGATTTAGCCAGAAACCATCGAAGTACTAAAAGGGCTTTGCGTAATCTTTTATCAGGAGACCATACAGAATATCAAGGGAACAGCAACTGATATATTTTAAGAAGGATACACTGAGTAATGACCCAAATTTGTTTGTTTAAACAACAAGTTAAATAGATCTTTTATTTAAAAAAATATACAAACATTAAGTGTGTTAGATGAAGAAACAAGGTAACGATAAATACCATTGGTATATTTTTGTGACGAAATTAATAATATTACACTTGATTTTTTCCCCTTATAAATTAACGGTCCAACATTAAATAGACTGAGTCCAAGGTTATTCAACGTTCGCTACATTAATCAAAGAGCCATCTGAACATATAAATGTTAGTATACGTATTAGCATATAGTGCAAATAAATAGCATAAATGTAATCAGTATGAAGAGGAAAAGTAAGAAAAGGCTCTCATCAATTTCGACGAGTGAAAAATTGAACACTTTCCTTTAAATATCATGTACTTCTCTCGAAAACAGAATAAACTCCCAGTTTCTTAGAAGAGTGTTCGTGATAAACCTTTTTTAATGAAGGAGATATTAGAACAGAAGCCAAACCAGACCTGTGGTTTTGGGATGTGCAATGAAAGCATTTGAAAACTTTCTTAAGTGGGGGGAGGTACCGTATCATAATACGAACAAAAGAAGGGTATAAGGTGCCTCATGAATGTTTTTATGCAAAGTGATTCCAATCAGGATGATTAGCGAATAGGTATAGACTGTGAGTAATAACAAGTATTTCCGCCATATAAAGGAAAATGAAACCCCAGTGGAAAGTTTAAGTTTGACTACCAAAAACCTTCAGAATAAAGCCTGAATTCAAAGATTTCCGCATATTGTCAATATTTGATCACAATAAACATGGAAATGCCGTTTTCCTTATTAAGTATTCAAAATAATGTACAATCTTATTCTAAAACTTCTACAACAAATTAAGGACCAACAGTTTTAATTCAGTGATTGCAAATATATAATTTATTATCATTCATAGTAGCAAATGAGTTGTTTTTATTAACGTGTTAAGTATGTAGAGAAATTTTCACAAAAAATTATTTCCCATTACTTATGCAGTGAAACACTGAGGTGATATTCGATGAAAGCTATGTCTGAATAATTTACCGCAAATAATACAAGAATAATTTAAGACTGTTGGTTGTAATGCCGAAATTCCTGCGAACCTAACTTGAATAAACCGTAGTCTCGTGTCCATCTCAAATTTAATTAGAAATCTAAATTAAAAGCTTGTGTGAAAAGTCATAGAGTCTGGAAATATCGTAGTCTCAAAGATACATACACTTTCATTTATTATGTGATAGCAAGTTAATAAATATATTTCAGTTGAAGAATCAGAAAATGCATTGTACGAGAAATGCAGTCAATAAAATAGTGAATGGTAAGATAAAAGGAATGTATGAAGTAAATCAGTAGTAAATACAATTGGCCGACAGTCCTTATACGAGTAGGATTCTACTAAGTCTGCTTAATGCTACTAAAACTTTTGTCCTCCCCTTGTGCCCTCTTATATATATATATATATAGTTACTCTGTTCACGAAAAATTAACCGTAAACGTTACTTTAATGACTTGTAGGCTATAATAACATTTCCTTGTTGTGAATCGCTAGTACACGCACTTGTCACACTTCTTTTTTGATTTTATTCTTTGCAAGTATTTCGGTTTGAAACGTCCCTTTCAAAGGATTCTCCAGGTTCGTAAAACGTAGTAGTTAGCCACTTATTTCGATTAACAGATGATATTCTCACTTAACAAGACCACGTTCTATGACTTTACTCCTATTTAATTAATTAAAAAATGAAGTTTTTCTCAAAAAGCACTTTTGCTTAAAAAACTGACTCATAGTCACACCAGAATTGGGGATTAATGAACTCTAAGTGTTTATTTTTACAGTCTCCTGGTCTGTTGATTTTAGCATCATAAGTATAACTTTACTACTTAATTTAAATCCACTTCGCAGATTCTATGAGGTCAACAATGCCAATAAACTATAAGCCGACTCAAAGCTTTTTAGCTGCCAATAAGCAATAATTCAGGATTGCTTTAATAGTTTTCTCACTTGATTAATCATAAGATTGCATAATTCCTGTAGAAGAACCAATATTCTTGCTGGTTGTCGATAACCTTTGGAGCTAGCCCACACTAAACAAATAAGATGAAAGATAGGTTCGATGTATTGTGATAACTGATCAAATTCAGATTGCTCCATATCTTCTAATCTTGTACGCATCATAGATAAATGCATATCAATATCCTGTGCTTCACGCAAAGCTAAAACGAAGTGCAATAAAAACCCACTGAAAGAACCAACTAATTATAAAGCTTATAAAGAGAAATTTAACACAATACATTGGTTGAGATAACATATTCAAATACTACCTTTATAACTGAGTCAATCAAACGAATTTCTGTCGGCTAATTAGGTAGCTTTCATGGTATAATGGGCGTTATAAAAAGAAATGTAATTAAGTACGGGGTACTTACAAAAATAGAGTACAACAGTACTATCACCATGCATTGGATTACAAAACGGTCATTCAGAACTATGCCACTAGAACTGCATGTAAAAGTTTGTTTATGTATACACTATCGGAGATAACTTATACAAAAAGGCTAGATTACGTACTAATCTAAAAGAAAAGTAGCCACGAGCAGTGTTATTTTAGAACATATTGTATTGGGGAATATGTAAATGTGAGGAATTTTGTCGAATCACATTAAGGTTATGGATATATCTCCTCTCAGGAAATATGCAAATTTATTGGGGAAGTGATCATAAATCATATTACAAAATACAAACCAACCTGTTACAACGGATTTAAACATCTCCTTAAATGGAACAAAATAACTACTGTTAGCCTGTTCTAAAATTTGTGCCATTTGCTTGACTTTCGGGGTGCATAGTTGTGAATAGATGTTTTCAAGATTCATCACTTTCGCCTTCCAGAAGTCCAGTTCTACCAATGGAGTGGGGTGAGATCCATCCAATAATGGTTGAGATGAATCTCTGAGTAACACTTTATGAATTTGATGCGACCAGTCTATGACAAGTGACTCAATAGCATAGACAAAACTCCGGTTAACTTTACTAAAAAATGAAAGGACAAAGAAATAAATTCCTTAAAGTAAAGTAATCAATCTGCAATTTCTATACATATACGGGTTTCTCACAGTAAAAAACTACACCGCTTAAAATTATCAATTAATAACGTGATTTTTGTACATCATAACGTAAGTGTACAATTTCTTGCTTGCCTAATCCACCTACAAATCTATATTTCACCGAAACATATACTACTGTGATGCCTGGGTAAGTTCTGATATCTTAAGTACTTTAATAAAATTCACCTTTATTTTTAGAGTCAGTGTACTTTTTGAGAAAAAAATGTGCAAGTAGTTCTAGAGTTTTATTTTGAAGTCTTAAATAAAGCCACTTTAAGTTTCTTTAGACAATTTTGTGAATACGATACTAATAAATTTTGATTCTAAGACAAAAAGAAGTACTCTTCAATTTCAACAGTAATCAAAAACCTGCTGAAGTAGAATATTATAACGCGTACAAAAATTCTACGTTGGGGACTGGTTAAAGTTAGATTATTATTTTGCAAAAACAGTGGGAAAAAACTTTGGTGCCTGTCTGATAAACTGAAGTAAAAAGACAGGACAAAGTTACGCATATCAGCGAATATATAAGTGATAACATTTAGTACCATGGTAAAAGGATCTTAAAATATGAAAACAAATTATTGTTCTGCCCAGTTACTAGTGAAATACATTTGCTCATCAGTAATCCATGGTAGACATACATACAAAACAAAATATCCCTAATATTATTGGAAAACACAAGTTACGATAAAATTTAACGTAAAACGGTTAGAAAACTAGGTAACGAGGATTACGGGAAGAACGAAAGGCAAAGGATGTGAACAAGCACGAAATAAATTGATATAAACAAGTAATGCGGCGATAAGGAATTATTTGATTGAATTATAATTTACGTTGTACCAAGAAACATATGATCTGTAGCTATAGAAGTCACACACGTCGGTCAGTAACCCAACACTTTGGCGTAACTCACTAATTTAACACTAATTCTATCAGGTTTTGACAAAATGACCATTTTTAACAGCGAAATGCAATCTTGAATCAACATTCCATTGATTTTCACACAATAAATATTCAATTGGCCGTATACTATAAATATATTCGTATAAATATTTAATAAACGAGTAAAAACATTAAAGCTGTTCAACATGTAAAATGTTTGATGCTACGAAAACATCTTTGTGACACAAGGCAATCAATAAATAAATTGAAGCGAGATATAGTTTTCTGCAGACCTTTAGGGAATACTGGTCTCAGCCTAAATACTCAATACAACTTCATAATTTATGAACATAGGGAACAATAAACAGATGAAAAATGGATGATGTATTTTCACAGATTTAGATTTAAAGATACGCAAAGAATTATAAACGGAAAAAGTGTAGAGGTTATGTTCATATACAAAGTTACAAATATGCGTATACAATTAACAGAAACCTACCCTTCTTTAACATGTTCCTTTAGTCTCTCTTGTTCAATTGGTAGAGGTAGTAAAGTCTTTCCTTTAGCCTGCCCAACGACGATATCGGTTTGCCTTTTTAGACCGTGAGCATGTTTAATCACATCTTCGTATACTACAGATGGCCAAGAACTATAATTCTTTTTATTAGATAAGACAGGGATAAGAACCTGATTAAAAGTAAAATTGACTATAGTTAATTTACCTCATCGACAAAAACAGAGAAGTGATCCAATGGACTGTATGAAAGATCACCATAGAAAATATATTTCGTTAAGTTCCCATCATTAGGAACAGTTTCCTTCGATTTTTTCATAAAAAAGCAAGCTTTAGACTTAGAACTAACAGGAAAATCGTTCTCAGCAGTCAAGAATCCACTGGGCATCAAAAGAATAAACAATTGTGTGATATCAGGTTTATCAAAAAAGCTTGTAACTCTTTGTTTCATTTCATCAGTATTCCATAATTTCATCCATTTATCGTTTTTCAGTTTGTGTGATGTTAAAACATATTCAGCTACAAATTCTGCTCTTTTATCATCTAACACAAGTTCAGACATGGCTTTCTGTGGACAGCACACAACCTGAAATACACAAAGAAACAATAAGCTATGTTCCAGAAATAATTATTATATTTCAAATGCCAGACACGTTGCCATGGCAATAAAATTCTCTTAAGTTCGAAAAACAAAATCCCGATATCCAATATTTTTTGTTGAGATTGACTCTTATAATCAAATTCTTTGTGCTTGCGTCTTGAAGTTCCAAATTAATTTTTTTATTTATAAACTTGCCAAAATAGATATCTAGGAGCAAAATTTTGGGTCTACTAAAAATGCAATCGGTTTATGCTAGTTTTTATCAGGCAGGTATTGGTGCTTATGGGTACGATTACGCATGTTTCTTATTTGGGTTACTATAGTAATTAACGGCGGGACTTTGAGTTGCTGCTGTTCCAAAGGCGTTGTATCGTTGCGATTTAATTTCTATTGCTTCACAAACTAACGTAAGTTTTATTAAAAAATGTTAGCTGTTGTTTTTAGTAGAATCGGACTATAGTGCACAACCAATTAAGCCTCAGAAATTATAATATATATGATGATTTCATCATATAGTTTCAACGATCTTCATTTTCAGTTTCATTTGTAAGGACAGTAAGTCTAATTCGATCTGTATTGATTCTTTGTGCAACGTGAAACGATATTATAAGTTTTGAAGTGATATCGGATGTACGTTTTGAGCTAAATCAGAAGAGTTTAACAGTCCTGCCCAATTGTTCTCGAACTCACACACATACTCCACCTGTAGGTAGTGTTTTACTTTAACCATCAAGGTGAAGATCTCAAAGAACGACTATTCGTCGATTCCGTCAATCGGAATCGAAGTTGAACTCATGGTGGTATCGTCAGCTTATTCTTAGTATTCAGTACATCTTTTTAGATTTTATGATAACAGGAGACTAGCGCGTTGCTTTTGGCTAGTGGTAATGCTTTGATTGCGAAATAGTCGGTTTGGTGGCTGAGTGAAAGTTTGTATATTAGCGTTAACTGGACAACTATATGTATTACAAGACATATTGACAATGTTAGGTAGGGGAGGGGGTGTATTTCAAGTGGTCTTTTCAGATTTAGTGTAATTAAAGTACTTAATGCCTTTAGAACATAGACCTAGTTAACATCTGGTGAGAACAATCTGTTGTATGTTATAACTCTTACAGATTTACCAGTAATTTTGCTAGTAATTTCAGCTTCCCCCCCCAAAAAAAACTAAATCGACCAAAATCTTATTTGTTTTGGTCATCTATTACCTGGGATTGTCATCATGTCAATTAGGAATCCGCCGATAAGTTTAAATTGCTTTAATTTATATTCGAGAAATATTACTTGAGATTCTTATCCGTAAGATGAATATCAAATCATTTTGTCGGTCTAAGTTCTTTGAGCTTCATGATATTATTTTTTTGGGTGGTCGAAATCTTTCGACTAATTACCTTTATCTTGGGAGGATTATATTCTCATAGTTAGATTTCAGATGGTGTATAGAAATATCACTGAATAAATCTCATCATTTTAGTTAAATCTGTAGATTTCGTAAATGCTTTGAAGTGATTGGTAAGTGTATGGACATGTCATTAGTTTACTCATAATTGAAATTCACTATAGTATACCCGAGTTCCCACTATCAAAAGAACATTGTATAACCTTTGTTTAGATTAATTTTGTGCTAAAACACAGTTAATGCAGAAGTAAATGATGAATTTTGATGAATATGCATGAAGCTTTTATAGTCAACGCAAGTCTGTGATGAATATTTTAATAAATGATAACATTTTATCCAAGCATAATACGTATAAACAATAGACTGAGTGTGTTTTTAGTCAGTAAATTTTTATGATTGTCACAGTAACCACTTGTACGCTTATTGAGTTTTCTTAATATCACCGCATAGAGTAGTGAAATTCACTACAAGTATATGCACTAAGAATCGACTAAAGTTGGTTTCTTAGATGTCTATATTAGCTATACATAGAGCAGTGTTAGATTTTGTGCCGTTTCGTGTCCAGCGGGGTCTTGTTACTGTTATACCATTTTTTAAATTTTAGTATCAGACGTTGATATCATTACTTCAACTACACCATGCGGGAGAAATATGTGACTCATACGAGGTATATTGTGTTTATTGTATGTTTGTTATTTAAGTGTACCAAAACTGTGCCTAGATAATTGTTCTAGTTCTGAGGATGAACCACTGTACACAGTCGCCAGAGGAGGGAATTATTCGGCCCGCTCGGATTCGACTGTCAGCTGGGGAACAGAATCACTGGAAAACTCAAGTCGTAATTTGCATATACGTCCAGCTGTCTATCCACCGTGGGCAACACACTTGCCATTAGTAAAATTTCATTTTGATAATCTATTTTGTAGAACACTTCCTTTGATAGCGCAGAGAACAGCGGAGGTACAAACAATGTTCAAGTAAGTGGTTATCCAGTGTCGTGATATTGAAGCAAGGATAGAAACCGGGATTTATCTACAACATGTGGAGATAATACTCAGCGCTTATGTTCCGATCTAGAAAAGCTATGGAGAAAAGAATCAGCTTGTGAAGTAGGCAAAGTTCTATTTATAATAGCTTCTAATCGTAGGACGTCACTCCAAGGAATCAAAAATTTCATAGTTTCAGTAGTATGGTTACACCTAAGCAGTTGACTGATTACTCTATCCGTCAGGCACCAGGTCTCTCAAGGTTATTATACTGATTTGTTATGATTTTCGGATACTTTATCTTCCAACATTATATTTTGTTTATGCCAAATAGTTAAAACATGCCTATATGTCTGAAAATGCTAATAACAATGAGCATACATCTTTTGTAAAAAGTGTTTTTTATTTTCATTCGACTGTTTTATTATTTACCACTAATATATAAAACTAGAAGTTTGGTAAATGGTTAAATAAAATTAAGACTATATGTAAAAAGTAATGGTTTTACTGGAGATCGAAATAATATATTCTGAATTTGGAAATGGGATTTCGAATCCTCAAAAGTTAAGCGTAGAGCTTCATATTGAGATTTTGCAAGTTTGATTTGTCAAACTTTCACCACACTTAAGTTACATGAGTTATATTCCAGCGTAAATTTTGCAACATCTGTTTGTAAGAACTAATCCAATGTGATATGGAACTCATTTTGTTAACTCATCCATGTTCATTTTTGTGGAGTTTACTCAATTGATGATGCCTTTATCCAATAATTGCTGTGATTTAATCGGTTTGTAAATGAATGCACTTGAGTAATTTATAATTATACTTCTCCGAGATTCATCTTTTGGAAGTAGCCACGGTCGGGAGGGGTGAAGAGGAAACAATGCTGTGGTATCAAGCGCAAAATCAGTGACAGGCAATCACCTATGGAGAGTCACAGACTTTGAACCAAATCTAGACATAATTGGTCTGCTAGCCTCGTCCTTTATCCGAACCGACAATAGTACTTTAAGTCACTACTCCAAAGCATATCACTGGCGATTTATCAAAGAAATGAACCCTACTAAATTTGAGATATTCCTGGAGTAACAGTTAAAGTTGATGGAACTAATTATAAACCAAAAATCTGTATTCTAATCAGCATAATCTATTCTCGTCTCCTGTGTACACCTTCAACAAACGGCATTGTTAACAGTATAGATAAATTTACCTCTTATTCTGAAGGAAGTGTGGTTCAGGAGTTATCAGGGTTTTTTTATATTTTGTCATTTTTCTGAAGATGATACTTAGGATATTCATCTAATACTCTGAAGCTTGGTCCAGCAGAACTAGATAAATACTGCAGCTTTATCTTACTTCAAAATCCATGCGACAGAACGCTTAACGAGATGTACCAATTTCTAACTCAACAACTTCATGACAACCTGATATGTTTATCTGAATTATGTTTTAAACGAAAAATATGACTTTTATACTCTTGTTGGTATAATAAGTAGGGCGTACGAACGACTCAAACCTATTGAAAGGAGATCAATTTAAATCATTGATATTCCTTTGCAGTATACAGTCATCTAAATTTACTAATAAGTAGATTAAAACAGGACCACAAACTAACATTGAACGTCATTACAAATCAGTATTAACGATCAATAAACTTACAACACGTTGCCATGGTTGTTAAATTTTGTAAATATAGCATTATACAAATGGTTGGAAAAGCACTCAACCACCTCTATAATTTACCCCCATTCAGAGTCAAAAATAAGCGGTAGATTTCCTCCACAACCAAAGAAGATTCTTCAATTCAATGGTGGCTTTACGGGGCATGGCATTTCATAGGTTTTTGCTCATTTAGATGGCATCAGTGTTGTCGGTTTAAAGCAGTTGCGCACGTAGGTGGCTATTGTCACTACTGAAGATTTAAAAATACCGGACTGAAGCTAGTACAGCAGCCGAATTCCTGAGCTTACTTGAAATTACTAAATAAAGAGATCTGGAGAGATGTTCATGACCCCCCTAATCAGCTACTAAACTATACGCTTATAGGTGTATGCAGCATCAGATATAACTACTATCATATCACACAAAAATTGGAAACTTTTGGAAAACCCAGTATGGAAAAAGTTAAACAGAGGGCAGTAAGTGCTTGTGGGGGGAGTAGGCTCCCATCAGTAGGACAGTTTCAATGCAGTATCGTTACAAGACACTACTTTCACTGGGATATGGCGCGCCAGTCTTGCCGATTTAAATATCTTCATTCCTGATCAGTCCGACAGTCTTAGTCTTGGTTATATATCTCTCATTTTTATATGCAATAAAGTACAAACCGTCCAAGAATTCAGTGAGAATGACGTGCTAGTTGGATTGGATAACTACTACTGCATAACTTTCGGGAATTGAGTATCCATGGGTTCAAACACATTTGGGTCCCAAATCCTGTGATTTCTCAGCCAGCATAGGACCTTGAAATTACCGAGCCGGCGTCCAACGGGGCAGATTTCAACTACTGTTAATTCATGATGTGATGTGACTGTCATTTGTTGTAACCGGTCATATTCGTCTTACTTCCAACATGATCTCAAAGTATCGATCACCACAGGACTTGAATGTCCTGAGTTGTATCCCTAAAGGAGTCAGGAGGACGCTTGCATCTTTGTGATTCCTACTTATAGAGTAAATTATTACTGTCGTTGAATCTAACTATATCGTATCAAGCTACTAGTTCTAAAATGTAGCAATTATTCCCTATGACTTTAAGTGTATATACACTACGTAAAGTGTTTCTTACCACCGAGTAGACGCAATAAGGCATGATAAATGCACTGTTGTTATCTAACTAATTGCAGATGCACAAAAGTGGTATCAACTTTACATTCTGCTTACAAGACTAATATAATAAAAAAACTGTAGTCAATTTTACAAATGTCGTTTTAGTTATTGCTATAATCAGATTCCTTAGATGATATCAATACTTTATTAACAATCTTACAACAGTGACTACATGAGATTATTTTTGTTTTTAAATTATTGTATACTCACATTGAAACTACCCAAATATGTTATTAATTAGGAGATTGTATGTCTTGTTACAAATTAGAGTTATATTCCATCCTAAAATTATTGCTTTTTATCATTTCGTCTATTATAGACCAAGTAAACAACATTTTGATCACTTGACAATTGGCAACAATGTGAAAAGCAATCTTAATAATAGAATTTGGTTTACTGCACGTTTACTTGTGTTTAATACTCATGATATTTCAAATGATATGCAAAACAAATATACGAGCGATATGGATTGGACTAATTCAATATCTTCATTTGCTTTGCGTGATTTTATTGGAATAGGCTTTCCAGATGACTCTACTTGGGCGTTATATGAAGACCATAAAATGGGAGTGAGGTTGGTTTTCTTTTTGGGATATAACATTCACTATTGTAATAGATTTTGGAAAAAATCTTGTCTTACTTAACCCACCGAATGATGCTTTATGTACTGTGAAAATGTGGCGTGTACATACATTATTAATTCCAATAACAGTGGAACACTTACGAAAACGGTTCAGCTGGCTAATCTTCATATACTAACTATCCGCAAACTACCCGACTGGAGAATTGACATGTGTCCCCCCAGCTTTTAATTAGTTTGAAAAGAGAGGGGAAACTGCAAAACCTTGTAGATTGACCACATATATCCATAAGCAAGGTGGTCTGGTTTTAGAGGGTAGTTTGACTAATATTTTAACTAAAGGCTAGGAACTGAACGTAATCCTACCAATCACTGATCATCCAAGTTTATGAGAAAAGACAGAAGTCCTCCTTTGATAACAACCGAAGAATCAGTTTAACTAATATAGCCTTTGCTAGCATTCGACACTCGTTTGAAGCTAGGAGACTACAAACTCCAGAGTTTCAAAGCTGTGTGAGGATGCACTGATCAGATATTCACAGGGTCAGCTTATGTAACGTAAGCATACCATCATCCAACAATAGTGGCATCCCTTGACTCAAAAGCAGCTTTTGATTCGTAGATCAAGAGATTCTGTGACAATGTTTTTGGTTAAAAAGTGTACTTCAGTAGCGCAGAAATTATTAAAGCTCTCCTTGAACCCTACTGATCGAGTTAGAGCCTGTGGCAAACTGTCATCAGCATTGTAAAACTCAAGTAATTTTTGTTAAGGTTATCCCTTAGCCCATCTTTTTATGTAATTTCGTTATAGATATACTCCATGAAGTTACAATTTCTTCATCTAACCTTTTAGAAATCGACCCCCCTGCTAGGATGACTCACTTATAGATTTAAAATATACAGATAATATAGTTCTATTTGATGAAGACGTTGACAATGCACAAAGCCTCCTGAACACCTTAAGTAACGATGCAAGCATATTTGGGATGCATTCCTCTCTTTCTACATGTAAAATGTTGTTTTGGCACTGGCCGTGAAGAGCGAAGTATTCGAGTGCTTTGACCGCTTCACTTACCTCGGAAGTCTCATCAGCCTTATTGAGACGGTATCTGACGAAGTATCAGCTCGGATCACTAGAAAAAATAACAAACCAGTTGGAGAAAATTTAAAACTTTATCTAATGCGGTAGTTGAGACATATGTTGCATATGGCTTACCATCGCCTGCCTCATCTCATGATGCTTACTGGCGTAGGAGAAGGACTGAAAAAGCCAAGGAGCGGCCAAACTATATCAAGGCACCGGTCCATGAAGTCTTTGACTGTTGTTCTAAGCCATGTTGGCAGATGGAAGGAGCCCACGTGATAATCATGGTCAGCAGCCGCAGAAACTGGATAAAATGGTTCAGAATCTATTATTGGTGAAAGCGTATTCACTCCTTATCTTCCTCTTGATCTTAAGTTCCATTATTCTTTCATACACACTTTTGTTTTATTCTCCCTATTGTATTCTGTTGTCTTGTCAATCCTGTAAATTTGATCTCGTCGTGATAATGTGGTATGACAACCAGGGTCTATGCGAATATTCTCCAGGTTCTACGTTGTCCATGCGTGACTGGCTTAATTATTACTGTGGACAGAAATACTTATTACTAATACTTACTGCCGTTACTCCTCGCTGAGGAACATAGGCCGCTTACTAGGATTCTCCATTTAACTGTGTCCTGAGCAATCCTTTCCAGCTGTTTCCAGTTGCTGTTCATCCTTTTAATGTCTGCTTCCAATTCTCGATGCAGCGTGTTCTTTGGCCTTCCTCTTTTCCGTTTCACAGCAGTATCCCATGTTAATGCTTGTCTCGTGATGCAGTCTGATGGTTTGCGTAGTGTATGTCCTATCCATTTCCAACGTCTTTTCCTAATTTCCTCTTCGGCTGGAAGTTGGTTTGTCCTCTCCCATAGTAAGCTGTTGCTGATGGTTTCCGGCCAACGGACATTCAGTATCTTTCGTAGGTAGTTATTTATAAATACTTGTATCCGTCTGATGATGTTTGCAGTAATTCTCCTCGTTTCAGCTCCATACAGCAGGACTGTCTTGACGTTCGAATTGAAGAGTCTGACTTTGAAGTTAGTTGATATTTGTTTTGAGTCCCATATGTTTTTCAACTGTAGGAATGCTGCCCTAGCTTTGCCAATCCTTGCCTTTACATCTACATCTAACCCTCCTTGTTCATCGATGATGCTCCCCAGATATGTGAAAGTATTCACTTCTTCCAGAGTTTCTGCATCAAGTTGAATTGGGTTGATGCTGCCTGTGTTGTATTTGAGAATCTTGCTCTTTCCCTTATGTATGTTCAAGCCAACTGATGCTGAAGTTGCTGCTACACTGGTTGTCTTTGCTTGCATCTGTTGGTGTGTATGTGCTAAGAGAGCTAGATCATCCGCAAAGTCCAAATCATCGAGTTGCATCCTACTTGTTTATTGAGTTCCGTGCATCCCCTCAGATGTGGAGGTCTTCATGATCCATTCAACCACTAGGAGAAAGAGAAAAGGTGAGAGCAGACAACCTTGTCTGACTCCGGTCCTCACTGAAAATGCATTTGTCAGTTGTCCTCCATGCACAATTTTGCACTGTGTTCCGTCGTAAGAGTTCCGGATGATGTTGACGAGTTTCTCTGGTACGCCGTAGTGTCGAAGAAGTTTCCATAGTGTTCTCTTATCTACACTATCAAACGCCTTCTCATAATCAATGAAGTTGATGTACAGTGACGAGTTCCATTCAATTGATTGTTCAACGATGATCTGTAGTGTTGCGATTTGGTCCGTGCACGACCGATCCTTACGAAAACCAGCTTGTTGATCTCGAAGTTGAGCCTCCACTGAATCTTTCATTCTGTTCAACAATACTCTGTTAAAGACTTTCCCTTGTATCGACAGTAGCGTGATCCCTCTGTAGTTGTCACATTTGCTCAAATTTCCTTTCTTCGGTATCTTGATAAGATGTCCTTCTTTCCAGTCTGCCGGTACTTGTTCTTCCTCCCAGATCTTTTTGAATTAAACGTGGAGTAGTATCCTTGCTGTTAGGTCGATATCTGACTTGAGTGCTTCTGCTGATATATTGTCCGGTCCTGGTGCTTTCCCACTTTTGATTTGTTTGATGGCCATCATGATTTCTCCCATCGTTGGTGGAGTGACATCTATCGGGAGATCTGTAGGTGGTGCTTCTATATCCGGTGGGTGGGTTCAGTGGAGCTGGCCTATTTAGGAGTTCCTCAAAGTGTTCTACCCACCTATTCTTTTGTTCTTGAATCTCAGTGAGTGTCTTGCCTTCTTTGTTCTGGACCGGTCGCTCTGATTTACCATGCTTATCTGCCAATTTCTTTGTTGTGTCGTATAGCTGTTTCATATTTCCTTCTCTTGCAGCTTTCTCCGCTATCGTTGCAAGGCCTTCGATGTATTTCCGTCTGTCGGCTCTAATGCTTTTCTTTACCTGTTTATTTGCTTCTGAGTGCTCAGCTTGAGCCTTGATTTTCTCTGCTCATGTTCGGCTGTTGTTGATTTCTATCTTCCTGTTCCTCCTTTGTTGAATTTTTCTTAATGTCTCAGTGGAGATCGATTCCTTATAATGGTGCTTCTTGCGGCCTAGAACCTCCTGACACGTTGACGTTAGTGCCTCTTCGATTGCTTTCCAGTTGTCCTCCATAGTGGTTTCTTCTTCTTTCGGTAGATCTTGTAAGGCTTGGAACCTGTTGTTGAGAGATATTTTGAATTCATTGAGTTTGTCAGTGTCTCGGAGAAAGCCTGTATTGAGCCGTTGTACTGCCGCCACCCCAGTTGTCCACTGCTTCTTTAGCTTCAGTTTTATTTTAGGAACCACCAGGTGGTGGTCTGAAGCTATGTCAGCTCCTCTCCTGGTTCTTACATCTTCCATTGATCTTCTAAATTTTTTATTGATACATATATGATCGATTTGATTCGCTGTAGTATGATCCGGTGAGACCCATGTAGCCTTGTGTATACGTTTGTGGGTGAATATTGTACCACCTATGACCAATTTGTTGAAAGCACATAGGTTTGTAAATCTTCCACCACTGTCATTTCTGTCTCCCAGTCATTGTCGTCCCATGATTTCTTCATATCCAGTGTTGTTCATCCCGACTTTGGCGTCGAGGTCCCCATCAGGATTGTCAGATCCTTCCCTCGACACTTTGCTATAATTGATTGTAGTCTATGGTAAAACTGTTCTTTGTCTTCGTCGTTGCCGTCGTTGGTTGGTGCATAGCATTGGATAATATTCATTGTAATCCCTTTCTTCATTGTTTCGAAAGATGCTTTGATGATCCTGGGTCCATGTGGTTCCCATTCCACAAGTGCATTAAGTGTTTTTTGGACGGCATCAGATCAACTGCTTGGGTGTGAGGAGCATTTTCCTCCTTGTGGCTGGAGTATAGTAGCATCTCTGCCGAAGCCAATGTTTTCTGTCCAGCTTGAGTCCAATGGGTTTCGCTGATTCCGAGTATTGTCAAGTTGTATCTCTTCATTTCTGCAGCTATTTGATTTGTCTTCCCGCTCTCCCACATTGTTCGAACATTCCATGTACCTATAAAAATATTTGCTCTGGTTGTTAGAAGGGGGGGGGCATCGGCCTCTTGACTTCCGAAGAATTTCGGCTTTCATCATGAGGCGTTATGAATCCTTCTAATCCCAGGTCAGAGTTTAAATGGTTTACCTTGTTTAATCTGGTTAGCGTTTTTTAGCAAGGTTGGGTTTTACGGGATGGGGGGGGTGTGCTAGCCCCATATCCAACCCTCCTCTTTTACCCGGGCTTGGGACCGGCAGTAGCCCTAGGAGAGTTATAGGCGGAGTTTTATTATTAATACCTATGTCCTATTTAAGCTGTGATTAGTTGATGTGAGTACAGACAGACAGGTGGTGTATTACAATTTACTGAATCAAATATTGCATGTTTTATGTTTCTGTCCTTTTTGTGTAAATGATTTCTCTGTTTGTTTTGTGGAACTGCTATGTAATTGGTGTCATTGTACTTTTTTTTTATCCTCATCTGATCTTCAACCAATAGTTGAAATGCTGTGTCTGACGTCACATCTGTCAACAAACTCAGTATATTTATCGGTCTATCTCGTTCACATAGACTCCGTGTTTTATGCGTATTACAAAATGTCCTCATAAGCAGAGACATACAGCCGCAAATACTTTACAACAAATACATACCTACTGAATATTTGTTTTGATCACCTTAGTAGTGTCTTTTGAACATTCGATTATTATTTCAATTAATAATAAATAAAGAAAAATTCAAATCTGCTACCAATTGTTTGGAAGTCTAACTGTACCACTAAGCCGCTGCTCCATTCTGGTTGAGTCAAATTTTTAAACGATAGAATTCATCTTATTTTTATTAGTTTGCCTTTAACCCCGCTGATTTGCATTCTTTCTTTCTAACGCTTTTTCTCACTATTTTGTATGTAACATTACATCGTATAAGTTCCAAACCATTACCATTTCTACGTCGATCAGTATACCACTGTGTATGGGGAACAAGAAATGGTCAGCCGTATTTACCAGAAATAGATTTTTTCCCTGGAGCGATATTATTTGTTCGTTATTCAGATAACCATAATCCACCTAATCCATTAAAACAGTTTTTACATCATACTGGGAATGTTTTACGTATTCTTATCACTGGCGTAGATCGACTGGCTAAACGTAATGCAACGTAAGTCGTAATGATATTTCTGTACATTCGACTGAATATCTTTTAAGAGTATTCTTTAGGCCAGTTTAAACAAATTAATCGACTAAGATGTTCACAGTAATGAATAACTCAATGGCAACCAGTGTGATGTTGGGTTCTTAGTATTGATCAAATTATAATTCGGTTATAAAGCCACAGTGTTTGAAAAGAAACTGTATACTTGGATCGACAGAATACAATCGTCTTTAGGGTCCAAACAACATAATAATTTCCTAACTGGTGGGAGCATAAATAACATGCTACTAATGTAATGTCTGCTCAGTATTTCGTTAGCGTCTGACTTATCAACTTCTGTTTTATAGCCTGTCTTCAGTGTATAACGAATATATTTGCGTTATTACAATTTTGCCTTACTTCATTAACTTTTGACACTAGTCAGGATTATTTATTGCATTTCAAAAGTGATGTACTATATTTTACTCTACGAAGACTAAAAGTCATTTTAAGTACAGAACAAGGACTGATTTCTTCAAATGAGAAATATTAATTCTTTAGAAAGTGTTCATACAATTTTATAGTGATAATGTTTAAACGCAAAGGTTTTTTCTTACTGTTCCCAAATCTTAAAATAAAGAACACAACGTTTATTTGTTGTCATGCATAAAATACCCATATTGGACTTCACAGTGTACAGGCTTTAAGCAATAAGAAAGATTATAACATTAATTTAACAACCTACCAGTTATTCATGTTCATTTCTTGATGTTTTTAAAATTTGATTTTTCTATAGTGAATCAGAGTTATCACGACAGAAAGTGCCTAAAGAACAATGGTTTTCTGTTTTGGCAAAACTTCATGTTGCACGTTTGTTAATTCGACCAAGATATTTGATGGAATTGTTTAAGTTACAATGTAAGTCTTCTTTTCATTATGAGGACACAATTTTACAATCTGCTATTAATTGAATGACACAAGTTGTTGTTAGGGTACGGGGAGTTCAGCTTCCGAAGAATAAAACTATCTAATAATCAAACAAAAAGTGTGTACTGATTTTTATAAACCTGATTTGTGAACTTTCATCAAATCAATTTAGTTCAGTGTGAGTCATGCTCCAGAATACATTCTATGACCTTAAATTGTATCAATAAAATGTTCCACTTTTTGTACACCTGTTATGTTTAGATGATGTCTTCTAATCATTGTAATTGAAATGGATATATATATAAATAAATGAGATAAAAATAAAGATTGTCCGGTGTTGCTGGCTCATACAAGCCTTCTTCCTTTCACCGGTTTGGAGCTAAGATTCAGGGCAGATTGACTATAGACTGAAAAATACTTAGACGTACGTATTTCGATCACCCATATTGTGCCAAATATACTAACTCGGAAAACTCATAAATCACCACTCGGCCACAACCTTCTTCAGGTCACAACACAGGCATGTCTACTATCCGTCTGTTTTTTCTAACAAAACCGAAGTTCTCTTCCTGAACTACTAATGTTCTTCATTGACTCAATACTAGTAAGCACTATTATAACAAACAAAAATTGTTTCTATCCATTAAACACTGTTAATATTATTCGAGTCATAATAATGCGCAATTTAGATTAGTGTTTATTATTTCATTTGGCTTTCCTTAGGAGCTGTAATTACTATCATAAGAATCTCAGGAAATTTTATGTTAGTCAGTCATACAAATCGATGGAAATTTCAATGAAACATCTAAAAATTCTCAAATAACTAATTATTTAAATATAGTTTTGTATATTTTAATTAGTTTATTGTTGTAAGCAAGTTAGCATTTTGTGTTAATTCCTTTTGTGTTTGTATAGTGATAATTAGTGTAGGTGATATTATCATTCTTCAGGTTTATCTTTCACTAGTTCTTTAAAATATTTACTCGTTGTTTAACATTTATTGTAAACTTTTAGGTTTATGGCGTCAAGATTTGCGTAAACGTAATAGTCCAATTGAAGCCTATTTAAATTTGCATTTATATTACCGAAATTCTATAAAAAATAACAAACAATTAATGAGCAGTAATTGTACTACAACGAATAATAATGACATTATGTCAAAAGAAGATGAATTAAATATACGGAAACAGTTAATTCATAAAATATTCGAAGATGGCTTATTATGGTTTAGACTTCCAGAAATTGACAAAGTTAGTTGTAATCGTTTATTTTGAAATTATTCCAGTATCTTCAATCTGGTTCGTTTGCCTGTGGATGTAACACATTTTTAAGATACACTTGAATTTATATGCGTTAAGATGCATTATAATGTCTTGGCATGTGTGCTGAGGAAAGCAAAGGCAAATATTGTATATTTCCCCTTCATCCTGGAACTTACATGCATATATTCATGTAGTAACCTCTTACTATAACAAGTATACGTCTCTACGCTTAATGTATTAAGAAACAACTAGACTAACACGTACACTTCACAAACTAAAATACATAAACTTCACCACCCCTCTAAAGGACCTAATAGTTAAAAATAAACCATTGACAAAGGAAGATTTGTTGAATAGGAGAAACGACAGCATGTGTGTATAGTATGGTGACAAAATAATACGATAGTATATTTTCTTTACATAATTATTCGTTCCAGATGAAATTGCATTTAGAAAATATACCTACACGTTAACTATCTAGTAAATGGGAACAGCATAATTAATCTGACAGTTTCGGCAGCCTGAGGTGTTTCACAATACTTACTTAATTCTATATATATATATATATATATATAGGATTAAGTAAGTATATATATATATATATATATATATACAGTAGCTTGTCATACATGCCTGATAAAAATTACGGAGCTTCCATAATGCTTTCTAGTAGAAGTATAATTTAACATTAAATGATAGTAATTAAGTATGGGTTAATAAAGATGATTTAACCTCCATAGCTATTATTCGCATGATTATTTTAAACATTGTTTGCATGTTTAGTAAATATCATGTTTTTACTATCTTCGTATTCTCTTCATTTTAATCTTTTATTCAAATAATTAATTATTATGATATTGTTTCTCGTTCATAAACTAAAACTAATTATTTGTGTACCGCTATCTCGATTTTCTCATTTATTCCACTCTCTTCAGGCCCGGGGGGGAGGGAGGCTAGACAATACTCTGGTAGATTTTCGATTGTTATGACGTTCAGTCATTGTTTGGAAGTCATTTAGGAGACTGCATATGACTGATCATCTAAAATGAATATGCAAAATTGTGTAATTCAAAGACATTATGATTGTGATCTCTTTTCTTTTTTAAATTTATTTAATTAAGTTATCATAATAGGCATTTTCTTCGTCAACATTCGACACATAAAATTTACTAAATATTCATAAGTTTGAGCAGATGCCGTTCCATATCTCCATATTATTGGTTATATAACCTTCTACACTTTACAATAAGAAAGTGGTTCATTTGTCACCAAATAATAAAAGAATGATAAATTGTGTTTGTGACCAGATGTTTGAGTTTTTTTGTTTAGTTTGGATACTACTGATGAATATTAAAAAGTAAGTCGATTCAGCCTTATAAGTGATTATCAATAAGCCAAAGCATATAATTTTGCAGCATCATTAATCAATTAACATTTTACTCGCTAATTTAAATCAGAATAATTACTACAATAATTCACTGTTCTTTGATTTCATGTTTTAGTTACTGATTAGATAAAAGTATATTGAACATAATTTCTAAGTGATTAGTTACGTTTTTAGATAAAATAATTATGACCCTAGTTAACAAATTCCTAGTTATATTATTTCATTGTTTTATCTTCAAATCTTATTAAATTAATAAAAACTATTTTCAACAGCTAATTAATCAACAAACTTTTAAAAAATTTATTTTAGGTGGAAAATTTAGATTTATTACGGCGTGCATTAGACGCTTATTTAGGTTATAATGGAATTGCACATTTTACAGATTATCTTTCACATGTTTTTGGTGAATTACCTGAAATTCACCGTACATTAGTTAAGAAGGTAAGTAATTTCTGATAGGTTTTACTCATAAATAAATAATTGAATTTTCGAAATATAAAGGTGTGGATTGTTTATTTTTCTTTTGCCAAAATTTCTGAGTAATAGAATAATCCTTTTAATCGAAGCTGTTTTACGATCTACATTCGGACAAGTTTATTCGAATATGTATAATGTGGAAATAGTTTTCACCACAAAATCGAGTCAACACTACACTCTTTGAGATGGAGGGTGTAATGAGTAATTTTTTTCATGACTTCTGATGATCGCACATACATTACATTCAATACATCTGGTTTTTGTTAACTTGAATAGAAATGCTTCTTTTACTAGGACAGCGAAACGTGTATAAAAGTAAATGTAACTTAAAACTTGGGCCACTATAATTACTTAACCGATCTTATAATTATTCACAGATAGTCTGGTTATCGTTTGTGAAGTGTTTCAATATCACCACGTATTGTACTGGATAGTTAATAAAATAAGTAGATTTTAACGAATATTTACATCAATGTATTCATTATTCTTTCCTTTTGTCTAATGAAAACCTAGACATTTGGATTACAAGTTGTTATTTATTACCAAAGGAGGATAGCTGTGTTTTTATTTTGGCACAACATTTTCTTAGGATTCTAAAAGATTTATATCACATTCACTAGGAATAAAAGATTTTAACCTTCCTTAGGCAGACTGATATCATGAAACTTCTTATTACTGTCCTATTTCGCATAATTTTGTCGTTCATTCCCGAAAAAAAGTGTCAAGAGATCCCCATCAACCCATGACCTTTTATCTACAAATATATTGACCTTTTCCAACGTTACTTAGAGCTACGTTTATATATCCGAATAGTCTCACATTTCAGTGGATTATGTCCCACTTAAATCCTATTTCATTCATTACATGAATCAACTTCTGCATTGTGTACTTAAAAGAATGTCGACGATATTTTGACATTTATTATTTTTAACATTAGTAAGCAATATTGGTTTTGTTTTCAAACTTTCTAATTTTATCATAACTGTATACTTCTAAACGTTTCATTGTTTCATACTGGATTTATATAGGTATTTTTAAAAATGGATCCTAATCGACTTGGTCATATTCAGTTATTGGATATTAAACGATTTTTTAATGCTCCCAAATGGGCTGTGAATCAACTTGGTAAATTCTAAATTCTTTAGTTTCGAAATGTATAAGTGTTTTTAGTTTTTCTCTTTTATATGGAAAACGCATTTTACTTTCAGTTTAGTTTTCTAAAATCATTGTTGTAAGATCTTGGGCGAAACACGCAAAAGCATTCGTCTGCACAGTATTCTATGCTGATGATCAAAAATCATATTTATATTCTAACGGACCTGTGATATTCTTATGACTACTCATGAATTAAACTTGATGATTAGAATAACTAAAGTTTATCCAGGTAAATCTGTGTGAGTCATATTAAGGAAAAATTTGTTGCGCATGGCAAGATGTATACAAATATTCATCAGTTGTAGTATGTTTTTGAGTCAAATGTAAAATCACATGTATATAACTTCTGAAATACTCTGTTGTTTTAAATTCGTATGTTCTCTAACTTTAGTTTTCATTCCGCTTAATCTTAGTTTCAAAATTTATGCAGAAGCATTTTATTATGGTAATTAACCCTTTCGATTTGTTTATTGAAGTATATTTCAGGGACAGTAAACAAGATATGTCATGTTTTAACATCATATTCAAATGGTAGCTTCATCGATATTCAAAATGTCTTCAACTTTATTACAGTTTCTCCGTACACCGAAAATGACGAAGCATCTAGTAATTATTGGCATTTCTACTGTGCTTAGTTTCTTCTAGAATTTTCTCAATCTCAGTTAGTATAACCTTACACGTATCATATTTAATATTATGACAGTTATTGGGTCCATTTACTTATTTATAATCACTAATTTTACACAACAGACATTTCAATGGTATTATAACTTTGTAATTTTTCTCCAGGCACCAACGTAGTTCATTCACAGCAGGATATTTTGAGAATTTTTGAAAAATTTGTCCGTACTCAAAAACATCTAGAATATACGGAATTCGAAGCATATTACCAAGCTATTTCTATTACATTAGGCGAATGTCCTGTTGACCAGTTAAAATCAGATGCTACATATATGGACCTGTGTTCACTGCTTCCATCGAGTGAATACGCTCAAAATCATTTTCTTGGACAAAATACAAATAAATGCTGTGATACCTTTACAAAATTAGTACAAGACACATGGTGTATTTGACTACTTTTCTGTGATAGTTTTTATTATTTTATTCATCATAATAAATGTATACAGAAACCAAACTAGCCTATGTTTTTTTAAAATATCAGTATGTCAGCGTCGCTTATTGTTTCATGAAGCGATTTGTATTTCTGTTCACAAAGTATCTTGCTTTTGTGTTTCTATGAAGTTATTATTTATTTGCGTTTGTAACGGATTCATCTTTTTTGTCATTCCACAACTTTCAAGATTGTTAGTTTTCATTAACAACAGGTGACTTTTTAACAAAACATAATCCTAATTACTTTTATATAAACCTCTAGGATTTTTCCTTGTACAATGTATGTTTCAATAGTCTTAAAAGGAGCACTTTTATCCAATAAATTTAAGTATAACGCGACTTCATTTTATGATTCAACTGATTGTATATAATATTTCTTTTGTTCGTTTTAAATCATGATCGATCTGTTAGATGTAGAAAAATATGTGTTGTATCTGTTTTAACTATAGTTATGCATAGACTTTGGTCGTCAGCTCAGAATAACTGTAGATATAATATATCATTCCGTTATATGCTTCATTAAACAACATAATTTTATACGGCACTCAGTATTTGTAAAGTCTGTTGGCCTTCACTTTCCAAACTATAGAAAACTGAAAATTTATTTATTTCAGCTTAATAGATGCGTGACACCATTTATTCATGTTAAGTCATAAAAGGCAGCTTTCAAATTAAAGTCTGTTGGCCTTCACTTTCAAAACTATAGAAAACTGAAAATTTATTTATTTCAGCTTAATAGATGCGTGACACCATTTATTCATGTTAAGTCATAAAAGGCAGCTTTCAAACTATTTTGCTATACAGTATTAGTACGAAGACCCCTTTTTAATAATACCAGAAATATGTTTTAAATTGTTTAGAAACATGTTATATGTATACTAATAACTAGGTGTTCATGATTATTAATACAAATCAATACAACTCTCCATGTTCATAAACAAAATATTTCTTTATAAAATAATTGAAAGCGATGAGAAATACCAACAGTAGGTTGCAAATTATCTGAAGCAGTCATTACTTCTAAACACAGTCGCTCCCTGGAATCTAGAACTTCGTAATCCCTGGATGCAATCTTGATTTTTCATAAAATTTGAAATAATGAATTTCGATTACTTACCTTTTGAGATATGCTTTTTAAATAATTCCTCGTAACTGAGTCATGCATATTTTCACCATGTATGTATGCTAACAGTAAATTTCGTAACTGAGTTTTGCTGATAGATGAAAAAATTGCTGAACAATTCGTGGACAGCAACTAAGGATATATAGTAACAAACTTAGTACATACCACATTGATAAAAGCAAGGTAAGGTGATGGAAATTTTCCATCATTATTTACTAAACTATCTGTTCGCAAGTGCTCCAGAATAATACTACACCACGGGCTAGTTAATAAAAACAAATCTGTGAAATGTAAATAAATCTAGATAACCTACTGATATATGATTGCTTTTTGTTGCTCGTATACATATGTTTAACAAGACAACCATATACCTCAATGGATACTTCTTGAGTAAATTTATGCCGTATGTTCATGATTTTAGTATTCAGGCACATGAAAAGCTGTAAGAAGGATAGCAGGAATTAATTAAATTAAATATTATAAAAACACAGTTTTGAACGAAAATAGTAATTGCTCTTAACAAATGAAGAATACACTTCGTACAGAATTAGTTGTCGTCATTTTGCAATAATAAAAAGGACTTGGTTTTTTATGTGGTTTTAAAATAAGCCGTTCTAGTCAGGTGAATCAAGCAGTTTGACGTTATTGAACGTTAAAAAATTGTTAGCAAAAATATTTAGAATGGATTCTATGTATTTATTACTCAATCAAAAAAAGGCATTAAATTGGTTAGTAATAAGCTATGCTAATCAGCACCATTGTTAAAAGTTACAAGTTATTTCAAATCTTAAGATTTTCTGAAAATTAAAGCCATGTACTGGAGGACCATGGTGAACAATAAAAACGAGTTTCACTACCCATATTAACATGATCGTAAGAAATAACTAATTCCAAGAGCATTAAGATGTTTAGTTCAGGTTATAAAGAACTTAAATATGCATGACTTTCACTGGAAAATACTAAGTTATCGACCATTCAACTCAGCAGTCAATCAACCAATCAATTCTTGTTACCCCATAGGGAGTATAGGCCACCCACCAGCATTCTCCAACCAACTCTGTCCTGGGCTTCCTTTTCTGGTTTTTCCCAAGTGTCGTTTAATCACTTCATGTCTGTCTCCAATTCCTGACGCAATATGTTCTTCGGTCTTCCTCTTTTTCTTTGTCCTTGAGGATTTCAAGTTAGTGCTAGTCTTTTAACACATTGATGATTTCTTCAATTTGTATCCTAACCAACTTCAGCATCTTTTTCTTAATATCTTCCTCGGCTGGAAGTTGATTTGTTCTCTGCCACAGAAGGTTGCTGTTGATAGTTTTTAACCAAAGGATCCAAAGTATCTTATGCAGAGAGCTGTTTATAAATACTTGTATCTTTTGAGGGATGCTTTTCGTAGTTCTCCAAGTTCCAGCTCCATACAACAGAACTGTCTTCACATTTGTATTGAAAATTTTGACTTTATTGTTGGTTGACAGTTCCAGATGTTTTTCAGTCGTAGAAATGCTGCCCTTGCCCCGCCAATCCTCGCCTTCATATCTGCATCAGACCCTCCATGTCTATCGATGATGCTGCCGAAGTACGTAAAGGTTTCTACATCTTTCAGAATTTCTCCGTCAAGTGCAATTGGGTTAGTGTTCGTTGTTTTGCACCGAAAGATCTTGCTTTTCCTCTTGTATAAGTTGTGGCCTAATAGTAGTTGCCAAGGCCGTTGCTATACTGTCCGGTCCCACCTGCATTTGTTACTGTGTGGGAGCTAGGTCATCTGCAAAGTTCAAGTCATCTAGTCTCATCCATGCTGTCCACTGTACTCCACGACTGTCTTGAGATGTTGCAGTCTTCATGATATAGTCAACCACTAGCAGAAAGAGGAAGGGCGACAGTAAGCAGCCTTGTCTAACACTGGTCTTTACTTCGAATGAATATGTGAGCTTACCTCTATGCACGATTTTACAGTGTAGTCCGTCATAAGAGTTTTGTATGTTTGACTATTTACTCGGGTACGCCATAATGTCGAAAAAGGTTCCATAATGTTCTTCTATCCACGCCGTCGAATGTTTTCTTGTAGTCAAGGAGATCGATGCAAAGTGGTGAATTCCATTCAATTGATTGTTCAACAATGAACCGTAGTGTCGCGATTTAGTCGGTACACTATTGGTTCGTACGGAATCCCTCCAGATGATCTCGAAGTTTAACGTAGACTGGATCTTTCAATCAGTTCAATAACACACTGCTGAATACTTTTCCTGGTACTGAAAGTAAAGTGATGCCTCTGTAGTTATCGTAGTTACTAAGATCACTTTTTCTGGTATTTTGATGAGATAACTTTCTTTACAGTCTGTTGGCACTTGTTCTTCCTTCCGAATTTTCCCGAAGCGATTATAGAGTATCTTCTTAGTTGCTTCTATATCTGACTCCGGTGCCTCAGATAGCATGTTGTCCGGCCTTGCTGACTTACCACTCTTGATTTGTCGAGTGGTCATATTGATTTTTCGACTGTTGGTGGGTCGGTGTTTATAGGGCGATCCGTAGATGCTGCTTCGATGACTGATGGGTTCAGTTAGACTGGTTTATTCAAGAGTTCTTTAAAATGTTCTACCTACCTGTTTTGTTGTGATTGGTTTGCCATCCTAGTTCTTGGGTGGCCGTTCTGGCTTACTGAATTTTCCAGCTAGTTTCTTCGTTGCATCATATAAATGCTTCATATTTTCTTCTCTTGCAGCTTTCTCCGACGTCATTGCTAGGTCCTCCACATATTTCTATTTATCCATTTCACTTACTTGTTGGCTTCTGTGTATTCAGGCTGTGCCTTGGCTTTCTCTGTTCTTGTCCGGTTGCTATTAATTGCTATCTTTCTGCTCCTCCTATCTTGGACCTTATTAAGAGTACCAACAGAAATCTATTATTTATGTTAGTGCTTCTTGAGACTCAAAATCTCCTGAAATGTTGAAGTTATTGTTTCCTTAATCTCTTTCCAGTTGTCCTCCATATTAGTTCCACCTTTTTCTAGTACATCGTGAAATGCCTGGAAATTATTATTGAGAACTATTTTGAATTCGTTTCGTTTGTTAGTATCTTGGAGAAGGGCTGTGTTAAACTTTTGTAATACTGCTACTCCAGTTGTCCAGTGCTTCTCGAGCTTCAGTTTCATTCTAGCCATTACCTAATGGTGATCTGAAGCTATGTCAGTTTCTTTCCTTGCTCTAACGTCTTCAATGGTCCATCTAAACTTCTTATTGATGCAGATGTGGTTGATTTGGTTCACTGTAATGTGGTCCGTGAAACCCATGTAGCTTTGTGGGAGAATATGGTGCCACCTATAATCACTTTGTTGAAGGCACATAGGTTTGCAAACCTCTTACCGTTTTCGTCCCTATCTCCCAGTCCATGTCGTCCCATGATGTCTTCATTTCCGGTGTTGTCCAATCCAACCTTGGCATCTAGGTCTACCGTTAAAATGGTCAGGTCCTTGGCTGAGCATTTCTCGATGATTGACTGCAGCTTCGCAGAGAACTGGTTATTGTCATCCTTGTGACCGTCGTTGGTAGGCACATAGGACTGGATGACATTCAGTGTAATCTACTCCTTCTTTGTCTTGAACGGTGCTTTGATGATCCTAGGTCCATGTGGTTCCCTATCCTATAAGCGCTTCCTGTGCTTCTCGGGACGGAATTAGTGCTACTCCTTTTGCGTGTGGAGTATTTTCTTTTTTGTAACCGGAGTATGAAAGCACTTCTCCTGAGGATAATATTTGCTATCCAGCTTGTAACCAACAAGTTTCGCCTATTCAAACTATCTTTAACTCATATCTTTTCATTCCCTCAGCTATTCGGGTGCTTTTCCCAATCTCTCACATCGTGCGAACATTTCAGATACTTATGTTAATAGTTACTCTGTTTGTCAGAAGGGGAATCAGCCTAATGACATCCGAAGAAACTTGGCCATCACTGTGAGGCTTTATAACTTTTCGAAATGAGGACTTTCCAACTCTCAGGGCAAAGTTAAAAAGGTTAAAAGGTTTTTTTCTGGTAAGCCTTTTTTAAAAGACTTGCTATTTAACAGGATGGGATTACTAACCCCATGCATAACCCTCCTCCTTTATCCAGGCTTGGGGCAGGCAGCAATTTTAGGAGGATTTCAGGCGGGGATTCTAACTCAGCAGTACGTAGAGCGAATGTATTCGTAAACCATACACATATATGTAATCCTGTAATTACAATAAAACATTTTCGGTCACTACTTCAATCTAAAATTTAACTTCCCGTATCCACTGACTTAACACTTGGAAACAAAATGATAGTTAATCGACAATTAAGTGTATGAATGTGGCAACTAATCCTAAGTATTGATTCGAAAAGAAATTATGGAGCTTGTAGTACTTATCAGTCTTTGGCAATAAATGTTCTTTTTCTTAATTAGCGTAAATCAGCATGAAGAGTATTATAATCTTGACCATGTTAAATAAAGTTTATAGTGGTGAGCGAAGCAAACTAATTTCAATTTGTAAAACGATGTATGTTGTAAACGTGCATATCATATTGAAAATTCGGCACATGTTCTGTGCTAAAAATATATGTTTCTAAATCCTAACACGCAGCAGTCAAGTATATCAGTAAAATGAATTGTATACATGTTATTCAGAAAAGAGAGACAAGTAAACATATTCTACATTTTTGGTTTAGAATCACGCTAAAACAGAAAACGAAGTGTAATAGCTTACGCTCATCAAGAAGATAATGATAGTCGATCCTTACTTGATGTGTACTTCAAGTATCATTACATTTCAGGAAATCGTAAGTTAATTTTGATAACTAACTTTCATTACATGAGATAGAAATGTCCAATTAGCAGTGACATTGTATATCAGTAGTCGAGGCTGTTTATTTAGTACTCGGTGACACTGACATAAGATTTTTTAATGCTTAAATGATAGATTAACAAGTGAAAAATGTTATAAACATTGTTTTTAATTATACACTCGACTATTCGTTCATCAAAAATGATTTGTAACTATGACCAATCTTTGGCGACTAATCATACTCACTTCACAGAAATAGTCTTCATTCGAGTTCATATGTATATCTGGCCACAAAAGATGAGACGCCGGTCCATTAAATGATTCCAAGAGACAAATAAGTGCACTGGTTTCAATAAAAAGAGATCCACTTGTCGCAGAATTATGACTTAAAACTGCTAGGATTGTTTCCGGTTTCATAAATAATAACTACAAGAAAGCATTATCGTAATTTCAGTATTCGTATGAAGATGAAATTATAGAAAAACGTACAGTCCGTATTTCAAAAAAGACTGTTAGTTCTTTTATTTGAATACTTTTGATGATATTTTTATCAAAAAACATTCTGACGTTTTATATGAGAGTATAACCACAACAACAAACTTGAGGTCAGTATTTATTTTCAAAATAATGACCTAATCATTATTGAGGCATTATTAGTCAATTAGTTTACTAAATAGTAGAATTCATTAAGTTCCATAGGCTATACTATCTGACGAAGTCGTGTTAAACTCAGTTTTTCTGACTTTGTCTAAGATGAAGGAATTCATTGTCGCAGTTTAAGAGGTATACATGATTTCTATGCCAAAGAATAGAATGAATGAAGAAATATAAAATGACTGTACAGTGACAAAACAAATAACTGGCATCAAACTTTGAAAAATAATTATCTCATTATGCCTTTATTGAAAGTATTACTTTATCAAAGTATGCAAAAAATGATTATATATATATATATATATATATATATATATATATATATAACGAGACATTTGTCTTCGAATTCTCGTTTGTTCTTCATCATGAATCTATCTTTCAGGCTATTTTGCAATCTAATTTTGACGTCTTTAAATTAGTCGTGTAAAAGTACTGTAAACAAAAATGCATCTAAAAATTTTACTAACTACCATGTGTAAAACATACACTTTAGTTGGTGGAAACATTTAAGGAAATTTAACGGTAATTTTTGTTCAAACTCTTTTGCTCATTATTATATCATTTGTCAGCTAAATAGCATAAAATTCCAATTATTAATATGAGATTTTGAAATTCATTTATTTTAACTGGTTGGAAAATATTTGCGGAGTCATACTTTTGGTGGATATATGAATGTGAATTTGGAAAGAATGAACATTAATGGAAGTTAATGACAATTCAGTCTTGAATTTATTTTAACTATATCGAGTCCAAAGAACCATGAATAGTAAAATACAGAAAGAAATAATCCATAAACAAGTAAACTAATTTTGTTGTCACGAAATAGGTTAAACCAAAATGTATTCACTTACACGACTAATAGAATCAACGATATCATAGTTGGATGGTAAATGTTTTGCACACAAGTTTACTGAGGCCCCTATCCCTAGAATGCAATCCAGTTCAACAGTTGTGATTTGATACTCATCGCTATGGGTTTTCAGACGAATAGCTGTAGGACATTTTGACGTTTCCTCCGAAAAGTAAAATATACTTCTTTCCCAAGATTTGATTTCTGAACATAGCAATTTTACAACTAAATGGGAAAGACATTTTTTCCGATACACAAAATAAAGTAAAAGTTAATCAAAACGAGAGAGAAAGACATTGTTTAATTTCGTATTGAAATGATTTCTAATTCATATGTGAAATATAAATTGTCATTTACATAGAATGTTACATTGTTTTATCAATAAGATGGTTCGTCTCAGGTAAAGTCTATGTAACCACGAAACTAAGTAATCATCAGGCAGTTAATTTTTCCTGTTTTCGGGTATTTTATCAACTCACAACCATTGAATTCAGGTTTTACTACTAAGACTGAACGTTGGGAAATGAGTCATATTTGCCAACCTTGCTTGATTCATAATGTAACATAGCCTACATATAACGCCACTGATGAGTAACTTACTTTGTATGTCACAGCCTACTACTAGAAACTTGTGGAAATCACCTGGATGTCTATTACTAACATCCACACAGTTCTGACTGTTCTGTAATCCATTTCATTTGGTAACAAAATGTTTGTGAGGACCAAACAGAACAGCATCCACTAACACCATAAAAATGAAGACTTGAAGGTTTAACGTAGTTTTCCTGTACACATGAAATCTAAATACTACTATGAGTGTTGCTCAAACGAATACTTCGTAGCACTTATTATGAAGACTATGGTGTACTTTTTATGTATTTCAACGACATCAAAAGTGGTATATAATATTAGTGCTGTGAAGGCTTGTTTTATTGGATATAGTTTTAGTATATAGTTAACGTTAAGATTAAGCGATTAATCAGGATTTTAAAGTCAGTATGAAAAATATTATGGTTTACAATTTTAGGGTTAAGTAGTTAGTACTGCTTGTAATATTGGGCTACCACTTTTTACTAAATATCTCAAAAAGTTACTTTTTCGTTTTGTTTAAACTGCTTGGTCATGTTCCGAAATCGTATTGTGTACTCACGAGCCTTTGTAATATGTTTACGAGGTATCATGAGTAATTGAGTTAGATCTAAACGAAGACATTATAGTGAATGGAAACATGCGTTAACAAGGAACAATGTTCATTAAACGTTTACTCCTGAAATTTTTAGTCTTTACTATAGATATCATATTTGAAAATTGGACCACCTACAATTTCGCCTTAGTTTTAACATGCCGTAACTGTGGTTTAATCACAGTTCAAGAATCTTGGCTACACGACCTATTTTTGTCAGGATCGTTCTGTCATCAAATAAAAGTGTGGTGATGATGTTGCTACTTTCGTGAACACGAACTGGTGTAAATCCAATCGTAAGTACGAGCATTCACCGTTTTGTGAACAGTGTATTTTAACAGTTATAGCACTCAAATATACTTTATATGTTTCGTTCAGTTTAGCAAAATGTATAGCATATTCAGTCGTACATAAATATTTAGCAAAGCAAAATATAAATTCAAAATCAACTAACTCTGTACGTGGGTATTATTGTCAGAATATACCAGGAAGTGCAACATAATTTGAAGAAGATCATTTCTAAGTAAAGACGTGGGATCTAACTGCTCATTCGCTAAAAATCTGATAACTGAGATTATTTTGACAGATAAACAATCATAAAAACATACTTTGTTGTGCAACGATAATTATAAATTGAGAGTGAAGAAAGACTTCGTGTAGAAACATGCAGATGATTTTCAGCATTTTCACGTATACATATTTTAGATCATCTAGAGATGAAAAAATTCCGTCAAATTTCTGCTATGAAATACATTGTCTTTTCTATTCAAATTAAAATCACGTTTTATCATAAAAGGAACTCACTATCAGTTTAGGTAAAATTTTAGCAAGATCATGACTATTTACATACACTCATGCAACAATACATAATCAAATATTAAGTTAGAAAGTATGGTTTTCAAAGAATACTTTGTTGTATGTTGTATCAGTGCCAGCTTTGTGGCAAGTTAGGAAAGCTTATTAAATAACTTTGGCACAAAAGATTTGCAAAATAGTTCAAAACTAAGACTTACGTGAACTACTCGAACCACCAAACTTAGTTACAACAGAAAACGCTACCCTGTTTTTTCTAACACAATTATATCTGTTTGTAGATATTGTAAAAGAACTTTGGAATTATGAATTCCATAGATGTAAAATAGTCTTTCTGTGAGATGTTATTGCTAACCGTGGAGATATATTCGGTTTCTATTTAGTAATTTCATTTAATGACCTTCAATTAAGTATGTAGAACATCTAAATTTAGTACCAGTTCAAGCTATAAATGAAGCACGAACTACCTTAATAATTATCAAGCAAACATTGAATGAAACTTTGTAAATAATAACTGATTCTTATTTATTGTAACTCCATTAAATCATGGCTACTTTTACTACCACTGTCAAGCATAAGTGATAATGAAAACTGTGTTAAGACGAAAAATATCTTCATATAACGTTACTATTATTCAGAAACTGTTTGCTATTAGTTCACATTTAATTTAACTATTTTTAATCCTTACTTTGGGTTATCTTGAGCCGTCATTCAACTGTGTCAGATCTTTGATTATTTGCATAAACTTCTTGAGAAACTAAAACAAACTAATTTGTATTCATTTGCTAACAGAAAAGTTAGTGGACCGAACTTTAGTTTACACCAAAAATTATTTAACAATATAATTGCCGAAATCATGAATAAAACTATAATTAGTGTTAGAGTTGCTCTTCACACATCTATCTGCTATCTGCTGAAATAAATAACATCGAACAACCTAGTCATTTTGAAAACTGAATAATTTTGTGTATGTTTCCTTTAAACTACTCCCGAACTTATTAGTATCTAAAAGCATCCTGAATGCGTTCCACATGTTCACATGTCTAACATTTTTATGTAATTTTAATTTCAATCATGTCCAAACATTCTCATAAGTTGTATGCAGCTGATGTGTAACGAATATTTGTTCTTGCTCTTTTGGAAATAATAAGAAAAATGTGTGTGAAATTAGTTGGCCAGGTTGGATTACGAGACAGATACAAAACATTTAGCGATTCGTTGGGACAACTGGTTTCTTAGAACTTGCAAACCACAATCATTCCAGGAGGGGAGAAAACAAAGTATCTAAACGCCTTGTATAAAATCTTAAATCATTGACGAAGATGTTATTTAGCACTTTAAGCCATTATATGTTATAATAAGTGATGACCATTTAGATTGTGATCACGTACTGTTGTTTGATGTATGGAAATGAAAATTACTTATTTAATAACGTAATGCAAGTCATATATCAAGTACAGGGTTATATGAGCTGTTTCAAACCATATTTGTCGTATGGTGCTACTTAGCTACCAAGAATGAATTGAGTTGAGTTGGACTAGAAAGTTACACAACACCAAACGGTTTCTAAAATAGGTTAAATCGAAGATAAATGAAACAGAAAATCTATGTGTTCAGGAAATGAGGTCGACAAAGTGTGACAAGACAACTTACATTTAGAAGCAAATACTTCCAAAAATGAGCCAGGAAGATTGCTTGGCATTGTTAACAAGCATTCACAAATGTAAAGCGCCAATTGTTCTCTCTGAATTAAAGAATAACCAGTTTCTGTCGATTCGCCTTTTTTCTTGCATAAAAGTATAAAAATTATTACAAATATAGTAGAAAATCAACAAAATATATATTTATGTACATTGTAATAATTGTTACACAAATGAGTGTTATATTTTTATGGAAAATTACGTTTGATACTCGACGAACCCATATAGTTTTAATCTTATGTATAAAGATAGGTAGGTAAAATATGATTCACTACAGTGCTTAAAAAAATCAAACGTTCTTAATCATTTTCATATAATTAACAGAAATAAACCGAACATTATTTATCTACTAGAAAAAAAACTAATTTCTATCATCTTATATGATCTAGTTTAGACTTCAAAGTTATAAAAGCAACAGCAAAAATAAATGAAGTCAACTAACCGATGTCTACACACCCGAAACGATAAGAAAATAGTCATTGTGTCTAATCACTTATGTTGTGAAAAGACCAATTAGCAAGCAATGAATTACTTGGTGAAAACAGAGTGTCATACAGTATTACATACCTTACTTCCAAGCATCAATTTGCACATCCTCCGCGTTCTCTGGACTGTGTCGTTTATTAGCTTGCTTCTCTTGATTGTTCTCGATTCTCCTCAGTATTTTAATCATGCTTTACTTCTTGCCACCTCGCAACTCGCCTTGTATGCTGTTTACTGATTCTTCCTAATTCCGTTTGACGCTCTGCTACCTACTACTTATTGATGACCCTATAAGTAGTATCCACCACACTCGCCCCTCCATTTAACTGTTGTGCTCGTATGCGCGCCGACCTTCTTGCCTCTGTGGTCACTGGTTGTTTCTGAGTATTTGCCCCATCATCCCAACACATCCATCTTTGCAATTGACTTATGTTTACACGCTTCTCTTTGTTGTCCTTCTTGATAGTGTATACCGGTCCACGCCTAGCGATGACTGTATACGGGCCCACCCATTTGGGGAGTACTTTCTTCGAACTAGTCCGCCACCCGTTATGCTCCTCCATCCTCTACACTTCACCAGATCTCCCACTGAAAAGTGCCTCAGCTGATTCCCTCGATGCTGTTCTGATCACTTAACGTCCATTTCCTGTTTCCGTTGTATGTTTTCCACGCTTGTTTCCGCTCTTCCTTCCATTTCCTATCATTCCACTTTTGTGGCTGAGGCCAGGCGATGATGTTGCCTGGCAGTCGTGGTCTGCTTCCGTACATCAACTGAAATGACGACTTCTTTGTTGTTCCTTGATTCGATGCTCGATGTGCTAATAATATCATCGGTAATTCCGTCTCCCAGTTACCCCCCTTTGCTGCCAACCATTCTTTTAGAGTATGATTATTTCGCTCCGTTAGTCCGTTGGTCTGTGGATGATACGGTGTTGTTCTGACTCTTTTGATACCTAACTGCCCAAGGCGAGATGTGAATTCTTCGCTCTCGAAACATGGACCCTGGTCGGTCAATATCATTCTCGGGACGCCGTAGTCGGCCACGATGTGCCGCATCACTGCTTCGGTCACCGTCTTTCCTCGTTGATCAAGAATCGCCACAGCCTCTACCCAGAGCGTAGCATGCTCGGTCATCACCAACACGTACTGGTTACCGCTCGATGTCTGAGGAAATGGACCCATTACGTCCACCGACTACAGATGGCCTACTGTCGTTACGGGGATGGGTTGTAACGAAGTGCGTATGCATTTATCACCCTTCATTAACTGACATTGGGGGCAGGCGAGGACGTATCTTATCACGTCTTCTTGCATTCCCGGCCAGTAAGCACTCTGTCTCAGGAGATCAGTGGTTCTTGCGACGCCTGTGTGTGCTAGTTGGTGGCATTCACTGATTAGTTCATGTCGTAATGGCTTTGGAATTACAGATATCTAGCTTCCATCGTTGTCTTTCCATGTTAACACTCCAGCTGCATTTAATCTTAATCTGTCTTTTTGGCTTAAAAGCGTCTTTACCTCTCTGCTAAAGTTCATTGATTCGTCATCCACTACTTCAGTTAGCGCTCATCTCACCGTCCTAAGCGTTGGAAAGGCTTTCTGGCAACGAACTAGTCTTTCAAGGTCTGTTCGCACTCTGTTGACTCCACAGGCAATTTCCGGTAAGCCAGCGTCCTCACACGGTCGTGACAGGTAGTCAGCTATTACGTCTCAACTTCCTGGTATGTGGATAATCGTGAAATTGTATTCTTGTAGGCTTCTCTTGGTTGTTCTCGATTCTCCTCTGTATTTTAATTATGCTTTACTTCTTGCCACCTCGCAACTCGCCTTGTATGCTGTCTACTGATTCTTCTAATTCCGTTCGACGCTCTGCTACCTACTACTTATTGATGACCTTATAAGTAGTATCCACCACAATATTAGTTATAACAACACAAAAGTTAAAACAACTAAACAGAGTACAACTTAATCATAGCAATTTTGTTGTGAAATAAAACCAGATAATAGGGTTCATAATAAAAGAAAACCCCGACAAATGAACCATGCTCCTTAAAGATAAGTTTGTAGATGAATGTCCCAGAGGAATTATTGATTAAGGCAACAAGATAAGAGTTTAGTGTTCGACAGAAAAGCAGTTTTCTTATTTACTTTCTTCAGCATTCTTCCTGACAGTAAATCGGAAAAACGCTCTCTGGGACAGATGAACGGTCTTTCTAACAAAATCACTAATTAGACTAAAGTTAAATAATGTCTACTCATTGGTTTTCTGAATTAGTGTAGTGAAAAACTATGATTTAGCATAAGCAATCAACAGCTAATTACAATAATTAAAATTAACTATAACGACTAACCTTTAATATGATTATCTGTTTTTCGAAAGTGACCAGTAGACGCCGAAGGACATCTGAATTGTTAAGATCAAGCAAATTGTTGTACCACACTGCCTACATGGTGAAATCAAAGTTAGGTATTTCCGAAATTAATAGCACTAAAACAACTAAAATGTAAATTCTTTGAAATGTTAATTTCATTAGTTAGTTCTGTCATGTTAGAAGACCAATCCTTACATATATTTGACATTTAAATAAATAGATTTTAAAGATAGGTTTCATCAGAGACCGATATTTTCTAAAGAAACAATGAGAACCACAAAGATTTGAAAATGTACATCGTGCTTATCAATGACCTCTCAAAATCAAAAAGTTAAAATCTAATTTATTTTGGATTTACAATTTAACAGTTCATAACATTATGTAATTGGAAGATAAGCTAATACTCTGTTTATTCGTGTTGCTTAACAAACACTATGTATCGCATAATTCTACTGCTACAGTACAGTAAAGGCAGGTTTAGTATGAAATTTATCAACATCCAGCTGAACAATATAAAATAATCAACACTTTTGTGATGAGATAATAAAACGACTGCTATACAACAAGAGTATTCTGGGAAAACTAGAGTATGATGTATATGAAAAGGAGTACATTTCTGTTGCATTTCTAAATAAATAAAACAAGTCTAAGGTATTTATAAGAGTTTAAAATTGGTTGATCGAATAAACTTTATCTTTGCTGAAATATCGCCACTAAAATTTTAAAGCGATCTGTAAATCATTAATATTAGAGTAAGTAATGTGTAGTATGGTGCAATCAATCAGAAAATTCTGAACTCACCCAAGTATTTGACAACAAAATATAAGTTGTTGGTATCAGTGAGAATACTTGTTCTTCAATCAATAGTTCATCAGTATGACACTGTAGTATCTACGTTAAAATAAAGTAGTCAAGCAATTGAAACGTTTACTTATACTACTGATTGGTTTCACATTTTTGTAAAATCTTATGTAAGTTTGCCATTTTACAAATTATAACAGAGATTTTAGTAAATTTAATTTATCCAAAGGATAGTAACTTCTTATTTCGGAGATCCCATTTCAGATGATTCTACATGAAAGAATATCAAGGACCTTCAGGAGTAAATAAACACCGAAATGTACAATTTAGGACAGAGAGGTGAGCACAAACCAGATCAATGGGTAGTTCTAAGTTTTATGTTTTCGATACTAAAATAAGAAATTTTATGGTTTATTAAGTTTTTTTTTGGATGATTTTAAATATCGTTCTTACTAACGGAATTTTAAATCAAAACTGTTAAGGCAGCTGGTCTATATTCTGATTAATGCACTTTCTACCATATTATAGTTTTGAGTCTAAGTACGATAAAATGCTTCAGATATGCTACGATTAGAAAGAAATCTGTTGTTTTAACAGAGTTCATAAGATTGGAAGAAATATAACTACGATTCACATCTTATCGCATTATTATTTTGGATAAGATCACCACTATTTTGATTCTGTGGGCAGCTTGAATATACATATTAAGTTTAAAAATCTTTTTTCAAAGATTTGTTAAGGTCAAGCTCACTAATAATATTAAATCCCGCCTACATTACTTGAAATGTAATGTATGTAAGCGAAGAATTGTTTAAGTATGAAATTTTCAGGAACGCATCAAGGGAAATTAAAGATATTTATTTGTTGTTGTAGAAATCATCAACAAATCCTTATTTTGTAATCAGGAAAAGAAGCGTTCAACCTACTATCTTTTGTGTAATTTTGATCCAGGTGGGGTTAGAGCTATTTAAATAAGCAGTAAATCCTGGAGTACGCAGTAGAACCACAGTATGTACAGGCTGCAGACAATCCAATAGCGCCAAAGATAAAATATTTGAACCTACAATAACCAAATAGTAGTCATAAATTTAAAAGTCTTCACTGTTAACTTATTTATCACTAGTAGGTTTTTAGTAAAACAGATGGGATTTTACCAACTGCAAAACTTATTTCTATGTTTATAGTCGGGTCTTTTTTTAAATATATATGTATTTCACAAAAATCGTCAATAACGTTAACAGGAAATAACCTAAAGACTACAGACAGTTTTCTATGTCTGGCATAAATGTTTGGCATTAAAAGCACTCAAAAGCATCATTTTTAAAGCATTTTTCATCAAAATAAATAAGGAAAAAATGAAAATACATAAACTTAAATTGTAGTACGAGTCAGTTAGTATCTACAGCATTAAATATATGTATTATATTTAGTATACGTGAAATAAGTATAATACCAGAATGAAGAAAATAGTCACAAAACGGCTGGCGGGAATATGATCACCTGTTGGTTTTCCCAAATGATAGTGAGAAGGATTATCACCTTTGATTCATATTATCATTTGAACCTTCAGGACTTGAGCTCCTGAGGTTTGAGTACTTTGTAAGCAGCCGGTGGAAAATGTAGACTATTTCTTAAGGGAAAATTATAAGAGTCATCCACCCTTACATGCAGATGAAAGGATATGGAACATTACCTTACACTTCTGAGAATTAAGCAAAATGTAACAATGAATTTTCTCTGGCATTAAAATAACTGATTTCTTAGTTGAACAGTAGTTCAGCAAAAAATAATAATAATTAAAAAAACCCCTCAAAAAGTGGGATTACACACTGAACAAACTACAAGATACGCCCTGTCAATCAATTACAAGTAAAGAAATACACTAGTACCACGCTACTATACCTTTTATCTACACTGTTCCATGGGAATATATAATAGTGTGTTAAAGTCTATTTGCACTAGACTGTAACTTCGTAAACATACGGTAACTTTCTATATGAATGTGTATAACTTCAGATTATAAACCAGTGTTGGAAAATTATTCCTAACTTTAGTTTTTGAAAACCACTTTGCCAAAAGTATAGTTTAATGAACTTTAAACTTACTAAAATCTTTGGTTACAGTGTTTTAGGCTTCTGACAAAATTCCTTAGGTTTAATTTTTAAACAAATAAAGTCATCATAATCAAAATTTCAATAACATACCACTATTATACTCATCCTTGATCATAGAATTCTCAAAAATACTCCAAAAGTTTGGTAGACACTGAAAGAATTATCAGTAACAAACTGAAACACTATACTACTATATATGTGACAAGAAATTCAATGGTGATTAAGACCGGAACTAGACGAAAGAAGTTGACTCCTACTTTAGTGGGAAACTGAATTAATCTCTTTAAAATTCTCTTTGGGATAAAAGCATGATACCTAGATTTAAAAAATTAAAAATAAAAACCATAAAATTGTCTACTGAAAACCGTTTGAACATAAATTTAAAGTGTAGTTACTTAATACGCAGATACTCTATTATCTAATTGTATATTAGATAAACATTCTGAATGATTCTACTTAAAAAAAACTATCTTAAAAATCACTTCTATGGCAAAAGTTACATTATTTCCAGACGCTCATTCACAACTTACATTACATGCACCTATATAGGAGAGAGAGTAAAATATAATGATTTTTACTAATTAACTGCCTTATAACTTCTATAATATTTATATGAGCTATAGAATTTAATAAATTGATCGTTTAATTTTTGTTTAATCATCATTAAGTTTTATAAGAAATCATGCCCGGAAAAATCGCCTGACGAGTGGTTAAAAACAAGAGGTACGCTTATGTGTGACAAGGACAAACTACTGACTAATGTGCAGTTTAAACAGTTGGGAATATTCACCTGTTTACCAAGGATATTGTTCCGTAAAAGCAGCGTTGGCTGAAAAAAACGTGAGGGCGATAGATTTGGCGATGACTGTAGGAGGACAAAGTATCTACGGGAACGTGACTTATTCTTACGTGGTTTTCCTGTCTGATTAAAACCGATATCTATATATCTATAATTTTTGTAGCGACACACATTAAAGTACGATGTGTCTTGTTTACCTTTTGACCAAACACTATATCGCATCTTTTCTAAAAGTTTGTACGCAGATGAATAATTAAAAACCGTTTTACTTTCTAATGATGTTTACGAAAAAAAGTGCAATGTATCAGTATAAAACTCTTGTGCAGGGTTTCACATGAACTCTGGTATACACAGTCATTAAGTGCTGGCTGATGCTAAAAACTAAATATTATATGAAAAAAATTAAGTTTGCCTTATTTATGTCATTGTAAATGCGGGGAAATCTACCTCTAACCATCTTCAAAAATAGACTACCAGATGAAAATACTCAACGTATTTATGAGTAGTCATTTCTACTAAGCTAAATAAACTATGAATAAGGTGCTAGTCTAATATTATCTAGTAAAATTGGTAATCACTCACTATACAACCATACTTAATGACATAGTTGGCGTCAACTAACTTCGAGTGCCTAGAAAAGTGTTAATCGTGCCTAACTATTTTAAACAGTTCAAACTGTCTTTTTTATGGTCTTCATTTATCTATTTTGTTAAAAAAAAGGCAAAAACACTAAATAGCTCGGCTTTTTTTAGTCTACTTTATCTGAAAAGAAGTCATAAAGAACATTTATCTTATTAGAAATTGAGGAAAGCTTTCTAAAAAATCGTTGATGCTTTAAGTTCGACAATCTAGAGCCAATCACTTTTGCACATATTAAATAACTTTGATTCAGAAAAAAGCAGTTAAACAGCAAAGGCTAATTAAACTAGTAAAGAATAAATAAATGTCCCTTTACTGACTAAAATATTGCTTACCACAGTAAATTTACCCCGTAATTCTCGCATTCTACAAATTGCAATATCTGTGAGACTTTAGTTTGTTCAAAGTTGCGATTAATTAGGATACATATAACGGAAATTGCTGAGGCGGAAACGGCCATAAATTCTTTTTCTCCGACACATAATTCCATACACTTTTCAAGGTATTCAAAATCCAAACCTTGTGAATAAAAGCGGTTATACATTTTAATCAGATATTCGGTTGCAGCATGTTTCATATGAAAAAGTGTAATGAGAATGTAATCTGCAGATTGCCAATCCAGAATTATCTCATTTTAAAATGCGGGGAAATCTACCTCTAACCATCTTCAAAAATAGACTACCAGATGAAAATACTCAACGTATTTATGAGTAGTCATTTCTACTAAGCTAAATAAACTATGAATAAGGTGCTAGTCTAATATTATCTAGTAAAATTGGTAATCACTCACTATACAACCATACTTAATGACATAGTTGGCGTCAACTAACTTCGAGTGCCTAGAAAAGTGTTAATCGTGCCTAACTATTTTAAACAGTTCAAACTGTCTTTTTTATGGTCTTCATTTATCTATTTTGTTAAAAAAAAGGCAAAAACACTAAATAGCTCGGCTTTTTTTAGTCTACTTTATCTGAAAAGAAGTCATAAAGAACATTTATCTTATTAGAAATTGAGGAAAGCTTTCTAAAAAATCGTTGATGCTTTAAGTTCGACAATCTAGAGCCAATCACTTTTGCACATATTAAATAACTTTGATTCAGAAAAAAGCAGTTAAACAGCAAAGGCTAATTAAACTAGTAAAGAATAAATAAATGTCCCTTTACTGACTAAAATATTGCTTACCACAGTAAATTTACCCCGTAATTCTCGCATTCTACAAATTGCAATATCTGTGAGACTTTAGTTTGTTCAAAGTTGCGATTAATTAGGATACATATAACGGAAATTGCTGAGGCGGAAACGGCCATAAATTCTTTTTCTCCGACACATAATTCCATACACTTTTCAAGGTATTCAAAATCCAAACCTTGTGAATAAAAGCGGTTATACATTTTAATCAGATATTCGGTTGCAGCATGTTTCATATGAAAAAGTGTAATGAGAATGTAATCTGCAAGATTGCAAATCCAGAATTATCTCATTTTTAAAATGACAAGGATAATTATTTCTAATATAAGATAATCAGTCACAAAATGTCAAGTGACTTGTGCTACCAGCGAATAGTTGGATTAGTTTAGGCTTTTCCTGAGGTGCGCTTATTGTCACACTTAAAATCTGGTAATAAAATCACTGCGATATGTGGTGACTTTAGGCTGAAGAAAATACGTACTACTATTAAATGAAAAAGCGTTCGCAATTGGCTTCATGGCTCTAATGTAATATCTAAAGTTGATTTAAAAGATACATATCGTCAGATTTCTTCAGATCAAACTTTATCAGTTTTGAAAACAATTATTTTATTTGGTCCATTCAAATACAGAGATAATCTATTTAGACTTCCCTGTCCTCCTAAATGATAAAAACAGCTGTAGACAAGATCTTTAAGGTTTAAATACACTCAAAAATGTATCGTCTTCAAAACATCTAACAAAATTACATCGTCCTTCAAGGTATAGTATTTGGCCAGCGTCTACGAGTGGTTGAAAAAGAATCCACATAGATTGTTACAGGCTATTCCTCAACAAATAATATGTACCTATTATCATTAATTCACTCGCCAAATGGACTGAAATACACTTTATGACTTTGTTAAATGCTGATTTTATGAGGTAACCATTGAAGTAGGCATGTGCAGTAAAAGTGTACCAACGGTTTACATTCTTAGTAAATTTAGTTATTACTTGGATAAGAAATATAGGCCGTAAATGAATATTTACAACACCTAAATATCCTTGATCCACCGATCTAGCAGCAACTTTGTGAAAACTTTGAAATCTGCTATTAGTCCTGTCCTACCAAGGCCTTCAATGAATTAGATAGGAGATCAGATTCATTCTAACTGCAGTACATAAATGTTAAACATGTTGCCACAAAAACGTTTTAGCTAAGTTGTCAAGAAGAAGAACTCTACGATCAAATATAGAGTGCTTAAAGTCAATAAAGGTTGAATATTGTCGAGCAAATAATTTGAGAATAATCGCAAGAATTTAACCCAAGCAAGTCCTTTCCAGTTTTGGATGTTAACTCACAAATTGATACTCTTCCCTGGATAACGCGGAAAGCACATACACTGAGCAGTGCAAAATACATACACTAAAAGGAGCATTAAATTGTATTTTAAGTCATATTATTTTTTAACTTACTCGTAAAGTATTTGAATCCACGAATTAAAGTAGAAATCCACATTCCCAACTCATCTTTTCTTAGAAGATTTGTTAAGCTTTTTCCACTCACTAAACAATGAATATCCGTCCTACTAAATATACTGGAGTTGGCAGTTATTAAAGTTAGCAAAATCTCTCTCGAAAAGCTACCAGTATAAAAGCCGACATCAACCTCCCTAGAAAAATTTTGGTTAGTTACATAACGTAAAATATGGTTACGGTCTTCTGTCGTTAATTGTATGATAGCCAGATAGGAATAAAGGCTTTCTGATATTATCATCACCAATCATAAAGCAAATTCTGTAAAACAACGGCAGAAGCAGAATAAAACTTCTGCGGATTTTATTCTTAAGAACGGTTGAAACCTGGCTTTTAAAATTTTTAAGATTCTCAAATCTCCTTCCACAAATATTGGTTATTTCATTTTCAGTAATATTTGAGCAAACTCCATGAGCGTACATTGTTGTAATTTCTAGTAGGGATAATACGTTTTCTATAGAATCGTGTTTCATTATTAATTGCTTCAAGATATAAATGTAATACATATAGACTTACAAAAACTATATTCATTACAACAGCAAAAAATATATATGTGAGGGAGCATTCAGTTTCTGTCTGAAATTCTGTTTTTGCTTGAGTTGTTTTATTCACATATAAACAGCTAAACTTACTAATGTTACAGTGTCAAAACTTACGTGTGTATTTGCTGTAGCAAGCTCAGCAAAGCTGATAACAAAAAAGATGAGGTCTCTTCTCTTTCTTTGTCCAAATCTGAAATTACATTTAGATTTTTTGATCTTTTTGGATTTTCCAATTTGTAAGTTTGCTTTTTCGCAATATGTTCAATGGATTTTAAAAACTTGTTGAGTTCTTTATATGGAATAACTTCTGTCTGCCTTTCGAACCTGCAAATAACTCAATTTATATGACTTACTTAAATATATTAACAATACATATTATTCCTAACAGCCCTAGCTCTGTTGTGCAATTTTCAACAATATCTGCCATGGTTATCAGAAAAACCCCAAACGTCGGTGGAGATATAAAAAAGTCCAATGCGCCATCATAACTTCTTGATAGAAATCAACAATCTCCGAACTTACTATACAATGAAATTGTTTATGATGTTCATGAGTTTTAACAAAAGTTCAGTATTACACTTTTCTCTTGAACTCATTATTTTCACAATTCGATCAACTCCTATTAAAAAAATTAAAATAACCAACAATCTTGGATATGTCTGAAAGAACTAACCGTAAGGTACAGAACTTGAAGACATCAGCTCTGCTTCTGGACTCATGCTTTCTAAGCATTTTAAAACGTCACTGAAGTTACATGAAATTTAAAATATTCGGTACCTGCAGTATGCACTTTGAAGGGAAATGTTATCAAACAAAAGTTCTAAGGTAAATAAGACTAATTTAGCATACCAATAACACCAGATGTGCAAATCAATTTAGTTGCATCGCCTTTAAATGTGTTGAGCAAATGCCCAATAAACTTCACTGTAGTTTCTTTAATTTGACCACAATGAGAATTTAAAAGAGCACGTAGAACCACTGAGAACTCCCTGAATTTACAAACATCGATAAAGTTGCGATTACAGATGGACAACTGCAACAAGCAATCTGTGGAGGTATAAATGCTAAAATAAACAAGTAAACCTAGTCCAGCTTCCACAACGTCGTTGCTTTTATTTCTTAAAACGACATCCACAACTTTCTGAAAGTGGACTTTTACGGAGTCAAGGCACTTTTCTGGAAGATGTTTAAGAAGGGAGCTCAAACAGAAAAGGGATGACACATTTAAATAGGGTAGTATGACATTAATTAGTGCAAAAATATAGTTTTCGTTGACGTCTAATGCTAGGAACAAATCGCAAAATACCTGTAAGTTGAGGATTCACAGTCGCATATTCATCCAAGAAAAAGCAGAATAGCTTCATCTCATAAAGGCAGTTCCCTCCTTTTTCAACAGTTGAAATAATCTGTAAATAAATTGGCATACAACTGCTAACTTTATGATATGTGTAGCTCAAATATAACAGTATCAGCTTATGACTAGCAAGGGAAAACAGACAATGTAAAACTTTTTTAACTGAGACTAGATTTTACCAAACTGTATTTACCTAGGTTAAAACACTGGAAATCAGAGAATAGTTCTTCATAGTTCACCCCTGAATACGATGCTTTAAAAACGTCACATACTACCTAACATTGTCATCATGAACTTCTGTAACAATTTTTCACTGCGGCTTACAATATTGCAGTGATGTTTGTTGCTTTCAAAAAAGTTTAGGAATTTGCATACATATGATTCACGGACATTATATTGCAGCAAGGAGTCGGAAATAACAGAAATTAAACATAGTATGCAGTTAAGATTTCGACGCGTGTCTGAAACATATTCCAAACATGAACTATCCTTAAAAATGTAGTAATCAACGACGTGGTTGCAACCCATCCACGATAATAAAATAAAAAATTTGTTATATCACAATATTCAATATTCCCAATATCCAATATCTTTGTAGCGCTGTAGTATGAACCACTTGATTTTTTCGTGTTTGAGTCTTGGTGCTTCGGTAGCAGCTCATGTTTGTTTCGGAGGGAAACAGTAGGATATACCTAACGTATAGGCCGCAGCAATTGGTACTATTTTCTTGAAAAAATTCAAACGGTTATTTGCATGAGACATTTTTTCCTTCGAAAGAAGCTAGGGCTAGTGAGATTCTGACACCAGGTAGAAACCATTTGGCTACTGGTCATATAACATTAATTATGGACTAGACATCGGTTAAATTGTTAGAAGAGTAAGAATAAACTGTAGTAAAAAGATAAATTCCGTTTTGGAAGTGATAACCGCTATTAGTTGCACGGGTAATAATGTGAAGATATCTACTCCCGGGTTAAGGAGTTTAGGTAAAAGCTCAAAGGCTAGTTTAGATTAGTTTTCTTTCTATTCTGTTTAGCTGAATCACGTAAACATTTAACATATGTTTGAATCTCTGTTGTTGTGGCTTGTTCCTGTTTTCAATGTATTTGAGCATATTAGACCAAATGCACAATCTGTAGACCTGTCTAAGGAGTAGGCGGCTATTCAGAATTTACTTGGCTTAATGCATGCTTCAAGGGTGAATATATGTAAAACAGTATTATGTAAATTTAGATTTGGTACAGTTCCCATTATTAACATGTAGCTAGATCAGCTTAAACAGCATAGGAGTCCTCCCCAGTTCTCCTAGTTCTTCATGTTTGAATGCTTTCAGCATACATTAGGATCTGTTGGTTATTTCTGCCTAAAAGTGTAATGAAAATGAAGAGTAGAAGGGTCTATGAATAAAGCCTTATGAAACCTCTGAAATATAGACCATGTTGTGCCTCTTATAATAAGCTGTTTGTGGATGAATCCTCTCAGCCGGTGGTCCAAACACTTTCCATGGAATTAGATGAAATTGGGAACTGTGTAAAGAATTCGTCATAGCTAAAGTCTTCCCCATCCCCTGAAAGTAGATCCGATAAAGCATAACACTCATTCGCTCTTCTAACTGGGATTCAATGAATGACAAAGCAGAACCTTTGTAGGGTTGAAAAGTCGTTTAGCACATTTATTTAGAACAATAAAGGGTATACTGTTCTGGATACGCTACTTCCTTGGCCATAATGCCAATAACTTCGTTAAATTTAACTCATCTTTCATGGTAATACATCGCATACACGTTTCGAAGTTTGGGCAGAAGGCTGGTCTGGGGAAGTTGATTAGCGGTTGGGTCAATTTCCGAAATAGAAACTGGAAAATGCTGGCTGCTACAACACTAGCGATAGTTACTCCCTGATGTTTTGTAACAGTGTTCCTGGTTACGTGATAGATCTTTGTAGATTGAATGGATACAGATGTTTTGGTTTCGCTCAAAATTTCTTGATAGGGTTGGACTGCAAATCCCATTTTGCTTGTGTGAAGATCCTTCCGTTCTATTGTACTTAGAAATTTCCTCTAGTCTGTGTTGGTGTCGCGTGCTTCGTCCACTAAGTCTTACGGTCCATACTCAGAAATTTGGGCTTCACTATGCTTCTGCGTTGAATAGTATGTCGGAAGCATGGAAAGTGTGTGGATCCATTCGTCTTTAAGCATAAGTCATGTTCAGCTGTTGAATGCTATAAAATCCTAAGAAAACTTGCTTTTTGGAGTAAAACCGGCAGGTTGCGGGTTGTCATCTGTGTCTCTTCACACGTTTACATGGTAGTTGTATCGAGTAGGTATGTGTTTGTTATGAACATCAATTCTCAGTGTTCCTATGTGTAACTAACCATCTTACAATATGGGCAACTTGTATATAGCATACGTAGTACTTTTTAGTCCGTTTTTACCCGTGTTGACATACATTATTTGTTGATTTACTTCTATTGAACAGCGGATGTATGACATTAATATGTTCGGTAATTGTCAAACTCCTTAATTACTTAAGGACTTGTGAAGCATATTTCCTCTAATATATTAAAGCATTTGTTAGCTTTTGGGAATGACTATTGCACCGAAGTTTACCTCTCTGCCCTTATCGAATTCATTTACGCTGGCAGTATTGGATTGTGGGTTGACTTCTGTTTTTTATGGGATACTGATAACGCTGAAAATTGTAGTTGGCTATTTCTAATGGCATCCAATAAAAAGGAATTATTTATACCTCAACCGGAGGCAGCATGTATTTGTAAGAAGAAATGTTGCTCTTACCCAGGGAGATATAGCATTTGTTGCTATGGGTGTGATTATACACGGATTTTGGCCTTCAGAAGTTGAGCAGAAATACGAATGGGATGAACATGAGCATGTGTAGAGCCTAACAGAGCAGAAATCTGAGAAGTATAAGGATAACCTCGTCAGGACCGTGACTATCGGGACTAAACATTGTATTGTTAGGAAAGGCATTCATAAAGTTTCCTTTCTTAAAGGCTCTGACAGACTTAGGGTAACAATAGATTATGGTCAGGCATACTGGTGTAGGCCCGAGACATACTTAACTCTCATTTATGTTGATAAGGATTGATTTGATAGTCTTGGAGGTATTTTCTATGTTATGTGAACGGATTTTTGGAGGTGGCGTAAAGTACATTCTGCAAAAATTCCTCATTTTTACGGTACAAAGCAATTCTATTCAATGATCTCCTTTATTTTAATTGCATGCTACCGCCGCTGTGCAGTTTCGTGTTACTTCATTAACAGTACACTTTGCAATGTGCCAGGGACCATCTATAAAAGTTTCCCATAATTCAGCGATCACAGAGTATGGCTAAGGGACTCTTTAAAGGCAGCGGCCGACCCACAAGGCCATAAGGTTGTACAGACCCAAAAATGCCCTACATGAGTCAGTTACTGTGACACACTGCAAGCATAGAGTTAATTAGTGCCCGATTATCAGTAACATTCTCGTCTCCCTACCTCTAAACGGCACAACTCTCGTCGACCATTCAACCTGGGCAACAATACATGCAGTTGGGTTAAGTATTCCAGTGACCAAGTATCCCACCATCCTTTGTAGGATAATGTAAATGGTAGAAGATTAGAAAGCAAGTTCAAAAAAGTAAATGTCATCCACGCAGTGTCGTCGAATACTGACAGACTGTTTGCCACGGATTGAGTGTCAAGCGCTGGACGAGCAGGTAATTCTGAACCGAGCTACAGTGGCAGAACTGGAATGATTTTGTTTGGTATGTTAATCGAACAAACGTTCCTACGGAAGACATTTCTAGGAAGGAGCTAATGTAGCAATTTAGCTTGACTAGTTAATAGTTCACTTCAAACCTTAAGCATACACTAAAACAATTAAGCTCCAGTATTCATTTACTTCCTTATTCAGCATAGGGGTTACATTTCCTATTAGCTTATATTGAACGTTGAGAAGTGTTTGTGTGTTTGAATAACTAGAACCACTCTCGACTGTCTCCTGCCCACGCTAATGAATAAAGACCTATTCCCATAATAGTCTGGTTTCTTCTGTCATTAGATCGGGATATACCTAGGCGCTAAAAGCGAACAATCTAGTAAATACTTCTACATATGCTGTTCCACAGAAACCATAGCCACTGCGAAACCCATGTCCATGATGACATTTAAGCGTCTCTTTGCAGTAAAATTTACCAGCTGAAATATGAAGAGAGCCATGTCTACCCTGAAAAATGTAACGACAATTGGCTTGATGGTATTCCACCATCCCCCATGAAATATGGAGGTAGAGAATTACCACTTCTCTGCCTGAAACTATTTACCCTATCTGTGGACAATGGGTATTATCCAACCATATGGAAAACGTCGTTCATAACTCCGCGATTTAAAAGTGGATCACGCAATGTTATAGAAAACCACAGGGGAATTAATACGACATCGGTGCTGTCCAGAATCATGGAAAAGTCATTCAGAAACGACTGTCATCATTCTTACTTTATGAAAACGTGACCAATCCATCTGAACATCGGTTCATGGTAAAACGTTAGTGTGCTCCTTCATACTCTCAATATTTTGACTACATAACACTTAGAAGAGACAAAGGTTTTTCAACAACGGTACCTTATTTTGACTTCGGTAAATCATTTGACAGTGTCCCCCCCCCAACCTTCTCCTCTCGAAACTACACTCTAATGGCGTACAAAACACACTGCTAAGATGGTTTAAATCATTCCTAACAGGGCGCAGCCAAATCGTAAGGTTCGGTTCTAGCTACTCAAAGACAGAAATTTAGTTAAAGGAGTTGTACAAGGAAGAGTAATTAGACCATTACTCTTTCTCCTCTTCATCAATGATGTATGCCAGCAATTCGCGCACGGTAAAACCTTCCTTTTTGCTGATTCCTTAAAGGTAATCTATTTATTCCAATGTAGAGGCCACTGTTACCCCTAACACTGATGTTTGTACTGTATAATTCTTTGTTGATATTTATACTATAAAGTTTGATTGCAGTGTCAAAAATTATTATTATTGTTGGCGCGTTGTACAATTGGTGACGCTGGATTCTCTTGGTTGAAATATATATCTGTCGCATCTTCGTTCCTGACTTCTTGATCATACGCGTAATTGATGGTTGTGCGTGTATAAGTCTGGTTATTTACGAAGACGAAAATACGGGATATATAGTTGTTGGTTCCAACGAAGTTACAAATCCAGCAGTATAAAATAAGTCAGTCTCATAATCGGAAGGTACCAACAAAGTGGTGAGTTGACTCAACGAACACGCTATTCCGTTTGAAGCTTTTCTGGATTGGCTGTGCCTATAACTGCAACATTACCTTTGGAATTATTTATTTTCATCTGGTTCGTCTACCTTTTTACATTTTGTTTCATGCTATATACAAGTGCATACATACTGGTTATTTGGACTCATTTCTCCTCATTACTAATAAAGATACAATTCACTGTGTTTTCTGTCTCTACGGATTACTAGAGCTTTCACATACTAACGAAATTTTAACATTTCATTTAATTCGCTAGCGAGGATTATATTTTATTCACATATTCAGCTCATATCTTGTTTTGTGTCCGCAAATGTTAGTGAGTTTGTTTATTAATTTGCAATTAATTTTTGCTTGCACTCATTTTATATCGTACGTTATATATTATTGTTTTTTTCCTCAATTTCGTCATTGTGTTGTCATGTCCACTAGCCCTGATCTTTCCTCATACTTTAATACGGAGTCTGTAGGTGCTATAAGCCTTAACGTACCTTTTAGTTCTCTTGATCCAGTCTTATGGTTTTCTCGTATAGATAATTATTTTCTTGCGCACAATATTGTATCGCAGAATGTTATGTATGGGTACGTTAGTTCAGTGCTACCTGATGACATCGCCAATCAAGTTAGGGGCAAATTGGTTAACAAAGATCCTCAAGCGCCTTACGACGTCTTAAAGTAAGCGGTTATAAAAGCAACATCATTATCAGATCATCAAGCTGTCGACCAACTACTAAGCACTGTACAGTTAGGTGACCAAACACCTTCCCAGTTAAAGAACCATATGAAAACATTGCTCGGGGATAGAAAGGTCGATAACCAGCTATTTTATCAACTACGGTTGAGGCGTTTACCTCAAAATGTTCAGCAAATACTGGCCTACGGTGATTGTGATGTTAATATTGATAAATTGGCCGATATTGCCGATCGGATTTATGAAAGAACGAAAAGTCAGGCGGTTGCGCAACTTCGTCCGCCAGCACTGACAGGGGAAATAGACTCCTTAAAAGAACTGATAGAAATGCTGCGTGGAGAGATCTTAGCACTGCGACTGCACAACGCGCCACGCACTTGATCTAGACAGCGATCCCTTAGCAGAAAAAGGTATTCACCTACCAGAACACACACTGCTGATATTTGTTGGTATCATCAAACTTTTGGTAACCGAGCTACACGGTGTTCTTCACCGTGTAACTTTAAAAAAGCGCCTTTCTAAAAAAAGAGGCCGGTGACGACTGCGACTTCCGGCGGAAGGACTCAACACAGCCGTCTATTTTATGTGAAGGATCTGATTACCGGTACACTGTTCTTAGTGGATACAGGGGCAGAAGTTAGTGTAGTTCCACCTACAACAGCAGAAAAGAAAAGCGTTGATCCAGCAGTCGTCTTGCGTGCAGCAAACACATCCGAGATACGAACCTATGGTAAACGCTCGCTAATGCTCAATTTAGGCCTTGACACTAGTTTTGAGTAGAAATTCATTGTAGCAGGGGTAATGTTTCCAATAATCGGGATTGATTTTCTCCGGCACTATAATCTCTTAGTAGACGCAAAACGTCATCGACTGCTTAGTGCTGAGCATCACGTCTATATCAGTGGAATAGTTACCGATTCTCCTTCCATGTCTTTGCTTGTGGTTCAGAAAACTCCGGTTTGCCCGTATTTTTCAATCCTTCACAAATTTCCGGAGCTACTAAAAGTTACATACGAGGATACACTAGTGAAACATGATATCGTGCATCACATAAACACAACCGGACCACCTGTCCATTTTAAACCAAGACGATTAGACCCTAAGCGCTTATCATTTGCCAGGTCAGAGTTTGACAGGCTGCCTTAGTTGGAGGTCATCCGTCCTTCTAACAATTCGTGGGCATCCCCACTACATATGGTTCCAAAAAAGAATGGGGAGATGCTGTCATGTGGTGATTATCGCGCTCTGAACAAGCAAACCATTGCCGATAGATACCCGATTCCCCATATTCAGGATTTTGTTAATAATATGTCAGGCACTACAATTTTCTCTAAGATTGATCTGGTCTGAGCTTATTATCAGATCCCGGTAGCACCTGCTGATATCAGCAAGACGGCGATCACCACACCCTTCGGGTTATATGAGTTTCTTCGCATGCCCTTCGGGCTCACCAATGCAGCACAAAACTTTCAGCGATTCATTGACACAGTGCTTCGAGGGCTGCATTTTGTATACGCATATATTGATGACTTGATGATAGAGAGTACAACACCAGAAGAGCATATGGAACACCTACAGCAACTTTTCCAGCGATTGAAGGAATATGGTGTAACAATTAACCCTGACAAATGCGAATTCGGCAAGCAATCACTTCAATTTTTGGGTCATGTTGTGAAGTCCAAGAAAATTACGCCCATTCCAAAAGCTGTAGAAGCCATCAAAAACTATCCTTTACCCAACTCGTTTAAGAAACTCCGCCGATTCCTCGGCTTGATTAACTTCTATAGAAGATTTCTTCCACACTGTGCGCATATATCTTAGCCTCTGACAGATCTTTTGAAAGGACGCTCCCGGTCTTTAAACATGACTGAGACAGCAATTAAAGATTTTGAACAATTAAAGGAAATGTTAAGTTCAGAAACCTTACTTTCCTGTCGTGACACCAGCGCCTCTCTAGCCTTAATGACTGACGCATCAGACACGGCGGTCGGTGCAGTTCTTCAACAGTTCATCAATGGTTAGTGGGAACCATTGTCATTTTTCTCCAAACGTCTTAACACATCGCAGACTAGATATAGTACATTTGGCAGAGAGCTCTTAGCAGTTTATTTGGCGATCAAACATTTTCGACATATGCTTGAAGGTTTAGCTTTTACTATTTTTACCGACCATAAGCCACTCACAAAAGCATTTATCACGGAACATGACAACTACAGTCCCAGAGAAGTTCGACAATTGGACTTTATCGCACAATTTTCGACCAACATACGCTTCGTCAAAGGAAGTGCCAACGAGGTGGCTGATGCCTTATCTCTGTTGACGGTGGCCGCTTTAAGCAATGTTGGAATAGATTACATGGAAATGTCAAAATGGTAGAAACACGATACCGACATACATAAGCTTTCAGAGTCTCACACATCACTGAAGCTTCAACAGTTACGCTTAGGTGGTACGGAAACACTTACGTGCGACATGTTTACGGGGAAGCCACGGCCTGTAGTGCCGCCATCTATGAGACGTTTAGTTTTCGAGAGATTTCATAACCTCTCACACCCAGGCATTAAAGCTACTGTTAAGTTGATATCGGACAAATTTGTTTGGGCGAACATGAAAAGTGATATTTGTCAGTGGGCGAAAACTTGCCTGCCTTGCCAGAAATCAAAGGTACATCGCCACACTGTTTCACCTTCAGGAGTTTTTCCAGTAACAGACGCCAGATTTGATCATATTCATGTAGATTCAGCGGCTCCCCTACCCCCATCGAACGACTATACGTATGTACTGACATGTATTGATAGGCTCACACGTTGGCCAATAGCGGTACCTCTGAAAGATACAGCAGCGTCAACAATAGCCAGAAAACTTGTTAAACACTGGGTTGCAAACTTTGGAGTTCCTTCTGTTATAACGACAGATAGGGGAGCGCAATTCGAAAGCAGATTATTTCAACAGCTAACTGAAATGTTGGGTATCAAACGGTTTCGTACTACCACTTACCATCCGCAAGCCAATGGCCTCGTGGAACGATTTCACAGACAATTGAAGGCAGGTCTAATGGCCGTACACAGCGATAACAAATGGAGCGAGAAACTACCATTAATTCTTCTGGGAATTCGCTCGACGATTAAGCAAGATTTAGGTTATTGTTCCGCCGAATTAGTTTATGGAACTCATTTAAAGTTACCAGGGGAGTACTTCAGTCCAGCAGTAGAAGTTTCTAATGATATGTCTGATTATATTCAACGATTGAAAAGACATATTAAGGAGATAAGATCGCAAGCTCCTCGTTATTCATTGCGCCCTTCTTACGTACCCCGAAACATCAACGACTGCTCCCACGTTTTCGTCAGGATTGATCATGTACGTAAACCTTTACAGCACCCGTGTGAGAGCCCATTTAAAGTCTTACATAGAAACGGCAAAACAGTCACTATCGAACGTGCTGGAAAAAGTGACACCGTGAGCGTAGATAGAATTAAGCCTGCATTCATCGAAAGTGGTACCTGTCAACTGACCGAAAAGCTACCGCCAAAGTCGGAGCAACAGTTGAATGACAGCAAAAAGCCAGCAACCTCATCTACAACGCCGAAATCATTAACCAACCGTACAAAACGTTCAGGGAGAAAAGTACACAGTCCACGGAGATATTCAGAAACGATTTTTATATCCTAGTATTTTTCTTCTGAGTTCACTTGAACAAGTCGTCAGTTAAAGCACAGTATTATCCAATTTTATATTTGCTACATGTAGAACATGCTCTTTGACACTTCATATCTAAAATTCTTCGTTATTTTCTTGGTACCATGCATTTTAGTTAAAGAGTTGTAATATTTAGTTGTCTAATACGACAAAATATTAGAACACTAATATTCATAATTTGTTTTGTCGTTTTGTTTACATGTCATCGAATTATTTATAAATTGTTGCTTAACCTATATAATCATGAATTTAATAAGCAACATCGTGTACCTTTTTGCAATGATTTATTATGTTTCAAAAACATACATCAAAAATTCGAAACCCTCACTTTTCACATTCATTCGTGCTATTTTTTTAATTAAAATGGCATTTTGGCATTCGTAAATTTTATATATGATAAGGTTCTGTAGCACTTATTTTCGTATAGCATTTTTGTTTTACTGTAATTGTATTAATATTTTATTATTACTACTCATTTGGTTTTCGAACACAGACAATTTTTTTAAATAAATATCTATGTTCTAGGGGGAGGCTAATGTAGAGGCCACTGTTACCCCTAACACTGATGTTTGTACTGTATAATTCTTTGTTGATATTTATACTATAAAGTTTGATTGCAGTGTCAAAAATTATTATTATTGTTGGCGCGTTGTACAATTGGTGACGCTGGATTCTCTTGGTTGAAATATATATCTGTCGCATCTTCGTTCCTGACTTCTTGATCATACGCGTAATTGATGGTTGTGCGTGTATAAGTCTGGTTATTTACGAAGACGAAAATACGGGATATATAGTTGTTGGTTCCAACGAAGTTACAAATCCAGCAGTATAAAATAAGTCAGTCTCATAATCGGAAAATACCAACACGAACTTACCCTCACAATAAAAACACGATTACCAAAATAACACAAGAAGAAATTGACAAGTTATTAAAATAGACTAAAATGTGAAATCTCGCCCTAAACGTATACAAACGTGGATACATTTCCATTGGTCTTAGATGGGAACTCAGCCTTCACCTATACACAATACAAACAAAGCCTCTAAGCGTCGTTGGAGATTTGGGGATCCGATATACTAAGAGCATTAACTTATCGGAGCATGTAGCATTCCAGGCTTCCAAGGCGAGGTAGCTAACTGGATTCCTAAGAAAATATTTCTGCAATTTAAACTCAAAAATAGGTTTTGTAATTTATTAAGGAAGTCACAAGGATATATCTTTGGCTGGTCGTGGTTATTTGGAAACCTAAAAGCACATTTTTGTTACATGCTCTAAACGTCTGTTTGGGACTTCGAAAGTTGGTGCTGACGGTTCGTTGTTCACTCTCAGCTTATCTGAACTAGCCTGACGAGGCATATGGGCGGTTTTAGAACGCTTGATGCTTGTGTATTTCAGGTATCTGAAAATAACTGGTATTTTGTCTTCCACTGAACGGACACCATAGGCATCAATAACATATCCTTATAAATTTCAATAAACGTCTTTAAGTTACCGCATGATCATATTAAATAATGTAGCGGTGAATAATTCCCCAAATAAATAGTTATATGAGCTTTCGTCATTAATACTGACCATGTTAGTTTTAGTGGACACGACTAGGTGTAACGCTTGGTCAAGCACCACCACCAGGTTAATGCATGACGCTTCTCTGGAAACGACTCGCTCCCACCCCTCTAGTCAGCTAGCGCAGATGTTGAATTACAATTTAAGATCCACTCACTGTCAAATACATCCTTCTCTGCACTCACCACTGCCTCTGGATTTATTCTCATTCGTACCTGCCTATTTAATTATTATAATATACTATGGTTATACTACAAACGTGACTTGGTCATATACAAGGTTTACTTCAGTCGCATTTGTAAAGCATATCAAGGAGTAGATCCAGATATTCTGAATGCTTTTCCATCTGGAAATAAGCCAAAACATATCAGCAAAATATGTACAAAGGCAAGTCCGTAGAACACATCGTTTATAAGCATTTAAAGAATTGTACAATTCAAAATCCTAATGAGATTAGTAGAAATTTATTGAGACTTAGGCAATTCTTGACATTTGTCCCGTCTCTGATACCCATAGCTACAGGGATAATATTATGCACCTTCAACCAATGACTTCTTGAAACACGACCATGACTTTCATTGTGGCTGGAAAGGCATGGGTTTAGAGTATAGGGTGGCAGTAGCAGATGGTTTGGGTATCTAACCGTCGATAATTACAGGCAAGGTGTTAGTTCTGATTATCGTTTTGTATGGACTACGGGATGTTAATGTTGCCACGAACTACTTGATGAGAGACTTATATTTCTTCACCCATCGAAAGTGAGGATAAATCAGGTATTTCATCTTCATCAGATATTAACGAATGTTAGGTAAATTTAGGCAGCAAATAATAGCTTATTGTTACGTCTACCGTCCATCACTACCGGGGTAGATGAATACCTCGTTCTATTCTAACAATTCAAGCTCGTTATTCGTGATGACGACAACCCACTGTACACGTTTGAACGAGCTTATCTCCTGGGAGGCATACCTTTTCTGGACATGATACATTTTTTCAGCTAGCTGCTAGTACTTTAAACATGTTCTCAAGTTAAAGATTACATTTTGTGGAAGACAGGAAGCTAATTCCTGCGCTCGCGGCAAGTTCACAAAAAGACAGTGTCCAGTAATCTTAGCAGTTGGAACAGTAGAAAAAGCGCGTTTATCCATTAGGTTGGATTGGAACATTTAAAAGCCTAATTAAAGTCGCCGTAACAGTTACGAGTCGTAAAATCTCATTTGCCCAATGGTTTCCTTTAGCTTTAAGCACCTTTTTGTTGCCAAGCCGTTTTTGCTCCAACCGCTGTGAGCTAATTTATCTGGTCGTTATCCAGCCGGCGAATTTCCGTCTCTAAATGACCTTTATGAGTTGTTCACATGTTGCATAACTTTCCAAACTGAAAAAGTAAAAACGAACATTGTGGCGTGTGCCAAAATGTTGCTTCAAATATACAACGACTATAACTGGGTATTGTGGAGTTTGTTGACTGTCAATTTTAATATCACGAGTCGGTCTGAAATGGAAAACGTTGATCAACCGGAAGCAATGGATAGATGTTTCGTCCCAGTATGGGACTTTTTAACAGTGCTCACCCCCAGCATTATTGGGTATCGAACTTAGGAATTAACTGGTTACACTGTGAATGCCTTACCACTGGACAACTGAGTCGGCTCCTAACAGTTTATTGAACCGATTTGTGTTATCAATATTAACAACCACACAGGATATAAGCGAAATAGCGAGGGAATATATGTTTTCAATGTTAAAGTCATGTAGAAGTACAAAATGAGTGACAGAATAACAAGAAGTTGTATCCATTTATATTGTCTTGTATGTTATGTTTGTACACGGTACGCTTTACCTCTTCAATTGCGTTGACCTACTTATGCTCTCCAGTCAAAAACCAACATTAATTATTATCTTTACAAACACATACAACTTTGATATTGCCACAATACATGTGCTAATGTTGCTTCGCAATCTTCTTTGGACAGCTATGAAATTAGCACGTGGGTCCACCACTCTACTGTCTCGAAACTGAGCTTCTCAGTATCAGTAGCTTATATGTTCCTTGGTCAGAATAGGATTGATTGGAAGTCTGTTGTCGTTTAATTTAAATCAGCTGAGGCGTTTGTTTGGTCATGGTAAACGTATAAATGTATGCGTGTATAAAAATGTGGTACAAAAAAGTTGCTATATATGCTCAAAATTATGTTAGCTTTGAAATTGAACAGGATCTCTAAGTGCTTTGTTACTTGGCGAATGACGTCATGTTGTCTATTAATGTTATTTTAGGCGAGACTGAGTACTATGTTGCATTTCTACAATGTACTTCTAACTAGGTACGAGAAGACGACGGTAGAAAGAATGTAAATTTAATAGTAGGTTGAGTGTTGATAAGTACGCAATATTTACACTGGCTATCTGGAGAAACAGATAATTCAGAGACCTGAAGGGTACCCTGTATATGACCAAGTCACATTTGTAGTATGGCCAGAGCAACTTTTAACGATTGAACCCAATCTTACGAACGGGAAAAAATCAGAAGACCATGAAGGTAGGAGGAGAAGTTATATTTGATCGTTAGTGGAGCGTCACTGAGACAGCAACGTCTAGACTGGCTAATTATAGGGGGAGCTGCTTCCCACGTCGTGTCGTGATCTGGTGGTGATGTGTGACCGAGCGCCTTCAACTAGTTGTGTCTGCTAAAAAAACATCGTCAGCATCAATGTCGAGAGCCTATACAATTATTTATTTTAGGAGTTACTTACCGCTACAGACTGTTTTTACTATTGACCTGGTAGCAATGCTTGATCTAGATTCTCCAGACAATAGTGCCTATCAAAGCGGACATGGTTGGCATCAGTGTCGAACGTTAGCATAACCATTTATTTTGAAGACCTTCAACTTTTGTTTGGGTTTAGTATTGGGTTGACTTTGACTACACAGTTCATATTTCGTTGAGTTTAGCATTGAGACATGCAAAGCGGTGTACTTCAATCGACACTGAATGAAGCTCACAGTTGACTACTCTGATACATCCATGCCGTTTTGAAATGCACAATCAAGCTCACATTGTTGTAACATCCTTCCAAAACTGTGAGACAATTTGAATAACGTTAAACTATTTCCAAATTTTCCAGAGAAATTTGGTGAATAATTTTTCAAAAAATCATATGAAAGATTATTTCACGACACTTCTCTGGTATGGGATTTGGAAATTGAATTCTGAATTGTTATTGTTTGCCAATTTGTCGTTTTGGCTTACTACATTTTTTTGAGATGTCGGTGTTCGTGTGTTCGGTGGTAGTTCATACTAACTAAATGCGGTTTGAAATATATGTTCTTTTCTATAATTACACAACAGTAACAAATCTAGTATCTAACTTGCGGGATGTACTAATATTAGAATAACGCAGGTTTTCAAATGCAAGTAGATCCTTGATAGTGCGTTAATTTCTGCTTATACATCGTGATATCAACTTTATGATCCAGTTGTCTTTCACACAATGGGTTGGGTTAATTTAGTTACTTGGATTTGTAATTTTCCAATAGTTTTTTCTAGACGGATTTAGGTTAGAGGGTTTATTGGAAATTCACTCATTTAGGAGCAACCGCGGTAGTTCAGGTGCCTAGTTCTTTGTCGCTCGTATTTCGATTTTTCAGTCCATCTTTTTCACTCACGTGTTCCACTTCAACCTCACTAACCTTTTTATTTGGTAGCTGCATGAAGCACCAACACTACCAGTTACGATTGTCATGACTTCCCTTATTAACAGTCTCCATGAAAGTAGCCAACTTGTGAACAACTTTAAAGCGTGGTCCACCATGGAAGTCGACGCATTTATTCCAGATTAACAGGTAAAGCAAAGAGACAACTATTGGGATTGCCAACAGGATATCAGTCGCTTCTTTACTTAAATTTTGCTGAGTGACTTCGTGGCAAACTATTTACTGTTATTTCTTTTGGGTTTTCGAAGTAATGAGAAGTCTTCATAGTAGTGTTCTACACGGATAGTACAGTGCTTGCACTTATCCTTTGGCAAGAATAGTGTCCAAATATTTAGACATTACCAAAGAATTCCTAAATGTTTACCCTGTCAAAAGTCCATTTCAAGGGAGAAATTGCTTATCTCTGGAGACGATTGCATGTACAAATGAGTTCTCCCTTTAGATACTGAGACTAACAAGAGCAATTTGTGGTCAGTAACCATTGGTTGTGTAGCGTCTCTATAAACGTGTGGAATCAGTTTGTAACCCCAGTCAAATTACATTTGCATTTTGTCCCCAAAACATAACAAATAGGTTTCTAATGACCATCAGGAAAATATGTAAATTGGCTCCTCCGGCAGCAGGAATATGTTTAATTTTAGAACAGTTGAGGTAATGGTACAAAAGAGTCAGACTGCTGTTCAAATCTCACATCAGAAAACAGGATACCACCTGCGGGAAGTATATTTAGGTTGAAACTAATATATTGCACTACATTACAATAAAGAGGAAGATGAAAAAAATAGGAATATCGGCAATGGGCATACAAATCTGTGTTGTAGTTAAAAGTATCAAAACTTGTGATGCAATACAGGTACGGGTGTTCTCACAATTCTAACCAAAATGTATCTTTTTGAGAAATTTGGAGTAAAGTAGGTGTGGTTATATATAACCAGTACGCAAACTCATGTGGTCAAGGCACGCAAACAATGACGTTCGGACATGTTCAGTCAAGTACGTGACCGTGGCAACTCTGTTTGAACTAGCACATGGAACTATACGTCGGGGAAATGATGTGTAACCATGATAATTTTGGAATATCTAGGCTACTATGATGGCCAACTGTACTTCAGCTTAGTCCGCAACAACAAAAAGCCTATTTAAATGTACTCACCTAGAAGAGAGATGCTTCAATGGGACCCCACTTGGGACATAGTGGATTGATTTTTCTTTTTGGTTGGTATTCTTAGAATTACAAAAGTAAATTTCCTCTGTATTATTGAGTAGTCAACTGAGTCAACTAGGTCCCAGCTAGTAAGATAAGTCCATCACCCACTCAGTTTAGAAGTCGTAGTTTATTCAAATGTGAATCAATAATCAGACTAGGCATCCTTAACAGTATGTGAATCGAGAATACCTTAATTTTGTTTGGGTTAGTTTTTATCTGTTTTTAGTTTCAAACGAATCATTCTTCGCTTGTCCCTTTTGTTGGGTATCATTTCGCTCATTTCTCTGAATAATAGAATTGGGTTGGAATTAGTAAAGGCCAATTTCGACATGGCAAACAGTTGGTCTTTAGTAACAGTATCAGTAAAAATAGTAGTTCCCTTACGTATGGATAACATCTCATTTAGTGGCTGCTTAAACCTTATTTTAAATTCCAGCTGCTTCAAAGCCACACACTAGGTGAACAAACATTTTGATATTTTTTATGGATATTCATCAAGATTTCTTTTCTCAGAGTGGTGGTAGATCCACTTATTCGTATACTTAGTGATCACCCATCACACTACATGCTCATAATACTAGTCTAGTTATGTGAAATGACGTTAAACTTTAATTTATGGGCTCGGTTGTAATAGACATATTAGCTGTGTGCATTAAAAGCTGAGTTCATATGGTTCAGATTGCTATCACGTATATCTGTTTTTGATGTTGTCTTATGTATTGGCTTGGAAATTCACCTGTTCGACTGCTTTTATCAAGCAAAATGATCGTAAGATTGTATAATCCTCCCATCCGGTTTCTTTAGTTTACTCTCAGTTAGTAGGTTTTCAGTCAAACTATTTTTACAATAGGACGATATTTTCTGTCCAAAAAAATCAGTAGACGGTATTTTAATATCACTTGCTTTTCACTTCATTTTTAGGAAAGACAACAAGTTCCTTAGTCGTCAAATTTTCTGCTGAAAATAACTTTGTTCACCCTCACATTTTTGTTTTCTAAGATACCAGAACATTGACATTTTACGGTAATTATGTCATTATCATGCTAACTTCTGCTTAACCCCTTACATTTCGTGGCTGTTTGGATATAATTGGGTTTTATGTTATCTACCACTGGTTGACCTATATTGGCATTTATCTACCACGTTCCTTACATATCCCCCTTACTTGTACTATCATGCAATTTCTGTCATCGACTTACCCTCTTTGCTATATATTTCAAGTAAATACCTTGGGTTATTGGTGTACTCCGCTAACCTTTGCGCTATACTAACCGAAGTAATTCCAGTCCTATGTTTTTCACTAATTATCTTAGAGATGTTTAGTTAGTATGCAATGTTCTTATTTCAGATGCCAGCTCCAAAACGGTTACGAGAGTTGGTAAGAGATATTAGATCTGCTCGGACTGCCGCTGAGGAACGCGCAATTGTAAATCGGGAATGTGCACTAATTAGAGATAGTTTTCGGGAGGAAAATAACACTTACAGGTGTCGTAATGTGGCTAAATTGTTGTACATCCACATGTTGGGATATCCAGCACATTTTGGTCAGGTACATTTTTCAACTTGATTGTTTAATACTTTTCTATTTTCAAAAATATCTATTCCGTACTTCAGTAACTACGTTACGTCAGGCACATTTGATATTTTATTTTGTCTCCAAATAGGCAAATAGGTCTGAAATAAGTAACTGTTTATCATCGAGAATTACAAATATCCTGCCATACTTCATTTACCGACGCCTGTATTTGTTCACGTCAATTCAGTTACTGACAGTATAGAAATAAAAAAATATGTACGAACGACCTAAGTTGTGAATAAATCAGGATGAGGCTAGTATCTTTTAGATAACATCCTAGTAATGCACAAAATTTCATAACTAAAATTATTGTTGATTTGTGGAACTCTTTGTGGTCTGATTGTTCTGATTGGCTTAGTCAACATATGTTTCCCACAGATTGATATAAATCGTCCTGGTTGAGTCATTCATAATCTTCGCCTAAAACCTTTGACCCCGACACTATTCATATATCACAATTCGGGCTTGAATGCCTTGACGTCACTATGGTGGCATCAGCTGCACTACCGCTCACAACAAATGAAATTCATAACCGGTGAATAGGTTAGTGGCTTAGTGAATCAATGGAAGCCTAGTAGTATTTGTGGACTTTCGTCAGCTGTTGTGGTTCAAAGTTTTGTCGCGTAAAGTGCATCAACCTAAAACTGTAATGGCCATATAGGTTTCTTTCCGATATCATAAATATTGTTTTACAAACACTTACTGAACTTTATTGATTGAGATAACCTCGTCATCAAAATAAGGTTAGTCATCTGAGCCAACTAGTATGAATGTTTGTCAGCTCAGTTCCCAAAACTTGATAAGCAAGAAACAGCAATTAACTTTTGTTGCGTAAAGAACAAAGTTCGTTGTTGTGTCAACGGTCGTTCGACTCTTCATTACAACCAAGGAAAGATTCGTAGAAGGCTGGAAAATTTACTACAGTGACACAATCAAGCAAAACAAAAGTTGGTTTTCTAGGGAGTTAGGTGTAACTGGGAATATTAAATAAAATACCACATTCTATATAGTAAATATCGAGTTGATAATAATCAAGGGGGCATTTGTTAAACAGCATCCATTACAATATTCTTCTCCGTTGACAAAAACACCTGGAAGTGTCCTAACAGCTATTCGTAGTTGAAAGCGAATAGATTCGTACCCTTTGAAATTGAACTTTTTTCCGGTATACACTACTAGCGATCTATGTGTTTTCCAAGTTTCCATTAAAATTTTTATCAGTTGTCCATCGTGCCAGTCAAATATGTTTAAGTTATAGGCTATTTGACGTTCAGATATAAATTGGCCACTTGATAATTTGCATTTCCTTTGATCTTGTAAACTTTCTACATATACCAGTGGTATAAGTCATCTTGTGTTTTACCAGTTTTACTTCACAGTTAATTGCCATTCTGTGTTCTTGATGAATAGTAATTTTGATCCATAATGTGATTCTCTCTTTTTTGTCTCTGATCCGAAATTTTCACCTATTGTATGGCAGTTGATTAGTAATGTAGCTCTAGTCGATTAAAATATCTTAAGCCAGTATATGGATGTGCATGAACATAAATGTATATTCTGCACTATTTTCCTGTTACTCAGGAGTTTGTTGTTATCGAGTAATGTTTATTTCCTTTTTGTTTATAGCTTGAATGCTTAAAACTAGTTGCTTCTCCTCGTTTCACTGATAAAAGAGTTGGTTATCTAGGTGCAATGCTTCTACTCGACGAACGAACTGATGTGCATCTTCTAGTTACAAATTCTTTAAAAAAGTAAGCTTTCTGGCAATTATCCATAACCAGTGAATAGTACTGTATAAATCCTTTGCTTACTGAATTACTGTAGTAAAAGTTAAGTATACGAACAAAATTGATAAATGCAATATTATGCTAAAATGTTTGTTCTCATATACCCTTGTGTGTGGTGAAATTAGGAACAACTGTCTCATTGTGAATGATTACTTTGTGATATGTAAGTGGAAATACGTAGATTTTTCTGATCACCAGCTTTTATAACGATAGTGCTTTTCTTTCGTTGAACCACTAGATGATATAAACCGAGTGGTAGGATTTATCTACGACCAATGAGTTCCCACTGACGATTTATTTTGGTATCTGGTCTCCTAATTAAATATGCAAGTTACCAGCCAGCTCCACAATATCCATCGTGCATTGAATTTCTATCTTACACTTATCTTAGTCTCAATCTTGTTACTTCAAACCCTACCACTTTTTTGTCAAACCACTTTCCTCTTTGTGCTACCAAACAGTGTAGAAGTAGGAGAAAGTGCAATATTCATATACTAGTGTCTCAATTTCCCTTTTTCATTATTTTACTTGACGTGGTTACGATTGCTGTGCAAGGTTGAATTATATTCATTTAGATTTATTGTTCAACAAAACGAGAGAAATACATCCACTTAGCATTATATTTGAATATCTGTTTTATTTAGTATGAATTTTTCCAGCTGCCCTGATTATTATAAAACAACTTATCGGCTGAGCTAAAATTAATTAGTTCTCAAAAGTGATTTGTCCATAATGGATTTACATATATCTCTATTTTACCTAAAACTATATATTATGTGAGTAAAATGTATAACACCAGTTTTTACCATAAAGACTGATTTCATAGAGAAATCGTTAGGGAATATCCTTACGATTTTTGTATTATGCGGTTTGTTTTCAGCTTTGGTAAGGTAAAGGTAAGTAAAAACTCCAAAGAGTTCAAAATATTTTTTTATTTCTGGAAAGTCTGTATATCATAAATATTAAGAGTAACGACAAACAAGCACGTAATTTTGATTACTCTAGTTTTCTTTCACATTCTGCCCTCTACAACCATTATTATTATTATTTTCATTATTATTATTGTTATCTGGTAAATTTCTGTTTTTGTTTGATACCTCTTCCTCACTATTTTATTTATCCTAGTGATTTAAATCATCCTACACCATATGTCATTAGTTTAGCTCTTTGCACCTTGGGAAGTATATGTTCCGCTGAAATGAGCAGGGACTTAGCTGGAGAAGTTGAACGATTAATAAGATCATCAAATGCTTACATAAAAAAGAAGGCAAGTTGGTGTTCATATGTTAAAATCATAAACACTTAAATTATGTTTTTCTTTATTTCATTAGGTCTAGTAGACATAAATTGAATTTAGTGAATACATTATCCAAATATTACATTGTATTTATTGCTTATTCCAAATTATGTTTGGAGCTGAATTTAATATCTATAAATGTTCTCACACAATCTTGCTTGTTGTGCAGGAAAAACAAACATCTAACTTTTTATGAAAGCTCACTTTGTAAATAAGTGTTATCTTTCTTTTAACTATAATGTATACTTCACTAAACGTCAGTTGTGTCAATCTGACAGGTAGATTTAGGTGACTTAAAGTCTGATATAAATAAGGTATTAAATAAATTATCTCACTCATACAAGAGAAAATCAGTAATAGGGAAACAGGTGGTTTATGTGTATTACTTTGAACAACTACTCGCCATTCATAAAGCCGTGTGGAGTTCTTTCAGTGTATAACTTTCCATTTCAGCTCAACGGCAGTATGATACAGTTAGTACTTAGATGTATTGTCGCTTAGGCATTAAGTGACTTGACATCAACGAACGAAGTAATAACGGGTGCTTTTAACTATAAGTTCTTACCACAGTGATAATCCGAAAGACAGCCACAAGTACATGGATTTGTTTAAAGTAACAGTATAGTATGTGTAAAGGTGACTAATCAGAACACTATATCTTTGAGATGTGATCAGTAAAGCTATCGTAGAATATTTACTGTCTTGTACTGTGAAAATTTGGTTATGTACTAAAATATGTTTTTTCTATACGTTGTATATTTGGTAACGACTTACAGTCCGCTTTGTAGTGTTTTGGCATTGCAATTTGAAAATTGTGGCATTGTTATTCTGGACACATTGATTTTAAATTAATTGCTCATTTTCATTAGGTAGAGTATATTTTTAGCTGCCTCACAGATGTACCGAAAGCTACGTAAAACATTCAATGCATTTGTGGCTCAAACGATGCAGCCATTTTTGTTTTAAATATTTTTTCTTTAAATGTTTTGGTTTTCCGAAACTAAATATGATCAGAAAGATTAATACTTGCTACTATTATTACATTATAGGTCTTATTTTTTACGTGAGGTTTTCAACATTAGTAAATTACTGTTTTCTGTGATTTAGTGTAACCAGATTTAGGGCGAGTAAGTAAGACTAAGTTGTCTGAATAGATTGATACATATGACATTGTCACTTTATTTTGCCAAGCATACAATTTTTCACTTTAAACTGATGCATTTCATGAATTTGATTGTAGCCAACCGGAAGGTTCAAGAAACCCGAATAATTTGGTGATTGTTCCGCGTACTGATATCTTAAATAATTAATGAATGCAATGTATTGGTACTTGGTTTTTTATAGGAGCCATTGTTTCAGGATTTAGTGTTTCCTTTGATCAATGGATATACATATTTGTATCACCTTTTGTCTTTCCACTCCATCTACTTTTGTTCGGACATCTTCAGCGATGTTATCAGCTTTCACGTATAGCGTGACTCGAAGCTAAACATATGAATCTGTTTTTGGTAAATAAGTTACATGTCATTTGAAACTACTATAAGTGTACTGTATTATGCAAGGTTTTTACAGAAAATAGTTTAGGTACATAATACTAATTTGTAGGTCGATTTCACGATTCCAAGTAGTTGTGATGATGATGAGTGTTTTACTGGTACCAAATACAAATCAACTTCTCAATATGTCTCATTCCAATCGAGTGTTTGCAACCTATTTTACGTTTATTTTCAATTACAACAGGCTGCATTATGTGCCTTTCAAATTATTCGAAAGGTGCCTGATCTCATGGAAATGTTTATTCCATGTACACGTTCTCTTCTCACTGAGAAGAATCATGGAGTGTTATTGGCTACTATTTGTTTGATTCAAGAAATGTGTGAACGTAGTCCAGATACTTTGAATTACTTTCGTAAGGTGAGCTCATTTTAGTAACTAGTTAGTTAGTCTGAGTGCTTTTCGTTAGTAACCACAGAATTCTCATTTTGATTATATTTTGTGTATCTTACTCATATGTAGTCGAACTGTGTTGTAGTATTAAGTAACTTGATTCATATTTCAAAGAATAGGCTGGGACTATCTGCAGTGTTTTCAGTCTTCACCGTGTCGTTATTTCTGTTCATTTAGTGGGTGGAATGTAATTTTCAGTACAAATTTCATTTCAACTATCTACTACGAACATGTCCTATGTAGTACAGTCTGACATATATAGTGAAAAATACAGGAAAGTGAGTGTTATTGAAATGCGAGGTCAAAAAACAAATTGTCTTGTGCATCTACACTTCAAACATCTCAAACCATGTTTACGTATTCTATATTAACTTTTTAATAGTACTAAGTAAATTGTCGCATACTATTCAGTATATTTAGCAAATGTTTTAAGATTTTTATAGCAATGAGTTGCTTAGATTAAGACAATTGAGCATTCACTTATGGTTATGTAAAAACGTCGGTTTTAACTTTGGTAGGTAGAATTGTGGTGTTTTTGTCTTTACCTTCGGTTACAGTCTTTAACTTAAGTCCTGATAGTTATTTTATATTTTCCTTATTTCCTCTTCATTTAGCAATTGGTCCCAACACTAGTGCGTACTTTAAAGAATCTCATTATGACAGGTTATTCTCCTGATCATGATGTCAATAAAATAAGTGACCCATTTTTACAGGTGAGTTGTCATTGAAAACTCAGTTGTTGTTTGTTTCTGATTTTTATTAACAGGTTTTTCAACTTAGTTTGAAATTCATTTTGAAAGTTCACTCGATTAACTACACTGTATTCGTTAGAAGTATATAGTCAGAATATTTCAGATTCTATAGTTATTTGTAATCACTGAATTTTCTGTTCAAATAATCAGTATTAGTGGATAGTACTTTTCATGACGCCTAGAAAGTCTGTCTTCAGAAACACCTGAGCTATTAAATCGTTTAAATATTTTTTTAGAAATATTGAAAAATCATTGTTTTATAATGGCGAATTCAAAAAATTTAGCAGTCTACACTATTATTCTAAGGGTATAGTACGTATGCGTATTACCCATTCGTTTTATCATAGATTTTGACATTCTTCCTCAGGTGTCAATTATCAGGAGTGTATTTATTAAACATAATCATTCATTTCATTTCACAGGCATTAAGACTTTCAGAATGAACTAAATTGTATCGAAAGAGACCTTATACCGTATGACTTCTTATATCGCGCATGTAACACCATGTTTATTTGAATTTTAGTAAAAAATATAGCGTTCTTGGACGCTATTGTGGTTACCTTTTGAAGATTTTTCGAGCTTAGTTTGAGTATTTTACAAGCCTTCTTAGCGTATTGATTGATTTTGTCCAATAGTGCTAGGCGATTTGTCGTCTTTAATACTTTTCTGTATACGATTTTACCGTAGGTGAAAATATTGCGCCTTATGCGTGTTCTTGGTCATGGTGACAAAAGCGCCAGTGAAGCAATGAATGATATCCTAGCTCAAGTAAGTTTTGGATCGGCGTTTTCGTTTTCAGTATAGTTAATGCATTTTCCTATCTGTCATCACTGGATTTTAAAGCTTTTTCCTAATGTTTTAAATATTTTCTATTTGAGTTAACCATTGATCCCAATAATGCTTTCACTTAGTTATACGCCACTTCCAAATAATAACTGATGAATGGAGACAATAATAAGAATTAGGATTACGATTTGATGTTGTTGATTTTGAGGTATCATTGAGATTTTCTAGTGACTAGATTTTGTATGCTGTAAATTTTTTAATTTTTATTACTCATTTACCAACTTGAAGGTCGTATAGAGCCACATTCTAATGTAAGGGTTAATGATATTTTACCCACTAATTAAGTGAAACAAAGTCTGGACCTGAAGCGTAGTTTTTTACCAATGAGTTCCCTCTTAGTCGGTCACGTACAGCGTAGAACCAAGTATACATGTGCATCAGTTCAAGTCGCCACACTCCATTAGCACAGCAAGTTAAACACTAAATTTGTAGTGGTAGTAAGGAAAACATGTGAACATTCAGAATATGATACATAGAGAACGAATTAGTTCTTGGAAAGAAAGATGTTAAATAATGTTGAGCTCACGATTTAAGGGTAGATAATGAGTTAATTCACTTCTATCACTGTGATTAAGATCCACGTCACTCAGAGTTTCCAACCATTGATTCTGGCAGTCGCGCAGATTCTAACCAAGTAGTTTGCATCTACTGAAATGGCTCATATCAATAGTTAGTGACTTCATGAACTGATTCTACGTCTCGGTCTGACCGTCCCTAGTTTTTTTCGTCCTCCTCCAACATCAGTCAAGATTGTGCGCAATACGTGTCTCGGCCACCTCAGTTTATGAAGATTCACAATTGCATCAACTGATATACCATCTTTCCCTAATACTGCACATCTTACCACATTATTACTTACCTGGTAACCTCAACAGATGCGAGTGATGTTGCGAAGAAGACATCTACTGTTAATAACCACGTTTCACATCCATACACTAAAATGGGATGAACGTCTGCACAGTTTACTCGTCCTTTAATTGGTAGATGGATATCTCACTTACACCATAGGTGATGTTGGAAAGTCCATGTTCATCAAACACCAACCTATAAAACTTCCACGTTAATTAGCCACTGTTCCAAATATTTAGACCATATTATTGTCTCTTTTCTCAAACTACACTTTGAGGTAGGTGATGATTAGACGGTTCAGGTCACTAATGATTTATAATGTCAGTTGTATAAAAAATTCGTCGTTTGTGATTCCCTTACCCTTGTGTCTGTCGAAGTTTTTCCTTTTTCAAGTGTGTTTTGTTTTTCATATAAACTTTGACGCCATCACATACCAATTTTTAGGTAGCTACAAATACTGAAACGAGTAAGAATGTTGGTCACGCAATTCTCTATGAAATTGTATTAACAATAATGGGAATAGAATCAGATCCAGGATTACGAGTATGTTTCTTGTGATGCTTTTGTATTTAATATGTATCGAATGCCACATCACTACTTTCTCGATCGAGCTAACAACTATGACACGGACTGTTTACTAAGCAATATCAAAAACAACTTTGGCTGACACCAAACGAGATTATTCATGTCCCTTGGCGATCCTGCCAAGCTTACTAGGGACAGCAGTCTAACTTGTCCAGAAATGTATATTTCCACAAGTAAGCTGGAGAAGATAAAGAAACAATTACATAATTCACACTTTTATATACTATAAGAATCCCATTGGGTAAGTTGTAAAAATAACGTGCTATGACATAAGTGAACAAAAAAGGCATGACGTTATTGGGAACGGAAATCATGAAAATGTAGGTACTATGAGCATTTTTAGCACGAAAACGTTAAATTCAAATTTTCACAAATTGTAAAAAATATTGAGTTCACTATGATATTTTGGGGATCTAGTATGCTCAAAAGTTATACTCTAATTTCCCTTAATGAATTTGATTGCTATACACTTCAATACTCCAAACGTTTTGCCTGCTTATATGTAGTATTTCAACATTACGATAAGAAGTGACATCAGGTGAAATGCAATAAATTTTGACTACCATTTTCCAAGTGTCATCACTATTCCTTACTGTTTGATACCAAGATGATACCAGTACGCACTCAAAAAGATCATTAGTTTATTGTTTCAATTAGAGTAGTTATTGATAAGAGTTATTAGAAAACGAGTTTTCATTTTTTGTGTTTTTTTTTTAAACAAATGACCTCATTTGTGTTGATTAATGTAAATTGTAATCTAAATATTACGTGTTAGTTAAAATTTGATTTACAATGATCTCCCAGTCTCTAGCAACCACGTTATTATTAAATAGGATTCGATAATTTAAATAAGTTTTTGATTTCTGAGTGAAAAATGTAATGCTGATTGATGGATGAACAAAATGATATAACTTGGCATAGTGACAACTGCTCGTGAGATACAGATTGTCTGTTTATACTGTCGAATAAATTGAGGTGAAAATTAAAACTAGTACTGCTTCCGTACAAATTATTTAAGAAAAAAAATAAACGATTGAAGGGTTTCAAGTTTGTGGGTCACTCATCCTCCTATGTCACACATGTACCGTCTTGTCAATAGTAGTGTTTGGGATTTTTGACAGCTACAGAATTTATCTTAAAAGGAGCGTTCTGTTACTTTACTTTATTTTAACTCCTAAAGGTTCTTGCTGTCAACATTTTGGGTCGGTTTCTTTTAAATACTGACAAAGATATTCGCTATGTCGCTCTCAATACCTTGTTGAGAGTTGTCCATGCTGACTCTAAGGCCGTACAGAGACACAGGTTGACAATATTGGACTGTTTGAAGGACCCTGATGTTTCGATACAAAGGTTAGTCAATATATTTATCAACTTGGGGGTTAAGTAAAACTTGATTTATTCTACTTTTTAATTAAGTCGACTCACCATTTCTACTTCTGGAGGAAGTCTATTGTTTGGGCATATAATTGAGTAACCAAATGTTCAGCAGTGCTTTGAAAACTTATTTAGTTGGTTCTCTTTTATGGGTGTGATTAAACTGACGACATTTTAATTTTGTTTCAACAGACGGGCTATTGATTTATGCTTTGCTTTAACAAACCACACAAATGTTTGTGCAATGGTCAAGGAACTTCTACTTTATCTAGAAAGTTGTGATAACGAATTCAAAGGTGATGTTTGTTCAAATATTTCAATAGCAGCAGAAAAATATGCTCCAAATAAGAGATGGCATATAGATACTATGATGAAATTATTAACCACTGTAGGTTTTTATTTTATCTGTTTGTTTAATATACTTTCTTTAATAATTTAAGTGTAAGAATTAAATTCAGACTGTCAGTTTTTTCCTTTTTAATGATCGTTTATTGTTTTGTTGTCGGCCTACTGATGATGGTGGTTATTCGTTTACCTTGCACTCCGGAGGTCGTAGATTCGAACCCCCTTGCGAGTGCGTACTGCCGAGGTGCCTCATATTAGCACGAAACAGCTATCCAATGTTCAGCGGTTTTCAGTGATACCCACTCAAGATCAGTTTGTGACAAATATAAGCAGTAAAGTCAAATACTAATCTCCATACAATCTCTTAGACTCAACCGAAGTTGCTTGTAATTTTATCGGCAAAATTGTTTTAGCTTTTTATCCGATATCAATTTTAGTACTTCATATTACATTGCTCCATAAATGTGTCAGTGGCTTTTTGGCACTGGTACTTTACTTGTACAGAGTACCTTCACAAAACTGAATGCCATTGATTACATTTCGTCCGTACTACTGTTGATATTGAATTTACACTAGTCGAGTTTTAAGTATCCTGCAAGAATCTACTTATTATAAATTTTTTCAAAAGTACTTTCAAAATTAACATTTTTAATAGCTGTTGTTGTATGTTTCCGAATTGAATGTTATTATTTTCGTAGGCTGGAAACTATGCACGGGATGATGTTGTCTCATCACTAGTCAGCTTAATTTCTCAAAATCCTAATCTGCACACATATGCTGTCGTTCAACTTTTCAGCGCTATGAATGGAGCCATGACTCAACAACCTTTAGTCCAGGTATATTATTTTTGTATATTCTTATTCATATTTATACTCTTACTGGGTAAACTGAACTGTACCTGATGTCGTCATATCTGGTTCCCACTTTTCATTATTGTATTCGTTGCTAGGTTCGTAGCATTCATTGATACCGTTATAATATACTTATTGCTGTATGAAAATCATTCAAGCATTCAGAAATTTTAATTGTATTAACAACCAGTGGTTTGTGTTTCGTGTTCTTATTATATGGGAATTAGTCTTAATATGTCTTCTAATGTTAATTCTTTATTCAACTTGAAAAGTTTAAGAATTGTGTTTATCATTAGTCAAATTCTAGATGATTGTGCATATTGTTAATAATATTATCCTGTCTTAATTTGCGTTTTTTAAACACAGAAAGTATCTTATCGGATAAAAATGGTAATAATTTATTCACTTAGTTTTTAAAAGTATATTAATGATGAGTTTGTTTGATTCCCCTTAATAACCGTTATTCACGTATTATATTCTTCCTTGCTATTCGCTTTTAGGTTTTTGTTTTTTTCGTTTTCATGCAAGTAAAAATGACTCTACATTTAACAATCTAAGTAACAAAATACAATAATGGTGGAGATTGTTTGGTTTCATAGAACTAGAACAACTGTTGTAGAATCCAACAGTACGAAGTGTCTATGATCGAATTATAAAATTATACTTTTTACCGTAATAATAACATTCAATAACATTTTGATTGTTATTACAGCACAATAGGAGTTCCATATTTTAATTCCACCACCTATGCCCCTAATTTCATTTTTAATGAATTAATTCATTGACATGTAAAGTTACTTACCGTCAATGAAATTGTTTCCTACTATCAAATATTAGATTATTTCGAAATAACTGTTTTATAGGTAGCATGTTGGACAATTGGTGAGTATGGTGATTTACTGGTTACTCCAGAACCCTCTGAGGACAATCCAAATCCAGTTACTGAATTAGAATTGATCACTGTTTTGCAGCGTGCTCTAGTTAATGTGACATCAACTGTTCAAACGAAGCAAATGATAATAAACACATTAGTTAAACTCACTACACGTTTAACTCCAACGCACTTAGAGTAAGTTTTCGATAAGTTTATTTTGTATTTTTGCACTTTTTCTTTTCCTCTTAATAAAGTCTTGTCGCTCATCCGGTGTAAATATGTATTTTCTAACCTCTCAATCATTGTTTTGTTAGTTATCATTACTCAAAAATCAATTCTCAAAGTTCCAGTAGTAAGTTTCTGTTTGTAATGTGATATCAATCAAGTTAGCAGCTATGATAGATTCCGGCCCACGAAATAACGTTCCTAGCATACTAAGACCGCGCTCCAAACTTCACATTGGTGCATTCAATGTACGAACCCTGTGTCAAATAGGACAACAAGCCTCCCTAGCTAGGACATTAGAATCCCGCGCCATTGATGTATGTTGTGTCTCCGAAACACGCATACAGGATCCTAGTGTGGTCATTCACTTGACTTCACCTAGTCAGAATGAACAACCTTCGCGAAACACTCTTCGTTTATCTGGCGATTCAACAGCAACTTCTCGTGGGCTCGCCGGTGTAGGTATTGCGTTAAGTATGATAGCAGAACAGGCGCTTCTTATATGGATTCCTGTCGACAGTCGCCTATGTGCCGTCCGACTAAATGGTTCAGTAAGAACTCGGAAAGATAGGGACACACGCCGTTGTCTTTTCGTTGTTTCTGCCTACGCTCCCAGCGACTGCAGCCTGGATGAAGTGAAAGATGAATTTTACAGAAAGCTATCTGAACTACTTTATAGGGCCAAACACTCAGATTTGGTAATCTTGGCTGGTGATTTTAACGCCCAAATAGGTAGCTTGAACCAATCTGAAAGACGTTTAGGTGGATGCTTTAGTGTTTCAGCCCAGAGAACGGATAACGGCGATCGTCTTCTGCAACTTTGCTCAGATAACTGGTTATTTCTAGCCAACACGAACTTTAACCATAAGGAGCGACATCGTTTAACATGGAGACCTCCTGGCCCTACTCAACGGTAGACTCAGATAGACCATATCGCGATTAGTCACCGTTGGAGAGGCTCGATCGAAGATTGCCGATCTTTCTGGAGTACATGTTTGGATTCCGACCACGCTCTAGTGCGAGCACGCGTTTGCTTGCGTCTTACCGAGCGAAGAAAATCTACCACAGGAAAACCTTTTAGAATTCAGTTTAGTAATGAAACAGCCAAGATTAAATTCCATAAACAACTGAGGAATTACTTAGGCAATTATAAAGATGCGTCCCGACTAGATACTGCTTGGCAAGATGTTCAAGCAGCTGTGGCATCTACAATGATATCTATCAAGGACTTAAATCAGCATGTCAAGAAAAATCAATGGATCTCAATGGCTTCTGTTGATTTAATAGACTCCCGAAGACTTATCCCATCGGGCTCCGAACACGATGAAGAGCGACGTGTAATCAGGCATAAACTGACGAAAAGTCTGCGAAAGGACCATGAGCAGTGGTGGGTAATGAAAGCAAAGGAAATGGAAAAGGCAGCGGCGATAGGTAACACTAGACAACTTTTCAAGTTAATAAAAGAAGCCGGGGTTAAAAAATCCAGCGTTAGTGAGACGATTTCCTAAAAAGAAGGAATGCTTTTAAGCTCTCAGTCTAGACGTTTAGAACGATGGGCTGAACACTTCATGGAGCAGTTTAGTTGGCCTTCAGCTACTCTAAAACTTCCCACTATTTCGTGACAGCCAGAATGGAAAATCGACTTAGGTCCCCCGCCTCTTGTCGAAGTCGAAAAGCTATAGCCAATCTAAAGCAAGGCAAAGCAGCGGGTCCCGACGGATTATCCCCAGAAGTGTTTAAGGATGGTGGTCCCACATTGACAACCAGGCTGACTGATATTTTGACTAAGGTTTGAGAACTTGACATAATTCCGTCTGACTGGTGTCGATCGTTAATCGTCCCAGTGTATAAGAAAGGGTCAAAGTCGTCCTGTGATAACCATAGTGGAATTAGTTTGACTAATATAGTGTCTAAAATACTAGCTTCTATAATTATCAGACGCTTAACTGAAACTCGTGATCTCCAAATACGAGAAAATCAGGCTGGTTTCAGACCTGGTCGCAGTTGTATAGACCAGATATTCACCGTTCGTCAGATCTTAGAACATAGACATACTTTTCGGCGGCCGACAATAGTGGTTTCCCTTGACTTGAAAGCGGCATTTGACTCTGTAGACCGTGAAGTTCTATGGCAGTGTCTTTCATTGAAAGGTGTGCCCCAAAAGTACATAAAACTTGTTAAGGCTCTTTACTCAAACACTATTAGTCGTGTCAGAGCATATGGCGAACTGTCATCTGAACTTGTAACCTCAAGTGGTGTCCGTCAAGGCTGCCCACTTTCCCCATTTTTGTTTAGTTTCATAGTTGACATACTGTTGGAAATTACACTTTCATCGTCTGACTTTTCAGGAATTGATCTCCTACCAGGAGACCCACTTATTGACTTAGAATATGCTGACGATATAGTCCTGTTTGGCGAAAACGCTGATACGATGCAGAATCTTTTAACAGCAATAAGCCCGAATGCAAGCATTTTCGGAATGCGTTTTTCCCCCTCTAAATGCAAACTATTGCTCCAGGACTGGTTTTCGTCAACCTCTGAACTAAAGATAGGGAGTGAAGTAGTTGAGCACGTCGACCACTTCACTTATCTTGGAAGTCTGATTAGCCCTAATGGGTAAGTCTCTGACGAAATCTCAGTACGAATTCAAAAAGCTCGTTTGGCTTTTGCCAACTTACGTCACCTATGGCGTAGACGAGATATTCGTCTCTCAACGAAAGGGAGAGTGTAGTGCGCAACAGTTCGCTCTGTCTTACTGTATGGGTGCGAGACGTGGTCATTAAGGGTAGATGACACTCGAAGGTTATTAGTTTTTGACCATCGATGTCTACGAAACATCGCTCGCATTAGCTGGGATCACTGAGTAAGTAATAACGAGGTTAGACGACGGGTGTTAGGCAAATGTGGTAAATCGGTCGATGAGGTTGTGAATCTTCATCGACTGAGGTGGTTTGGACATGTGTTGCGTATGCGGAACCACCGTCTTCCTCGACGCGCAATGCTGGCTGATATAGGAATAGGATTGAAGAGAGTTAGAAGCGGCCAAACTAAAACATGGCATCAGTTCATGAAGTCACTGACTGCCGGTTTAAGTCGTGTCGGTAGCTGCAGACTACCTGGATGGGGTCTTTGGGATTACCGTAACCAGTGGCTGGAAACACTGAGTGAGGTGGCCCAGAATCGGTCACAATGGCGCAGATGTATTCACTCATTGTCCTCCCTTAAATCATGAGATTAAAATTATTCCATAACTTTCTTTCTACGCTTCCTGAACCATATTCTATGTGTTCACACTCCTTGTTACTATTGTTATTTTATTTTATTGAAGTGATTTCTACTAATGGTGGTGGTGTTAATCTTGCGGTGCCATGGTGGTATTGCAACTTGAACCGATGCACACATGTGCCAGGTTCTATGTTGATTGTACATACATACATACATATGATAGATTCCTTTTGATAAAATTTGTTCATGGTGGTGTTACAAACTAAGTTAACACTTACCTTCATCTCAACAGTCCGTTTGTTCCTCACAATTTTGTCACATTGTAATGTTAACTGTTTCTTTCTAACACAGTTTTATTACACCGCTAATATTCACAATTCGTTTCAGGAAACTTAAGGAATTGATAAAGTTTTATTCGACCAATGTTAATCTGGAGCTTCAGCAGCGATCGGTCGAGTATAGTAAAATCTGCTTACAACCTATGAATATTCGTAGTGGTTTACTTGATTGTATGCCAGTAGTACCAACAAATGCTTTGTCTGGAAATTTAAATCCAGATAATCTATCCCATGCAACCGATGAAAATAATGGTATCGAAATTGGAGATTTGAACATAGCAGGTGGAAACGTTCTTTCGGTCAGTGGGTCAACTAATCATTCACAATCGCTCACCATTTTCGATTTATTAGGCCCAGAAAGTGAATCCGATCCACAGAAGAGTAAGCATTCTATTTCCGTTTTCAATATATATGTATATATATATTATAAACAGTCAGTAATTATCCATTATTTATCTGGTATAGATTTATGCTATGAGAGTTTCCAGTTCAGACGGTTGTTTTTAGGGATGCTATGTTCTCTTAGATACATAACTTTATCCTGATGCTTTTATTATCATCTCGGACAGTGTCCTCAGTGCTCACTTTATATGGAAGTGGCATTCTAATCACTCCACAAGTGTTTAATCAATTCGTTCTTGAGTATACGTTTGTGGTAAGATCGTTGGTGCAATCCAGTTCACTTTCGGGATAACTGAAATGCTGACTTCTACATGAAGTAGGCTGTTATTCCATCGTTTATAACGAAAATGAAAGCTTTTGAATTAAACCACATCAGATTATGCAACACCAAGGACAGATTCTTATCGTAGAGAAGATTTGTAACGCATGAAGGTGGTCTACTCTATTTCGAACCCTGTTATAAACATGAGGTCTGTGGTACTTTCTAAAAGTATACTTTAGTTGATGTCCAGAAAACCTTAACTTTTAGTGCAATTAGTTTCAGTAAGAAAGTTATCGACAAGTATATAAGCTACAAAAATTAAGGTTAGATGGTGTACGTTTACTCAACAGCTGATTTTTATCGATTTTGTATTGTATGTTCTTGTTAACATCTTTTCCCAACTGACCACCAAATCGTTTGTTGTACTACAAGGGAGAAATTCGGCTTGGGTACTCATTTAAACTGCTATTAGTTTCAGTTTCTTTCTAAGCCTAATTTTTTCTCTCTAATAATGTGTCATGTAATCATGTTTTACACTAACTCGTGGAATTATTCACTGTATTATTCTTTTATACATTACGCGATAGGTTTCTTTTGTTGTTGGAACTATTAATTTCTTGATTCAAGATAAAAAGATAAAATTTCCTCCTGATCCACATGTTTTTGTTTATTTTGCATTATAGTATCTCAAAACGCAACCAGCAATCATTCTGATACTGGGGCTAATCTGTTAGATCTTCTTGATGTGTTTGCTCCATCTGGAACTTTAGTGCCTACCAATAACCAAAACTCACTAAGATTTCCAAGTGATTTATTCGGCGCTAAGAATGGTTTCGACGCTCCTATTAATCAACCTGCTCCTCAACCATCTCTTCTAGATTTCAATTTCGTCAATGATTCCAGCTCAGGTTTGATAAATCAAGGTTAATTAACCTATTAGTTTCTCTTCTCCCATTATTGTTAGTGATCAGTGACTATCTGATTGTATGGCTCTTGTTACGTGATTATTTTTCCCTTCTGCTTTACTAGGTAGCCCCTGTTTTTCACACGTTAATCTCCAAGCATTAGTAGTTTCTAAAATCTTTTATTAGACCATGGTAATCAACTTAAAAGCACTATATATATATATATATATATATATATATATATATATATATACATTCTACATTATTCATTTGCAGTTATCTCGTTGACTATTGCCATCAAAAATCCTCAGTTTACTCCTGCTTGTATTTGTCTTTCTGCATGGTCATGATTGCCTATGTGTGCAATAAATATAATTAAGTGACTCATTCAGTAAATGGCATAATATATAATTTTTGCAAGTATGTTACAACCTCAAACTTATCTAACTTATCCGTTTCATGTATTATGCTTCGTTTTTTGGAAATTCTTCCTATTCCTTGAAAATATCGTATTATCACCACATCCCAATACTCTCAGCCGTAAATCTTCATTCTAAATCTATTTCGCAACTTCGATATTATTTCTCTGCATCCAATATAACTCCTTTGGTGGTAGCTATTAAATAAACAGCAGCTAAAATTTATTGCCTGGTTTTCGTATTTTCCAAGATAACGCTTCTCGTTATATAATTCTTTGACTTTATTATAAATCCTAAAATCAGGAAAGGGTCATAACTTTATACTTCTTCATATTTCAGTGTTGAAAAGGTGTCATCATTAGTTACATTTGGCTGATTTCACCAAGTTATATAATGTTGTCACTCTTGATGTGTAGTGTAATATCTCTTACTTGATGCTTGTGGTTTGCATTTCCTAATCTATTTTTACAATAATCTCTTTTATAGTCTCATCAATCCCATCTATCACAATATATAATTCGAATGAGATAAAAATTGTATTTAACTTTGAGCCCCATTCTACTGTAATAGAAGGCCGTTTTAATATTATAACAATCCAGTTAGTGGCAACTACTACAAGTCTCCAACCAATCAATTCTTTCGAATTTCAGGCTGCTGTACCCAAATCTTGTCAGTTACAAATTTTTCCACCATCATCTAATATTATCTTATGTGGTCCGAGCTCTACCCCACTAACACAGGTGTTAAAGCTTAGCGTACCTCCAAAGGTAAATTGGTTTTTACAGTGTTTCTTTTCGTTTTATCACTAGGCATTTCTTTTTAATCTAGTATCAGCCACTTCAGAGTAGTGCGGTGGAATTTTGTTTTTTTTTATGCGTATATCGGCAGTGTCACAGTCCTACGTGATGTCTACCCTTAAGTATCAGGGATTACATTCTTTCTTGGAATTTATTATTATTATTACTCTGGACGTTCAACATATTCGGTTTTGTTGGTGTAAAACAGTCCTCATTGAAGCATTCACAAGACGTGCTTGCAAAGCTATACTGTAATTGGTCGATTCCTGGCCAATCATCGTCAACGGACAGTTGAGAAAGTTCCAGAATTTTCTCACATCGATTTTATATAAGCTTTGGTGTAATTGTTTGCCTGCTTCGCTTTTGCTTTCTGATTGATGCTGTTCCATTTCTGAATACATTCTGCTACTTGCTCCACTCTTGTTCTGAGTTGGAACCAAGTCGGTGTTGTTGAATCGTAGAATACTAGACGGGATTAGAATGTAATCTTATCGGGTCAATAGGGAAGTCTCAACAGGTTTGATCGGAAATAAAGTCGTTGATGATTTTATATAAACGTGGCGTGTGTTATCTCTAGCGTCTGTCAATCTTCCAGGGGATCTTCAGGTGCACCCTTTTATCTTATTTTCTTGCTTGTGTTCTCCGTGACAGTTTTATTCGATACGATCGACCTACATTTATTAAGTGTGACAAGCATGCAGTGATTATATTGATATCCTATCGGAACTGACTCGCATATAGAGATCGATTTTTAGCCGATAAAAATAAAGCTATGATTTTCTTCTGGGGTAAATGTTTTGTAAAATCTTTCCTTATGATTAATTTTTTTATCAACGTTTATTAATAACAAGAAGTGTACGACACTTACAATTAGTGCTCAGTTGTTTATATATATTTATCAAAATGTGTTCGCTCAAATCTTTCTCAATCTCGGAATTGTACCGGTTAATGTCCTCTATATCTTCCTAGTTTCTCGTTATTATAAAGCTTGTGACTTATATGCGTATGTAAAGCTCGGTTGTATTTAAATACACTTTCATATTTAAGTCGATTGATCACTGACTTGTGACAAATGTAATGTTTATCTAGTCCTTTATAGTGGTGACCAACTTATGTAGGCCAAGTTACAGTGTGGTTACTAGTCAAACTGACTCAACATCGTGTGCACTATGCTGTGATGGAAGGTGATTGCGGCCCTGATAGCTCAGTGGTAACGGTCGCAAATTGTGAAACTGGGCAACCCAAGATACAATTCTCCGGGAAACATCATTTTCCCCAAGATCTCATATACGCCTTGCTAACGAGTGTCAAATATCATGAAACTTGGGTCCATGGTTTCCCTACAATTACCTTCAAATAACCTAGCGTACATTCACAGTGTTTTTTGTAGGCATTAATACGATTGTTAATAACTCATTTTTACTTTCATTTTTTACTGACTGTAGCGAGACTTATTTTTCTTAATTTAGGTACGTCCTCGAATGAAAATCCGTTTGCAGTTTACCAAGAACTATGAAACAAAAATTGATGAGTTACAACTTGATGAATTCCCACCAGTATTGTGGCAGTAATCAAACAAAACCATTCCTCAAGTCTAACCCAGAGCGAATCCTGAGTTAGCATTATTCTGCTGTGTTTAATCATGTATTTATGCAAAAGTCGTAAATTTTCATTTTTTTTTTTTATGCGTATATCGGCAGTGTCACAGTCCTACGTGATGTCTACCCTTAAGTATCAGGGATTACATTCTTTCTTGGAATTTATTATTATTATTACTCTGGACGTTCAACATATTCGGTTTTGTTGGTGTAAAACAGTCCTCATTGAAGCATTCCACAAGACGTGCTTGCAAAGCTATACTGTAATTGGTCGATTCCTGGCCAATCATCGTCAACGGACAGTTGAGAAAGTTCCAGAATTTTCTCACATCGATTTTATATAAGCTTTGGTGTAATTGTTTGCCTGCTTCGCTTTTGCTTTCTGATTGATGCTGTTCCATTTCTGAATACATTCTGCTACTTGCTCCACTCTTGTTCTGAGTTGGAACCAAGTCGGTGTTGTTGAATCGTAGAATACTAGACGGGATTAGAATGTAATCTTATCGGGTCAATAGGGAAGTCTCAACAGGTTTGATCGGAAATAAAGTCGTTGATGATTTTATATAAACGTGGCGTGTGTTATCTCTAGCGTCTGTCAATCTTCCAGGGGATCTTCAGGTGCACCCTTTTATCTTATTTTCTTGCTTGTGTTCTCCGTGACAGTTTTATTCGATACGATCGACCTACATTTATTAAGTGTGACAAGCATGCAGTGATTATATTGATATCCTATCGGAACTGACTCGCATATAGAGATCGATTTTTAGCCGATAAAAATAAAGCTATGATTTTCTTCTGGGGTAAATGTTTTGTAAAATCTTTCCTTATGATTAATTTTTTATCAACGTTTATTAATAACAAGAAGTGTACGACACTTACAATTAGTGCTCAGTTGTTTATATATATTTATCAAAATGTGTTCGCTCAAATCTTTCTCAATCTCGGAATTGTACCGGTTAATGTCCTCTATATCTTCCTAGTTTCTCGTTATTATAAAGCTTGTGACTTATATGCGTATGTAAAGCTCGGTTGTATTTAAATACACTTTCATATTTAAGTCGATTGATCACTGACTTGTGACAAATGTAATGTTTATCTAGTCCTTTATAGTGGTGACCAACTTATGTAGGCCAAGTTACAGTGTGGTTACTAGTCAAACTGACTCAACATCGTGTGCACTATGCTGTGATGGAAGGTGATTGCGGCCCTGATAGCTCAGTGGTAACGGTCGCAAATTGTGAAACTGGGCAACCCAAGATACAATTCTCCGGGAAACATCATTTTCCCCAAGATCTCATATACGCCTTGCTAACGAGTGTCAAATATCATGAAACTTGGGTCCATGGTTTCCCTACAATTACCTTCAAATAACCTAGCGTACATTCACAGTGTTTTTTGTAGGCATTAATACGATTGTTAATAACTCATTTTTACTTTCATTTTTTACTGACTGTAGCGAGACTTATTTTTCTTAATTTAGGTACGTCCTCGAATGAAAATCCGTTTGCAGTTTACCAAGAACTATGAAACAAAAATTGATGAGTTACAACTTGATGAATTCCCACCAGTATTGTGGCAGTAATCAAACAAAACCATTCCTCAAGTCTAACCCAGAGCGAATCCTGAGTTAGCATTATTCTGGCTGTGTTTAATCATGTATTTATGCAAAAGTCGTAAATTTTCATTTTTTTTTTTACATAAATTACTGTGTGTTCCCAAAAGTGTTTATACTAGAATCCCCATAGTGCCTCCATTGTTGATCCTTACTTGGCTTCTAATTACTTTTCATCACCTCCACGTGTTAATATCATTTGTAGTTTCGATTTTCGTGTATTATCTTGACAGTAGTAAAGAAAGAAAGCTCACCAGCAGTTTTTCAATGTCACTATGCGTAAAGTTGGATAACTTGATTTCTTTTGTTCTCAACATACGTTTTGTCTTTATCTACTTATTTCTGTCTAAACCTCATATTCTTTTTTATTTTTTGGCTGCTTCATCATGTTTTATGAGTTATTTTCTGTCGAAAATCCTACTTACACCGACGGTCACAAATCTGTGGACAAATAGTATTCCAACATTCCAATTGGAGTTGTGAACGCGTGTAACTATTTATCACATTAGTTCAAATAATAATTGACCAATCTTTTACATTTTTGAAACTTGTTGTTGTCAATTCATATTTAAATAGGAGTTCGTTCGTTATTAATGAGTTATCGTGGTTGTGTTTACCGCCCATTATTTTCATGTGGTGTGAAACTTTCTTCTACACACAATAATTATTCTGAATATATATATTGCTTTACAGTTTCCTCTTGTCTGTGATGCAAATATCTCACTAATTTTTCGACAATTAACTGGTTTAGAAAAAAATTACTGCTAGTAAGTGGAAATTAGGAGTTAAGTTGATTTACGTAACGCTATACATAAAGACTCATTTGGTTTTTCTTTATTGATAGTGATACTTCATAGTTAAGAGTTTTTGTTTCATTTAAGTAGTAATATCGATTGGAGAATTTAATATAACATTCAAAGCCAGTTACATTTAGGCACATATAATATCTCAATTACTGGGAGTTCTGTTTAATTGGTCATAACAGTTGATTTTATTTTCACATGTTTAACTAAATTGAATTATGGTAATTGGATTATTACTGTTTTGATTTTTTCATTACATTTTCATTTACTTATGGGTTATGAATTTTCTGATCTTTAAATTTTAAGTTAAGTTTATTCATGCTAGTACAAAGTGAGTGTTGTTTCCTGATGCAACGTGATTACAACCTTTTGTAATGTACAATTATTTATTGGACAAATATACTCAACCACTGTTTTTTGTAGTTCTGTAAAATTATCCTAACTTTGTAACACAGTTATGTAAACAATGCGAAATTTCTCATATAGGCGGCGAATGTAATTATTTTATCTTATATATTAAGGATTCGTTCCATCAGACGGGAATAAAGCGCTAGTCAATCAATGGTAATAAATATTGGGTGATCAGTGTTCGTGTGATGTGGTCTATTTATTCAGACTCATAAATTGAGATTAAAAGCACGATCACTAGTCAGAACAGTGAAGTTTCTGTCGGACAAACTAGTACAATGAGTTCTGATAATACTTACCACTAATCATCTAAATTATCTTGATTAAGGCCACTACTGAAGTAAATCATGACTTAGCAACTCATCTGTTTATTAATTAGGATAAGCTTGTATTTTCCCGTTGATTCGTAATGGACTGAAACTGGTCAGTGTTATGTATTGCGGAATAATACACAGTGACCTTGATAACTTCCAGTCAGAATACAGACACGTCAGCCCCACGACTACTAACCCCCGATGTCGAAATAGAGAAAACAACAGCAACGAGCCAACCAGACACAATCAATCCAGTCCAATTGCCAGTCATATTGTATTTTAATCATGCGTTTATATATACACAAATTCAGACCGCACAGCAAACCAATTAGGGATTTTACATTAATACAAAACAGAAGAGATTGTAGCGGTGAACAGGGGTAACTTGTACATAACTAATTAACTATAGTTCATAATAAGAGACAATACAATAACAGCAAATATACTAAACGGGATGATAGGATAAAAGGAACATAACAATAATAGAAATGTAATGTTTACGTTACACACGACCAGAATAAATGAATTATTCCTCTAAAATACAGTCCTAGAAGCTCTTTCACTCTTCTTTAGTGGTCCGACATAACAGTCAGTCTCTGTTGCCATATGTGCATCCTGAGCGGATTGCCTCAATGTAGCGTTATTACACAAGTTATATATTTAAGTTAGATTGTGACTGGCAAGCAGGATCCAGGACGCGCGTGTCGTACTGAGTTCGAATCCCAGTGTGAACATCAGCATTGGGATTCAGGTACATCCGGCCAATGAGTCCCAAACAGGAAGAAACGCGCGTCCTGCATTCTGCTTGCCAGTCACAATCTAACTTAAATATCATCTATTTATGCAAAAATTCCTAATTAGATATTACTTCTCAAATGTAATATAGTTTATATGTATTTTAATTCTCTGCGTAGAGTTTTGATAAAATTAGTAAAATTCTAGCTGCTCTGAATTTTTGTCAATGGAGTAGGACAATGTTAAAGTTACTTACTTACTTATGCCCATTACTCCTAGCTGAGGAGCATAGGCCGCTCACCAGGGTTCTCCATTCAACTCTGTCCTGAGCATTCCTTTCCAATCGTTTCCAGTTGCTGTTTATCCTTTTAATGTCTGCTTCCAATTCTCGACGCAGTGTGTTCTTTGGCCTTCCTCTCTTCCGTTTCCCAACAGGATTCCATGTTAATGCTTGTCTCGTGATGCAGTCTGGTGGTTTGCGTAATGTATGTCCTATCCATTTCCAACGTCTTTTCCTAATTTCCTCTTCGGCTGGAAGTTGGTTTGTCCTCTCCCATAGTAAGTTGTTGTTGATGGTTTCCGGCCAACGGACATTCAGTATCTTTCGTAGGCAGCTGTTTATAAATACTTGTATCCGTCTAATGATGTTCGCAGTAATTCTCCAAGTTTCAGCTCCATACATCAGGACTGTCTTCACGTTCGAATTGAAGAGTCTGACTTTGAGGTTAGTTGATATTTGTTTCGAGTCCCATATGTTTTTCAACTGAAGGAATGCTGCCCTGGCTTTGCCAATCCTTGTCTTTACATCTGCATCGGACCCTCCTTGTTCATCGATGATGCTTCCCAGATATGTGATAGTATTCACTTCTTCCAGAGTTTCTCCATCAAGTTGAATTGGGTTGGTGCTCCCTGTGTTGTATTTAAGAATCTTGCTCTTTCCCTTATGTATGTTCAAGCCAACTGATGCTGAAGTTGCTGCTACACTGGTTGTCTTTGCTTGCATCTGTTGGTGTGTATGTGCTAAGAGAGCTAGATCATCCGCAAAGTCCAAATCATCGAGTTGCATCCTACTTGTTTATTGAGTTCCGTGCATCCCCTCAGATGTGGAGGTCTTCATGATCCATTCAACCACTAGGAGAAAGAGAAAAGGTGAGAGCAGGCAACCTTGTCTGACTCCGGTCCTCACTGTGAATGCATTTGTCAGTTGTCCTCTATGCACAATTTTGCACTGTGTTCCGTCGTAAGAGTTCCGGATGATGTTGACGAGTTTCTCGAAGTTGAGCCTCCACTGAATCTTTCATTCTGTTCAACAATACTCTGTTAAAGACTCCCCGGTACTGACAATAGCGTGATCCCTCTGTAGTTGTCACATTTGCTCAAATTTCCTTTCTTCGGTATCTTGATAAGATGTCCTTCTTTCCAGTCTGCCGGTACTTGTTCTTCCTCCCAGATCTTTTTGAATTAAACGTGGAGTAGTATCCTTGCTGTTAGGTCGATATCTGACTTGAGTGCTTCTGCTGATATATTGTCCGGTTCTGGTGCTTTCCCACTTTTGATTTGTTTGATGGCCATCATGATTTCTCCCATCGTTGGTGGAGTGACATCTATCGGGAGATCTGTAGGTGGTGCTTCTATATCCGGTGGGTGGGTTCAGTGGAGCTGGCCTATTTAGGAGTTCCTCAAAGTGTTCTACCCACCTATTCTTTTGTTCCTGAATCTCAGTGAGTGTCTTGCCTTCTTTGTTCTTGACCGGTCGCTCTGGTTTACCAAGTTTATCTGCCAGTTTCTTCGTTGTGTCGTATAGCTGTTTCATATTTCCTTCTCTTGCAGCCTTCTCCGCTGTCTTTGCAAGGCCTTCGATGTATTTCCGTCTGTCGACTCTAATGCTCTTCTTTACCTGTTTATTTGCTTCTGAGTATTCAGCTTGAGCCTTGATTTTCTCTGCTCTTGTTCGGCTGTTGTTGATTTCTATCTTCCTGTTCCTCCTTTGTTGAATTTTTCTTAATGTCTCAGTGGGAGATCGATTCCTTATAATGGTGCTTCTTGCGGCCTAGAACCTCTTGACACTTTGACGTTAGTACTTCTTTGATTGCTTTCCAGTTGTCCTCCATAGTGGTTTCTTCTTCTTTCGGTAGATCTTGTAAGGCTTGGAACCTGTTGTTGAGAGATATTTTGAATTCATTGAGTTTGTCAGTGTCTCGGAGAAAGCCTGTATTGAGCCGTTGTACTGCTGCCACCCCAGTTGTCCACTGCTTCTTTAGCTTCAGTTTTATTTTAGGAACCACCAGGTGGTGGTCTGAAGCTATGTCAGCTCCTCTCCTGGTTCTTACATCTTCCATTGATCTTCTAAATTTTTTATTGATACATATATGATCGATTTGATTCTCTGTAGTATGATCCGGTGAGACCCATGTAGCCTTGTGTATACGTTTGTGGGTGAATATTGTACCACCTATGACCAATTTGTTGAAAGCACATAGGTTTGTAAATCTTCCACCACTGTCATTTCTGTCTCCCAGTCATTGTCGTCCCATGATTTCTTCATATCCAGTGTTGTTCATCCCGACTTTGGCGTCGATGTCCCCCATCAGGATTGTCAGATCCTTCCCTCGACACTTTGCTATAATTGATTGTAGTCTATGGTAAAACTGTTCTTTGTCTTCGTCGTTGCCGTCGTTGGTTGGTGCATAGCATTGGATAATATTCATTGTAATCCCTTTCTTCATTGTTTCGAAAGATGCTTTGATGATCCTGGGTCCATGTGGTTCCCATCCCACAAGTGCATTAAGTGCTTTTTTGGACGGCATCAGATCAACTGCTTGGGTGTGAGGAGCATTTTCCTCCTTGTGGCTGGAGTATAGTAGCATCTCTGCCGAAGCCAATGTTTTCTGTCCAGCTTGAGTCCAATGGGTTTCGCTGATTCCGAGTATTGTCAAGTTGTATCTCTTCATTTCTGCAGCTATTTGATTTGTCTTCCCGCTCTCCCACATTGTTCGAACATTCCATGTACCTATAAAGGGGGGGCCATCGGCCTCTTGACTTCTGAACAATCTTGGCTTTCACTATGAGGCATCATTATCATTCCTCGTACTTTTAGGGGAGAGTTTAAATGGTTTAGTTTGTTTAATCTGGTTAGCGTTTTTTTAGTAAGGTTGGGTTTTACGGGATGGGGGGGTGTGCTAGCCCCATATCCAACCCTCCTCTTTTACCCGGGCTTGGGACCGGCAGTAACCCTACGAGAGCTACAGGCGGAGTTAATGTTAAAGTTAGTGATTGTTTAAACCAAACTCTGATCGATTAAACGAAATTTTATGTAGCCTATTACTGTATAATGTTATTATCGAATTCGACAATGCGTAAGTCATTACTAAAAATGACTTAGTAAAGTTCAGCAGAAGTTGACATGGAATAGTGTTCTATTTTGTGGAAGTTGTTAGGATACAACAGATGCGAAAGGAGAAAAGGGGATCTTTAAATCAACTTTTATGCCTCAAGTATAATAATATCTAATCACAGTATGTGTAGTATTTTTCACGACTGTCACTAATAGGAATGGGTAACAGCTGCGTATCATTATCTCGTTGGGCATCTTACACTACATTCGAAGGGATCTTGAACAGCATGAATTTCTCTGATTATCATCTGTATATTGCCAACTTAGTATAATGTAACTTTCACTCAACCGACACAATATAATAACATCCTAACTGAAAAAATAAGTCAAACTAATAAAAAGTAACGACACTTTGACGGTCATAGTAGTACACGAACCTGAATAATAATAGTGTAAATAATCATAATTGTAAATGCTATTGCAGCCGCATCAACTTTTCGTAATGTTAATTTAGATCGACCTTAGCCAAAGGTTTTTAGTAGCTTTCTAGTATCGAACAGTAGCCACTGAGAGAATCTTTATACTATTGAATGATCTAGCCGAAATTTGGGATTTCAATCCTCTTGGATATCAGAAGGAAGACGAAACCAGTCACTGAAATCATCTAATGAATATTCACATACTTTGGTGCATAGGTTCTAGTTCATGTTGCCGGGTATATGGTGTATTGTGTCATTTCAGTGGATACACATTTGTCACCAATTTACTAGTTTTACTCTAATCAATAATACAAAGTGCTGGTGCACTGTCCACTGATTGGAATTAAGCTTTTTTACGATCTTTTGGACGGTCGTTTATTTGTAATTTAAAATATGTATACTGATTCCAAAATATAGTAAAATTTTCTTAATTAACCAGTGAGTTAAACCCTACCAACTTCTCATCCATTTCAAGCTGTACCTACCTAGTTATGAACATTTTCCAGTATCTTATACCCTTGGGCATTTCTAGCCATACTCGATTCTAGGATATCCAGGTAGATGTTAATTAACTGTATCTGCTAGCTGAGGAATTGCCACTCGCATTGTATACTTAAGTATATTGCATTACATAGTCTTCGTCTTAGCTATTTTGATACAATAACACTAACGCACTGAATTATGTAAATGCCATTGACTCTCGATTTTAAAGATAAAATTTAAATGTGATCCAAGTGCTGTTACGAGTGATACATGAGGATTGGAGAAATTATCTTGCAAAACTATATTTACCTTAGTTTGAAATGTTCCGTCAGTGTGCACTGATTTGCAAAAACAGATATTCCCTTGTTAAGTTTAACTACTGAAAATGTACGAGTAGTATAAGGACGAATCGAAAATATTCCATTCCTCACCAACGTATCATAATGCGTAAAGGTAAAAGCATTAGACTACAAAAATTTCTTCATTATAATCAATATTGAGGGATAAGAAGAATATAGCTTGAATTTGATTGACGCAATCATTAGCCTTACTAGAGCGTTAGACGTATAGATTAATAACTCGTGTATTACTATCATCCATATTCAGTCTAAGTAGCGATAAGATCAACTAAGGTGTAATACTGGAAAAGAAAAACAGGCATATATTGACAATTATTCAATGGATTACCAATTCTATTAATAGCAGTGTGATATTCTCTACAAATTTTGGTTCTAAATATTCACTTATCACAAGCATTGAAATCACTCCGTTGTGTAAAATTGTCAAATATTGAATTTTCATAATCCCATTTACTTTGTTTCTTATTGAAAAACCTAGATAATACCGCATTCATTATCAATCTTTATTAATGCACAGTGATTCCTCTTTTATAGTGCGTGCACCCTGTCATTAGCAACAATCTTACACTAATTCTTCTACTAGACAAATTGATATCATACGCCCATGTCACATTTTCATTGTAAACTAATACTTGAATTGCAACTATCAATACAATGCTCACCAAAATCTGTGCAACTAACGGATAGCAAATAACTAGTCCAATAAATTGTTATAAAACTCCGATTCTGCAACAAATTAAGTGAAATTACATGCAACAGTCAACAGAACAGTTCACAAACTAACTTTAATCTGAAACTGACATCTAATTTTTGTTGGTTGTAACTGTTGTGATACGAAATACAAATATACGTCTGATTAATTTTGCGTCTCCGATTTCAGGGAAGTTAATTATTGTCGCCTGTTAATATCAACACTAAATTTACTTGTTTCACATCCACTACAGATGTTGACAAAAAATATCAATCTACACTTCATAACATCGTGCTACACAATATCCGTTAAATTAAATGTCAAACTACTTATTATCTCATTTCCTGCCTATTTCATCATGTTCACTCTATGAATGAATTATCTTCATGTTTCAACTTCCTGTTTTATAGGTTAATTTCTTTACAACTTTATATTTATCCATCATATATGTTCCATCATGTTGATTGAGCTAATCTACTCGAGTATGCGAAGGAGTGAGAGAGGGAGATGGAAAGTGGCAAATTTATCATAATCATATTTTATGCGTATTAACACCCTACAACAAACAACCTATTAATTGAATTTGACTAAGCAGAGAAATTTAATGCGACCTGCTTTCGTATGCTTTTTTAGAGAATCCAAAGAATTACATGTATTGTCTTATATAATAGAAATTTCTACTACTTCAGCAGCAGCCTATAGTCCTAAAAACCATGATTTCCTAAAAAGGCTTTGATTTTATTACTTGTTTCTACAACAGACATCCATAATGTTGAATATGTACATTCACTACTGAATAGTTGGATATTCGATTATTTGATTAACAGATAAACAAATTGAAATTATTTTTTATATGAATAATTTATCAGTCACTAAGTGTTTTATGCGCTACATTTTATTTAAATAACTCCTGCAAAGTTTTAAATAAAGTCTATTTATTCTATAAACATTTATCTAATAGAAGGTAAAATGTATGTAGTCAAATTATTAACTAAACACTTAACAAGGAATTATGGATTGTATTTTAAAGAATAAAAAACTGTTCATAGATTATTTGAATAAACGACTACAACAAATCTTATGTATAATTGATACTTTAGTCAATCAGTATAGACAAAACTAAAATTTTTTTTACGTAACTAAACGAAAAGATAATCATAATTCTAAATTGATTGTGTTGTTTTCTTTATATTCTATTTAATATTCATACTAACTAAAATTTGATGCAGCATTTCAGAAAATATTCAACAGTAAAATAAAGGTATTACGAAAACCAGATGGTCTATTATTCCCATGCAAAACACCATTTATGAATAAAAAAAATGTTATATTGTAGCAAATCGTTAAACTTCAATTCAATCTTTGTAATTATCATGAAGTAGTCACAATTAATTGCATATTAACATGCAAATTATTTACACATTTTTTTGAAATAAATAACAATACTGAAGTAACCAGATATATTCACTATATTACGTATTTGTTAAACTATGAAACATTTCTAAAAATAGTTTTACACTGAATAGATTTTATAGTTGTTCTGACAATCTTCTAGTAAATATTGTTATGTCGGACCACTAACGAAGGACGGAAAACTTCTTGAACTGTGTTTTAGAGGACTAATTCATTTAATCTGATCGTGAGTAATATAAACATTACATTTCTATTATTGTTACGTTCCTTTTATCCTATCATCCCGTTTAGTATATTTGCTGTTATTGTATTGTTTCTTATTATGAACTATAGTTAATTAGTTATGTACAAGTTACCCTCCATTCACTGCCACAATCTCTTCAGTTTCGTATTAATGTAAAATCCCCAATTGGTTCGCTGTGTGGTCTCAATTTGTGTATATATAAAGACAATTGAAATACAATACAATACAATTGGATTGGATTGTGTATGTTTGGATCATAAGTAGTTGTTTTCTATATTCCGGCTTTGGGGACTGATAGTCGTGGGGCAGACGTGTACTTACAATGATTGGCAATTATCAAGGGTATTGTGTATTTTTCTACAATACATCACAAATATTTTCGGTCAAAAATCAAATCAATAAAATGTCTCAATAGAATACTAAACATGGAATCTATATTTAATGGTATTATACTGTAAATACTTAAATGTATAATACATTAACTGAAAAGAAAAGATTGTAATAACTAAGTTTCTTTAACTATAAATAAACACATCAAATCAAGTTACAATGAAATGTTATTATAAGGAGACTTTAAATGATAAGACGTAAATTGTTTAATAAGCTTTTTAGGTACTTATTATATAGTTTGTAATAATAATAATAATAATAATAATAATTTTGATAGATACAATCATAATTGTTACGTATATATAGAAGTAAGGAAAACACCTCTGATTTGATAAGCTTGGTAAAGTTTATTATTAATGAGTATAGAAGGTTAATACACATAAATTCTGTTAGTGATAAATAATCCCTCTCTCACTTTAGTTGATTAGCTCAATCAACATGATGGATAAATATAAAGTTGTAAAGAAATTAACCTATAAAACAGGAAGTTGAAACATGAAGATAATTCATTCATAGAGTGAACATGATGAAATAGGCAGGAAATGAGATAATAAGTAGTTTGACACTTAATTTAACGGATATTGTGTAGCACGATGTTATGAAGTGTAGATTGATATTTTTTGTCAACATCTGTAGTGGATGTGAAACAAGTAAATTTAGTGTTGATACTAACAGGCGACAATAATTAACTTCCCTGAAATCGGAGATCTGCGAATAATCAAACATGTATTTTTGCTGTTTCATAAAACAAATATAATATTTATGTGCTTTATTTTATATGCATATGGAATTCTCTTATATGATGTATATTAATTGTCAATAAAGTGTACATTACTGGATCCTGTCTTTAACTTGTTTCGATTCTATATATGTTAAGATAGAATTCTTTATCCAAACAGTGCAATCTGTGGAATCCCATAAATCATCATTTTGCAAACATGGAATGAAAAAAGCTACATGCTAAAGAAATTATCCGAAATGTTTACTGGGACCGATAACCAGTGTAAATCATAGCGAATAAAGTGAGGGGATCGAAGTTATAACAATTGTCTGCTGAGTGCTTTTGGTCACCACTCATTTTTTGATATTTTGCATCACTTGTCTGTGTTTATTCAAGAATTTGTACTGTATATATTTTATTAAGTAATGCATTTTTTTTTATCATTTTGGAGTTGTTGAACTTTCATAAGTCCTTGGTCATGTTTCATGCATTCTCCCATTCGTGAACTCCTTACTTTAATTTTAACGTCTTTTGCTTTACTTTAGTATATTTCCAGAAGTTTATCCCTGTGTTTTTTTCTGTATAACGCATTACTTATTCAGAGTGAGACTTCAGATTTCTCTGAATGAATATTGTATTGCATCATTATGTCATGGCTTTGAAAGTTAATTCTGAATGATCTGATCTAGGAATTTACTATTAGTTAATAAGTATATAATATATTTGTTTACTTATTATTTTCTTTAAAGTTATAGACGGAATGTCGGTGTTGAAAAATCTTTAATTTTCAATTTTTGAAATATTTCATTATAAGTTGAATCTCTCTGTACAAATTCGAGTATCTAAGGGGGTGTGCGGATCTTTTAGCAATATCATATAATCGTCATTTAAATTTACGTTGAAATTTTCTTACCCTTGTTTTTATAATTATTACAAACCCCGTCAAATATGTATTTAGTGTATCATGTAGTTTTACTCGTGAACTGTTTTTTGTTGATGATTCTCTTGTTTTGTGTAGCTAATACAGCACAAATCCTACTTCAAGTTTTCGAATTACTTACAAGTGGTCAGAATTTTCAGGATGTTATATCACTTGAGACAAAGACTGGATTTAAATTCTTATCGACAGTTTATCATGAAAACTGAACACTTTATTTCATAATTATCCTTAGAATTTTATATCTTTTTTTATTACTGTTTCTTACCATTTATTTTAAAATCGGTTTGTTTGAATTTATACTATGTTAAGTTAGATTGTTCCAGTTGTTCCAGATTAATTAAACAAAGTCAGTATACTGATCAACAAATGGTTTGAATCTAAACTACTTACTTTGATTAACATATATATATATATATATATATATATATATCTGTCTTTACAATAGATCTTGGTATGTTATAAATGGTATCAGAATGATGAAACATAGTATTATTGAGAGGCTTAATATCATAAGATAGAAAGTGTAAATTAGCATTGTGAACACATTATTGTAAATAACTGAGAAATTATTGATAATAAGTGTTTCTGCCAAGATTGAGAAAAGCAGTGTCATCGTCAACGGTGATGAAGGTAATGAACCTTTCTATTAAAGCGCAAACTTAAAATATTTTGAGTACTTCGATGTACTAATCAGCATTGTCAATTATTGTAACGTTTATTTTGAGAAAAAAACATTAATTTTTACTAATATTGTATTCAAGAGAATTTTCGGAGTCGTTACTTTTTCTAAGATATTTTACTTTATTTCTTAAAATGATCATGATTTCTTCCCTTCTCCACCCACCTCTCTTCAATAAGCTGTAAGAATAGTCATTCATATAAATCAAAATGTTATACTCTTCTGGTGCTTTGTTAATTGTGTGGATAATTTAATTACTAACATTAGCTACGTAAGAAGTTACTATATTTGAAAACAATAAACGATATATAACTGTTTCCTCACAGGTAAACATTAAATGCTTATATTAAATAGTTGACATAAACTTTTATGATAAATGGAATCTTATACAATTACAAGAGCTCATATTAGATATAAGAAGCCTATAGATCTTTTAAAATAAGGTAATAAATAAATTAGCGAGATAATTGCTAATAGTGACAATCCTATCATATTAATCATCCATGATGCACTATTTATATTTACAGTCATTAAGAAAAATAGGTGAAATATTGGTTATTAATGAGACCAGTCATTTTGGCCATTCTCACATTCATGTGAGATTTTTAGTTGATAGACTGAAAGTGGTAAAATTAAACTTTACTTGTCATTTGAAAACAATGGAATCAATGATTAAATATGCAACTATTGGATGTTGTAGATATTACTACGTTATGAACACCGACGGTCTCACTGGGTTTCGAACTCGAGACCTTTAGATCACTTAGTTATTATCGAATGGTGTATTTTAATATTACCCTAGTTTGTGCACTACTGTGGAGCCCATATCAGGACAAAATAGCATTGTAGTACATCTTAAATCTCACTAATTAGCTTACTAAGATCGGTCCATAATTGAATACTTTACAATTAGCTATCTCCACATTATTTAATTAAAGCTGTCAAAATGTGTTCCTTTTGTTAATCGACAACAGAAAGTAGCTTGGGAGGTTTAGTTAGGTGTGACAATTCGAATTAGGTTATATCGAAAGTGTGGTATTTACTCGCCTATAGCTTTAAATAAAATGTATCAATATCATGAACTAAACGGCGTTAGAAATTGTAATAAAAAAAACACCAACTTTGAGGCCCAAACATTATACACTCGTCTTAAGCCCTGAATGTTATGAGCCCAATTCTTGATGGGGTATCGGATTTACACTGTCGAGCAAAGTTTCTTGCATTGACGAGATAGCCGTTTAGTGCCCATTTGACTTCAATTATCAACTGATTATCGTCAGTCGATTATGAGTAACTTAAATATAATTATGGCATCCAAGGTTTGTGAGTTAAATAAAGGATGTTTCCAAAAATATGAAATGACTAAATTATTTACAAATTATTCATAATTTGAGATTATTATGAAAATGGCAGTCCAGAAATAGACCTTATTGAAAATATTTGAACCTTGATGCTTGACAAACTATAAGATGCTAGTGAAGTGATCTTTAGATACTGTCATTATTATTAATGTCACTATCCTATGGTATTTATTTTTCAGTTCAGTTAAATGACTTAATACAGGTTATGCAGAAATTATTATCTCATGATCAGTTTTCACAGAATTTCAATGTTGTTAGGCGTGAACCACCTCAGGGGTTTGAATAACAATAATAATTTCGATGAAAAATAATAGTGATCTCTTGTAGGTTATTGAAATTATTCATCAAAAAGTAGTAAATTAATGGGCGGATTGAATTGCTGTAAACAGATTTATTAACTGATACGAAGTAGAGTGATCAACGATAAACTTTCTGTCTGAAAACAAAATATTATATATATATATATATATATATATATAACACAGTATTCTGGATAAAGAATACAGTTTACTCAGTAAAGATGGTATTTGTTAATGAATTAATTAATACTACTTACTAAATATCAAAAGTATTTTCGTTTAAGCGATTCGAAGCAGTTAGTTGAAAACATAACTGTGATCAAAGTTTATTAGGAGATCAATGTAATAAAAGATTAGAATGCTTTTTACAACTGATGAAGGGTAAGTCGGTCAGTCGTGAAAAATGTAAAACTGGTATGAATGTGTATTGCTTCATACTGTCATATTACAAATCAATACAATCGGTGAATGTCTTTAAAATAGTGAAGATTAGTAAGCTAATAATACGAGCAAAAGTGGAGTCTTTTCCGATGAGAAATACTGCAAAAAGGACAAGTGTAATTGAGGAAAGAGAAGCATCAAATGAAACTAAGTTCAATTTCTATAAGAAGACTATTGATCCATTCAGCTTCACTGCATGAATCGATTTCCAGTGATATCATTAAATATCGCCAACCGTAATTAACCATAACCCTTTTATTCATACCTGGACATCAATATTTAATGACACGACTTATGTTACTAATATTAGACGTTAGAAGATGACACTGAGTTTTAGCCTGGCTCCGTTTAACTTTCTGTTAACCAACTCATTTGGTAGCTTCAATTGTGTATCGGGTTAGACCAAGGGTAGATAGGTTTAACTCTGTAAGACTAAAGCAGTAGTTGTTTTAAGGATTTGATCACTACTTGTAGCACTGCAGTAATAATTTTTAAAAATATAACCTTTTTTACCTAATGTTTCAGAATCTGAATATACGTTGAAAATAGTTTATGACATAATGAATGTATATATTACCCAGTTCATATCTTGGTTCGGGTTTCGTATGCATATCGGCATTCATAACATATATTTGACGTCGTTAGCAGTTAATAAGTTTGCAGTAAAAACAATATGAAAGAAACCATTATTGTTGTTGATTGACTAACTCCTGGCAACTGTATGATTCTACTTTCATAAATATTTATTTAACTCTGCTAATTATTTGTTCAGTTAAATTATCCAAAGAAGACTGAAACCGTTCACATGACTGTGTTTCAGATTACAATCTATCTACGTTTTGCTTCAAGTTATCTTCAATAACTTAGCAGAAATCGCTTATGTACATCAAGTTGTAATGATCTGGCGGTTTGATATTAGTCACGTTTAGTAATATTAAGTAGGAAACATAATAAAAATTCAATTACTTCTCTTGGCACTCGATTACAATGTAATCATTAAATTATTTTGTGACACAACGTAATTAAGCAATTTTTATAGCATACTTCATCTTGCTAGACTATTGCAGTTGGTTCGGCTACATCACTTCTTGTAACTATCAGTGTGATTGTCTAGATATTACCGAATTTAAAATACAGTGTGTAGAACAATGTGTTTCTGCGTAAGACAGAATTATAACAAAAAAAAACTATTTTTATATAAAATTTGGTTTAACTGATTCAACTAGTTGGATTACCCCTTCAAGTATACGCTTCATCTAGTAATAAACTATGAAAAAAGGTTTACTGAATTTATCAAGATTGAACATGAAATACAAGAGCAATCGGTTAAAAGACGAGTTATGAAGGATAACGTAACTTTTAATGTTTTAATGTCACAACGATTTAGATAATAAGTCGTTGTAAAGATAAGCAACTACTGAAAAATTATCATTGTTGGTTGTACACACAATAAGTTTAAACAATGCAAAAAAGCTTCAAAGTATATAATTTGAAATCGCTTATAGATCTATACACTCATTTCTATGCTATTTTTACGAATGAATCAAAGAATCACATTTGTACTGGTCACTAAAGCATCATAGTTGAATGCGACTTTTTAATTTATATAAAAAATATACGACATATGATTGTTAGGTCCGGAAAATGAGTTTCATAAGCAAGAACCCAGTCATGTACTAAAATAGTAATTAATATATGCATACAGAAATTGAAAAACGAAAATTTATTGTGGTAAGTGAATATATTAATTACTCCGTCACTTTATTATTCAACAGTATAGATAGTCTTCTGTTGTCATAATTAATAATATGGTATTATCAACAAGTTACAACCAATTTAAATAGCTACAACTTTACATACTGTTGTTAGAATTATGTTGAAACATGAAACCGAAGATTTTACTTGACATGTACAAGTATGTTCGTGCTTACTAAGGAAACAGTATTATTATGAGCAATGAGACTGTTAGTCTACGTTACTATTTAATTAATCTTTTAGGTATATTTTGCATGTTAGAGTTTTATTAGTTTGATTTATGCTAAATAAAATCCATAACAAATAATTGTTTGAACTATTCAAAGTTCAAATATTTGAGACGATTAAGTTATACACTAAAAAAAGGCAATAATTAAGTGAGAAGGGATAACAAACAATAAGAATAAGTCATGTGTTCTTCTTTACAATCAATTGTTTCGCATTTATATTAGTGTAAGCTATTGATCCGTTAATATTGACAGATGATATAGTCTGTTCTATTTAGAATTGAATATGAAGATCAAGAACATTAGCTACAAACACTTAAAACCAGAAAGTTCATTCTACACTTTAGTGTTTTTAGCTTTATTCTAGTGAAAATTTTACTCTCCTCTCAAAGTCTCTTTTAATTAGTTTCTCCCCTAAGACAGATATATAAAGGAATGATAATTGTGCAGAGTAAATAATGTCAATAGGTGCCTGAAGTAAAAGGTAAGCGTTGTTCAATTTAGACTAAGTAAATACCTATAATTAACTATTAGGTTTGAATACTAGTAAGAAACTACTGCAGCCTAATATCCTATTTTATGAGGTCATATGCTAAGTGCTCACCATTGTGTGAAAATGCTTTTGCCTTGTATGTTGCAGTATGATGAAAGGTGACTATTTATTAACTTCATAATCATTTCCATACCCGTTAACTAAAGGGATTATGCATTTTATCAAATAGCCTTTTTAGTCCTAGTCGGTGGGTTTATTATAAAACAAATCACTGTTGATTTTGATTCGAAGTCTTCTGATAATAATCTAAGATAATGTGTAGGTTTCTAGTTTTAAACCCACAGTTAACGACTATTCAAAGTAAAACATTAATAATCAATCGAAAATCTGAATAAATGAAAATCGAAATGGCTATAAGTGTCATATGATATTCAGTTTGATTATTTCGGAAAGATAATCATTAAACAGTCTCTTGGTAAGAGATATAAGCATCCTGATTCACCTTCAGTTAAATAGTTGAGTCAATTTATGATTTCACAGTACATTACATAAAACGATTTATGAAGTATGCTCAGCTTGCAGTAAATTTAACCAGCTTGCTGTTAATGTTACTTCAGATTTAGGAGCACTGGCCTAGTTGATCGAAGCACCAAGAAGAATTATTGTTTCACTATATGGGTAACCCCCCCTTCCGCCAGAGTTTCGGTAGTCTGTGGAACTTCAAAAAAAAATTAAATTTTGTCCGTTTCATTATCTACTTCTTTCATCACTTTCATAAATTACATCCACGTTTGCTAGTAACTTTTCAAACTAGATTTAACTTTCATCCGTAGGATTTTGATCAGGCAGTAAAGAATAGTTGGCTCAAATATATTCAAACAACCGCTTACTTCTTGTTAACGATGAAACCGTTGATTTTATCATGTATCTACTGATAAACAGATCCTATTATTCATGATCATAGTTATAGAGAATACTAGCTTTCCAATGATCGCCTTGTAATACAAATCGATGAAGTTACAATCACATTTATATCTATATCTTATCGAACTCTTAATAATTGAATCAAGTTGACTTATTGGCCGCAGATCAAAGATAGTGTATCAAGAGTTTACGTAAATAACTGCTTATATATTGATATTTGAGGAGGGTGTTCATTATAAAGTAGCCTTATGTAATCCTAATATACTGTATGGATAGTAATAATCATTGACAAAAGTCTTAAGTGGAACGGTTATTTAAGCTAACGATTCCAAATAAACCTGCAAGATTACTAAGAGACAAAAGCCCAAACACTTCACACTTTTGCTGCACACAGTGCTTAAAACTGAGGATTAAATAATGAGAACTGAAACATCAGTATGTAATCCTTGTCATATTCTAGTGTTGTCAAAAGTTGACATGTGAGCAGTATTGAAAATTCTTATCAGAATTGGTTTATTTGAGGACTTCTTATTCGGTTCAGGTCGACAATGATATTGGTGAGACGTGGGATTTTAGGAGCCCCATCACCAAATTATTACATAAGACCTGACAAAAGTTAGTATTCACTTCAATAATAAATTGTAATTTAGTTGACAACGTCAAACATTTTATTAATTATCAGGACTAGAGAGTTGGCTGCCAACAAACTTCTGGTTTGGATATTAAAAGACCCTCCTAACTTTATTAAATTTTCTCATTTATGGTGTAGATAAAATGTCTTTCTATATTGAGCAGATTCTTATTCTATATTAATGACTGAGAAATATAGCCTATGAAAAGTGAAGATCTGCACAAACGATTACTTACTTATTTTGTAACCGCTGAGTAAGATTTTTTGACACTAGGTGTTTAAAGTCGTTAAATAGGATTTATTGCACATTATTTTATGCACTACTTTTGTTGTATTGTCAGTTACAGTTTTTCTCATTTAAACTTCTGACAATTTACCACCAAAATACGTTATTTATCAGAATACAAAAAATATGAAGGCACTGATCACTGACCGTCAATCAATCAAACTAAACCACTTTGAATTTAGATAAACCTAAGTATAGTAGTAGTAGTATAAGTGATACATGTTGTTTAGTTACATTATGTTTTTACCTTCGCCTAATAACGAAGAGATCTGATCGAATGTTTTTATTGGTTTGCCGATTAGAAAATTCTAAAACATCTGATTAAATCAAAAGGTTCATATATTTCATTTAAATAATGTACGTGTATGTATTCACAAATCGTATTATGTAATATGAAGTAAAGTTTGAGATGGAAATGTATTGTTTAAATTTGCTATTATAAAGAGGCATTTTAAAATGTAGCGTTTATTATTCAACCTCGAAATCGATCGCGTCTCTTGTAACGTTCTCGGGCATAAAATTTCGAAAAGAATTCATCTCCGCATTCATCCTTCAGTTAAATGAAATAGTAAATTAATCGATTATTAATTACATAATAAATCAGCTTAACTCAAAGAAAAAATGGCAAACAATTTATTGAAATGAAGTTCATGTCCAGTCGTTAGACAAATACACTCACAGGAGATGATGAATAGAATGAATGAGTTCTATATGTTAGTATGAATGTGTACAATGAATGGGATTCATTGAATGTGGTATATAATAATAGACAAAGTAGATTGACTATAAATGAGTCTCAGATGAACTAGAAATTGAAGAGCATATGAAAGATTAAAGGTCAAGAACATAAATATATGATGAAAGATTTTGGTATTATTTCACAAGTAGATCATTATAAATTATAATATAAACAGATTAACAGTGGTCATATAATAATGATAAGTAATAACTTTGATAACTATCAGTATTATGGTATAAGTGAATCGAGGAAATGGCAATCAAGTGTATTTAAACATAAGAAATTTATGGTTTATAGACAATATGCCGTTGTAAACAGCAAATTTCTAGTGCATCTGAAGACCCATTTGTCGTTAATCTACTTTGTCTATTGCTACATGCTATATTCAATGATTCCCATTTGTTATACACATACATACTAACTCATAAAACTCATTCATTCCATTCAACATCTCCTGTGAATGCGTTTGTACAACAACTGAACAAGAACTTCGTCGAAATGAGAATTTACTTAGTTAAAATATTTATCTCATTTCTTAATGAGGATTATGAATTTCTTTAAACGTATTTTCTATCGTTCAATTGGGATAGTTATTTTTGAGGGATATTGGTACTTTTAACTGGTTGAATATATCACAGATTGATGTTGGCTTTGTACCATTAAAATCCTGGGAGCACTGCACAACTGTTTCATTCTAATGTGAAACTTCTCAATAGTTCGCACCCCAGATTCTGCACCAGGGGCTTAAGGTTGACGGCAAACGCCTGACCCTTTACACCACTAGGTCGGCATCCAATGGTAGAATTCCCACTTCCACCAGTTTGTAATATATATAGTGCGACATTCATTTATCGTTGATTGGATTCATCACAAATTGATATTGGTTGGGTTTAATATAAAAAATAATCTAATTAGAACTAATGATTTTGTAAGGTCTATCATAAATATTTCATGCAGTTTAATATATTCTGGAATTTATTCTAGAATCACCTGTTGTGACTAATGATAATAAGTGGGTTTCGGAGATAATTTTGACAACAATCTAATGTGTACTGAACACTCATTATGTATGTCAAGTAAAACTAGACTGCCAATCTATGAAATTTTAACCACCCTTCAGAAGTGTGCTTTAAATTTCAGGAAGGGATAAAAATTAAAAGTTTCAAAATATCTCAGTGAACATGATCAACGGAAACGTTGTATTAATCTATATTTTTATCTTTAAACTCTTTATAATCAGTCATAATCTGATGTATTCATCTTGCAACTACTTTATTCTTGCCAACGTTGACTTTATAGGTCACATATTTTCAAAAACGGTTGTTCCGTACCTTAGGGTTTCATTGATTCTTCTGCTAACGTCAGTCAATATTAAAATTTATAATCAAATAATACTGCTAGTCTATTAGTTTGTCATTGTTTGACCTATATTCAACATAATTTTGTCATTTACCTGTCATTATGCATATGAACTATACTAACATGTCATTTGTTGACATGTAAAATATCCGGCAAACAAATGTGCATACATAGTGAGTTATACATATCTGTATGTATTCACATAGTCGTTTGTGTTAAAGTGAGGTTTTGTGAGCCTTCATTTCATTACAGATGAGTAGGTTAGTAAACATTTTTATTTCCTGATTGATATTAGGCCACAGAATGAATCTTTTAGCTCTCTTTATTGTTTGCTTAGGTTCTTAGGTTTCTTAAGCTCTTAAATCGTGAATATTTTATGAGATATTCCGGTAACTGTCAAATGAAAATAGTAACAATGACCTACCATTAGTTGCTGTAAATCGTTAAGACATTGACTTTCATGGGTGTACCTTGAAAAAATGCAAAAAAATGAACATGAAATAGTAATAGTAAATCGGTATACATTTACTAGTGGTCTAGAGTACAGAATAGTGCTACCATTTATAAATGTGACTAGTAAAACTCGTATTGAAATTCATGGAATCATTGAGCTGTTGATAAAAATAAGGTGAAAATGAAGATTAATTTTTTATCAGGTTTATCAAGATTAGAAGATCTTTACTCCTTATTCGTTAGGGTTTGCATTACACGTAAGTAAAATTACATTCTAGTTCTAATCTATTAGAATCTTTGAGAAAGTCTGACAACCTTAAAATTTATTCGTATAAACTCACAATTAGTCAGAATAATAAAACAAGAACTGATGAAAAGATTGGAATGTATTTGGAACTTCCCGTTGATTTGTTCTGGACAGTCTTTATTGCTTTGTGTGCATCTTGAGTGGATTGTCTCGATGCACATGTAGTTCATAAGTATTATCTGACAAGCGGAATCCAATTCAAAAGATCAAAAGATTAATGAATTAATAAGGTCATACGTTTAATGAATATATTTCTGGATTGCTTTAATCGGAATCACTTTGAGCCTAAATGAAAGGCGGAAAACTACTCATAAATACGTAAATGTAGTGTATAACTAGTTACTAAATCATGTGAATGGATATACTTAAATTTTCAAGCTTTTAGTCAAACAGCTGAATTTTGGCCAAGAAGCACAGGTAAAGTGCTTTATTCTTAGAGTATTTGACAAAAACTATTCATACGGCTAAGCCAATGACACAAGGATTTCGTAATGTGCATGAAAGTCATATTTTAGTGAGTGAAATTTCAACATTTTGAACTGTCACCTACTTAAAGTAACATGTTCCGAATTTCATTAGTTCTTCAGACAGTGTCACTTCGTGATGTGGTAAAGGTTACCTTCGAATTAATGTACCTGTTTACACATCTCATTACAATGTAAATCAAGTATACAATTCCATGAGTTTACAAGTTTCATAATCATTAGAAACATACACTATCTTTTATCGAAGGAGGCATTTTAAGAAAATACTCGAAAATATTGTCACGTTTCACATAAAGTACATCGTATTTGTTGCCAAATCACTTTTAAATCATCATCCATAGTGTTAGTAATACAACTGAAAAGTTTCTCTGTCGGACTTTAACATACATCACTTTTTACTATATACAGCGTTTCGATATCTTATATTTCAGTTTAATATACAAGTTTAATGTCATTCTCTGCTTATTCAAGTGGGACCGCTCAACATTTTCGGTAACATAAGGAAAAATTTAATAGGTATTAAAACAAGAAAGCATTAATTAAAAGTGGTTTCCCACTATCATTTATGGACAGAAATAAGAAACCAAAACCTCCCAGACTATTCAAAATCCCAGCTCCTAAGGAGACACTGAGCAATAATGTTGAATTCTTAGGCGATCTGTCTACCGATACTTTAACAAGAAGGGTTGCAGATGATTTCGTGAAAACACGATTTTCAAAAACTCTGGGAATTACGTTTTCAAGTAAATTCTTATTGGTTAATAACTCGGGTGATAAATAGAACTAACTCCTTCCAGGTGTTTATATAAATTCCCTTGCTTCTGTGGAGTAAGATATAGTAGTCATTGGATGCGCAGGTTATCTAACAGAGTTCGAGAATATTATTCGGTCTGGTTGCAAAAAGGCAGCAATTGCAGCAAAAAAAGCGCTATTATAAAACATATCGTATTAATGGCCATTTAGTCAACTCAGACTCCTTTTTCAGATATATCCACATTGTCAACAGGAATCTATTAATGCCGGCAAGTCTCCGCTCCTTGAGTAGTGCGGCAGTCGTTGCTATACATGTAAAAATCCAGAAATTTATGTACAAAAGAAACTAGTTAAATCTTTGGTTCTACAATCGACGTAACCTGAATCTCTTACATACTGTCTTCTAGACTGTAAGATTATTCTACTTATTTTACAAAATTCTTACACGTTGTTTCTTACTGCTCCCTCTATTTTTAGAAACAAAAACCACTTTTATGCTTGTTTTAACCCATTTCTCATCTACGTTTCACTTTTTAATCTGTCTTATCACAGGACTTGGTTTTAAAATTATTACTTTGATTTACGTATCTCTATCTCTTTATCTCCTCTGAAATTTATATAACGTTGCTTATGTAACCTGATTTCGAAGATTCTACTGTTTACTAAGACAGCCTAAACAAGAATGATATTTTATATTTTGTTGCTGTGTTCAATTATTCGAGGTTATCAACTTAACTCATACTTCCTTTTGTTGCCATGCTTGACTAATTGTTATTATATTTTACCATCATATACATATATGCGATTGTACAACTATCAAAGTAAAATCGCCGTAATGAGATCGCTTCACTAAACGGAATTCTTGTTTTTATTGATTCAATAAGTGCTATCCATTTAGTGTCGAGTCCGACGACATACTTTAGAATCAAGTCCGTTTCTGAAAGGTTCTCTTCATGTTTTAATTAATTACATTATTACACAACATTTATCGGGTAAGTTTGATTAAAGTTTTTTAATTTATAAAGTTAACTGCTGATATATCATAGTCAGTAGTAAAACTCAATAATGTAAACTATTAAGAATGATTTATTTAGCTAAATAAATATTTAAACGTATATATTTCAATTAGTTAATTCAATTATTTTAACTTAAAATGGAAACGTTGCGAATTACTAAGTAGACAAATGCCTCATCTAAGAACCAAAATAGTAAAACGAATATACAACCCTGATGATTAAATTTAACAGTCTTAAGAAAATGACTAGTAAATTAACATGTAAGTAACTGTTTATGTTGCACATATTCTTGGGTATTTCTTTTTTTAATTTCAAAAACTACGGAATTTCACTATTTTATAACCACAATGCTGTGAATTCTTTTTTCCTACTGTCACACACATGAGATCACGTTCATTGGAGGCATGATATGTTAATAGTTCATTGATGAACGTTATTAACAACTACTTCATATGTTCAAAAGAGTTATGAAATCTAGGAATGATGAGTGAAGTTGAACGAAGATCGAAGTGGTTAAAAGTTTCCAACCGTCAATTAAGTATCTTTGTAACATAAACATACACTTATAATTAAATGCCTCAATTTACTAAAAATGGTTATTTCTGATGGTTTCAGAAAAATATTACTATATACTTAAACATATCTCATTAGATATGCCTAATCTAAGTTTAATAAGTCATGAATCATAGGTTAGTGCTTCTAAATCCTTATACAAATTAAATATACTTTTTCTTGCTAAATGTCATACTGTTTTCATGATATCTTTAATTATAAAATATTGTTTAAATGTCCTAAATATTCATTCCATTCTACCATCTCCTAATTAATTCGTTTGATTTTTTAAATGATGCCATTTTAGATCATACATTTAATTTAGCTACTATGGATGTCATCATTTCTTTCACTTCATGTTACACAGTTTGAATGATAATCTTAGCATTCTCTTAGGCTAATCACATTCTTTAAGTTGATATTTCATGCCATTCATTTCATTTCTAACACATTTCTTCCTTGTTGTCTGCAGCTCGAATTATTTTTCAATATGATGTGATCAGTAGACTTAAACCGTGTTGAGTGTGTGACAGTTATCCATTGATACCAGTAGACGCAGTTTATTAAAACATATCGTGTATGAATGGGTTAGAAATATCAGCCACTGGGATCCGGCTCAGTGGTCATATGATTAAGAGCTCGGCGCAGGACCAGAAGGTCTTGGGTTCGTGGGTACGCACTGTTTAAGAGTCCCTTACTAAGACAAAGCAGTTAATCAGTGTTTCCTGGTGATCAAAGGTTATCTAACTCAAACAAACCCGTTATATTAAGTTAATTGTTCTCTTTATTACTGTATCATGCTTATCTGTACAGTACGATAGTTCTTTAAAATATAAGATATTTACTTTAGATTAAATTAAATTGTTATGTTTTATACTTTTCCAATGTTACCTCATCGAGTTCTTATTGGTAAAAATGTATAAATGTTCCAACGAATGAAATACAAATGTTTCTGTCTGTTACTGCATATTTAAAATGTAATCAAAGTTTATTGTGGAAAACTAATTAAGCTTTCACGTTGTTCTGTAAGTATACTGCTTCTATAACTAGTCGAAATGTTGAATAAAAAAGTATTTCATTTACTGTTTCTTCTGAGCGTCACTTGATGGATTAAAAGTTGAAGCCATTTAAAGGTAAATAACCAGTTGTAGCTTGTTTATTCAAGTTCGGCATATTTATCAAATGATAAGAAATGATAATGTTTTCAGTGTCAATCTTCACTAAACCATAGATTAGAATTTTACTCTTATTCGTTAACATTTATGCATATTTCAAAGTAATTTACTAGTTGAATAATAAATTAAAATTAAAATTCATTAAATATTTTGAGACTTGGGTTCAATTCCTTGGTGGAATTTAAGAGCATACACTACTGAGGAGCCTTATACTAGAATGGAACAGTTGTCTTAAGCTGAATGGTTTTCGATGGTGCCCAACTAACGTCAATCTGTGACAAATAAAAGCAAATACAATTGATTTCTATCACCAAAAAGCTACCCAAAAAATTATTTTTGCTTGTCATGAAGTACTTTTTGGTACACTTAACTAACGTTTCTGAAGTAATATCAAAAATATTTTGGAACGATTACTCAATCACTTTGTCTAAGTGTGTTGAAAGCAAGTCGAGGGATCAGAATCAAATCAATTAAATTATTTCTGTTTTTTATTGCATTGAACTGACTTGAATAATAAATTTCTTCAGATAATCTACCTTAATAGTTATTTCAGTTAAATAAGTAATTACATGATCCCCATGGAAGATTATCATAAACACTCAGTTAATTACTTTATTACAAAACAATAACATGTTTCTAATAAGTTACGGTTATCATTGTAACCAATTAATCATTACAGATTAATGAAATGTGTTGTTTTTTTACTAAAGCAAGAACAATAAAGATTGTAGGATGAAGTAGACTCGCGCACTAATTCTCCTACATTGGCATTAATTCTTGAAAATAATTGTAACATTTAATACAACGTGCACGTAATAGTCATTTTGCTTTGTTGTAAATGCCAATAATAACAACAACTTCAATTTAAAAATTAATGAGATAAGTGAGACAGGGAGGGGGTCATGGCGTAATCGTATGTAAGTGGCATGCACCACTTGTGAAGTAAACAGTAGACAAAGTGACGAAAATTCGTAGTAATTGCCTAACTTACAAACCATGAAAACTGCAATTACAATAACAGTTTAAGGTTGTATAAAGAAATGATTGATGTTAAATTGATACAAGGTCATATATGTTGATGAATAATTTAGGTTAGTAATAAGACTAATGCTAAACATTAAAAGTTCTATTATGAATGCATAAGAGTCATAATGAAGGAAGTAAAATATTGAATAATATGACAAGCTGGCAAACAAGACAAGCAACAATTATTTTGTCTCGGTTAAAAATGAAGAACAAGAACCAGGGAGATGTGAGGGAGAAAAGGAAAAAAATAGTGATAGCAGGAACTTACCATGGCAGAGCCAGGTAAACTATAAACTTTGGTGTATACAAACTCGGGTTTATCTGACGGATAGTAGCTGATTCTACATAAGAAAGAAGTTTGGAGTTATTCCGCTTACTTATTATTTGTAATGCGACATCAGAGTTCACCGAGTGACCTACATTCTTGTTTTCTTATGGCGTTACTAAGTAATTTTGAACCATTTATTATCAAATTCTTCCGTATGTGTTTTAAGTTTTTTCTAGATAATACCGTCTCCGTTCTTCAAACATACATACTACGGCACTATACAACTACATGTAAAATAGTGAATTTGATTCTCGGGGCGGAATTTTTTTAGAGTACAAAGTAACTAAATTTGCAGCAGGACAAGTCAATCTTATGCAAGCACATATTCGCTGACTATTCTGCTTAATGAGATATCCTCCCTTCGAATGGAAAATTAATGAGCATATTTTTATTAGGGACAAAGATATCTTTTGGAAATATATTTGGTTACCTAAAATGCTTTTAATGAACTGTACAAGATAACCATTTCCAACTAAAGTTCTACGGATGATTTATACATTAATATTTATGGAATCCTCAGAATGCAGTCTGGTTGTATTTACGAGCAACGTTCTAACTAAACCTCTTTTACAAGATATCCCTCAGTGGCTATTAAAATGCAAGAATTAACCTATTCAGGATGTTTTGTGGTAAATAGATCTTGAAGCCGAACATTCTTTATTCCATCTTATCATCAAATCCAAGAAATTTATGTTATTTTGCAATTTACGATCATCGATATGCCTCAAATACGTTGATATCCGTTTATAACTTATTTCAGCTTGGTGTTTCTTAGGTGATCTAGAAAAATGTCGCAAAATATCAGGTCTAGTGCCCATTATTACAGCTTCTGTTTGTCAAAAGTATTTCCAACTAAATTGGATCTAGATATATATTTTTGTGTATACCAGCACAAATTCTTTTAGTGATTTCCTCTTAAAGTTAAACGTATTAGAATAGCTACGTACGATATGAATAGTTTCTTATAGTCCGAGGCTAGGAAATAATGATTCTGCGTCAAGAGAGAATACATATTTTTCACTTAAAATGATGCTATGTTTTCGACAAAATGAAAACTGTCTCCGAAACTGTGTAAAGCTAGTTCTTTTCCTATAGACCCAATCGATTGAGCAAGCCATCAAACGAGTTTATGACTCCGTAAGTTACTGATTACTAATATCGGCGATTGCTAATTGTCTTTCTTGTGAATATTAGGTAAGCCATACAATCTTTGTAAATAGGTGCCACTAGGTTTTAATTATTCATTAGTTGATTCATTCATTATTTTCTCCATCATTAGTTGATTTAAAAGCTCATTAATTTGGTACATCAATTCTGTGTCATATCCTTGTTTTGTTTATCTATAGTGAAATGTTTATTATCATCTAATGATGCATACATTTTAGATAGATATTTTTATTTCTTCTAAAATCACTACTTCCAGATCTTCAGGTTTTTTATGGAATTATTTCACTGTTATTTAGCAACTCATTTAAGTTTCATTTAGTAGCCTACTTTAATCTCTGAACTATCAACTATTTAATTATACAGAAATCATAACAAATGTTTCTTTTCGCTATAGTTTTGTTATAATTAACTAACATTGTCTGCCGACCATATTATCAACCTATCCACTATTTAAGAAAAATTATAAAAATTTACAAATACTCAAGAATGAAAGTAAATTTCACTTCCTATTTTCTCTTCAGTAAAATCTACTGCATAAAGGTAAAATATGAATAAGCTGGGATACTGTTCATAACGTTTAATGGAAAAGTTTTAAAGATACAGAATTGCCTTGAAGTCCCATTATTCTTTCAATCTCTGTTCAGATCTTTACATCCGAAAAGGTTCTTTATTGCGTTAAAAATTTTCTCTTATACCTGGTCAAACAATTATTAATAATATTATCATGTTACCACTACTCATACAATGACTTATAATATTTGGTAGTATATTTGATTTCTTATGGCATGCTACCATACTGAAGAAGTTAACATCTGTTTTAGCTTAAAAGATGCTACTTCATTAAAGAAACTCTTAGAGTTTGGAAAAATTGACTTGAATCTACATATATAGACTGATTTATTAAAATAATAATGTCTGTATTTGTAAACTACAGAATGTGGATAATCCCAATGATGCACTAATAATCTTGTATGCATTAAGCTTCAGTGGAATCAGTTTGTTTTAAAGTAATTATGAAAATATGAATATATGCGTACTTCGACTTGTTTTTAATGACTTGACAACATAGAAGAGTATGACAGTAATACTCCTTAAACCGCATAGAGTAATACTATACACCTTGTTTTATGCTCCCTATTTAAGAGTGTGAGTTAGTACATTTTACATCCCGAAGAAAAGTCAACTCAACGCAATTATGTTTCATATTAGTAAGAAAAGAGAACTTATTCTAACGATTACACATAAAAACAAAGTAACTTTATTTACTACGCCTATACATACATATGATTAGTAACAAACGAATTGCTAAAGCATGATCTATTATCTGTTCTTATAGTTTATAGAGATATCAGTATACAGTTTGTATATTTAGAATAATCTACTTTAAATTAAACAACTTAATACGTTTGCATCACGAAAACAAAACAATAACTTACATTTGTAGTGCATTAGTTAATTCATAAATATTTGATACTGTTAACAGTACTAGAAAAAGTAATGCAATTATTTTCATCTCTTCAATTGGTTGAATTTTTCTAATATTTTGACCAAAAACAATATCTGAGTGTATTAGTTACCAACACAAGATTGACTAATTCATTCTATTTTAATTCCTTTATATATATATATATATGTTTATACACTGAGAACACATTTTATGCTTCAATTAACATTCTGAAATTTCTAAGAATTCTCTCTACTTTTTTTCCTCTACATATTTAATATTGAAATATAATTGGTTAATTCAGTTGGCATTATTTCATTTGCTTTTAAGGTGTAATTTCTAAATAGTATTATTTGTTTTGTTTTAATCTTTTACTTTTACAAAATAAACCTTTTTTTTGGTAAGAGAAAAAATAATTATGAATATATGCATAATTATATACACTTCATATATTCAATGAAGATCATGTCCTGCATGAAATATAATAGATAACTAATCACAGATATACAAGTATTCATTCACTGTGAAAATATGTATGGAAGTAATTAGTCTGTTGAAATGTATTATTTGTAGAATAAACTGAACAGAATGCTCTTTTGTATAACCTTATCACTTGGATATCTCAACTAGGTGTTTAAAGTGTGTAAAGTATGCAGGAAATAAACAGATTATGTAAGATGCTTCTGTTTTAAATAATTTACGTTTGTTTTGATTCTTTCACTTTTAAATCTTGATTTAGTCGCTTTTCCAGCTTGGGTTGAGTATTCTAGAAGATTAAAATATACCGCTGATTGATAAGACAAACGTTTATCTTTATTAAAACAATACTGTGATGTTCAACTGTAAATATATTGACTGTATAATTAGCATTTTACCTACTAATCATCAATAAATCATCTAATTTCTTCGGTAGAATTTAATAATGAACGCTACGGATGTACTCGTAGACTTATGCTAGTGATCTGTTTGCCGAATTTAATCTACGGAAGAGCGGCCTTTAGGAGACTAGTAGCCAATTAATTGTTTCAAATAATAACCACTAGTTTAAAATAAATCAATTGAGTAATGATGCTTTCAGTATAAGTCATAAACGTCAGCTTAGAATTGTTTTTTCTCTCTAGACGTAATTATTAGATATTCAACATTTACAGAGAGGAAATGCATGAATGCGCTCACAATATTTGTCATCATTTTTTACTTTATTCTTGAAATCACTAACAACGCTTTGTTGAGATCAAGGACTCTTGCAATTATCAACAAGTTGGAATTTATACTGACATTAGTTAGGATCTTAGTGATTAAATTTCCAAGTTTATCGGTTAGTTTCCAATAAGTGGATATCGTTGGATATAGCTAAAGAGTGCAGTTTGTAACAAACCGAGTATAATTTTAAGATTAAAACTAATGAACATGTATTTTATGCTATTTGTATCGCTAGCTACACGTAACTATCCATATAAAATTTATTTATATTCACTAATAGATTAGCTAAACTAATAGTAACGTTCACTAAGGTGCTTGAACTTCCCATTAATATTTAGTTGAGTCAAATTACTAATTATTGTCGTACTTTATTCTGGGGCCGTTATAACATTAAGTAACTGCAATTTACGAAAATCTCTTTTATTGCAGAAAGCTTAAGATTTGATTGGACACTGTTATTTATGAAGTGAATATGACTGGTAAATTTTGATATATTTATACAGTAAGCAATATAGGTTGATATGAATTAATACTACGAAATAACTAGTCCATATGATAGTCGTTTACTGCATAATATATGATGTCCATAATAATAATACAAGAAATAAAGTCCCCGCCAGCTTATATATTGTACTAGAGTCTAATAAATAATAGATTCAGTAAAGGTACTACATGGTAGGTCGTTTGTTAATAACACTGATAATATAAATAACAATATTACACTAATATGCCACTATACAACAGTAAAAGTCATTCACCTGATTGAACGTAAACCTGAGTTATTTATATTTTACTACGGGTGTATCACTTCGAAATCACTAAGTTAGAATTTCACAGGTGATAGTTTAACATTAATCATTTCGAAAAATAGTGATATGAGCATTCACTTTCATTGATTAGTTAATGTTGTGATTGTTCAAATTGAATGTGTTAGGCTTAGTGATCTAACTAAGATTATCAATAAACGAAATGTTGACATAACTGACAATTTCTTGCAATTTATATCATCAATTTATGATATAAAAAGATAGCACACAGAGACTTTCTTAATTCAAACCGTAAGTTGTTATGAATTTTGTAGGAATTCAATTAGACCTTATTTAATCGACGAACTAATTAGTGACGTGAATATTCACATCTAACATAATGTGCTTACTAGTCAAAAAATGAACATGTTAAAGATAACATTTTACTTTTATAAGTCAACATAGACATTATCTCGGTTAGTTATATGATCTAACTTACTTGAAAATGCGTATCTACTTGAGAAATTTATAGTTTCAAGGAAAAAAATCATGTAACAAAACAATCATTTTAAATTTACGTAGAAATAATAGGTTTCTAACTATCATAGGCATTTGCTTGCAAAGCGTTGAGTAAGTAGTCAAAAATATATTACTTTCAACAGTATTAAAAGATATTTCTATTATGCATATCGTCCAATTAATATTTAACTTAAGCACACAAATGTATTTTATACAATGTATATTTTTTGATACTCGAAAAATATAATATAAATGTATGTTATGATGGGTGATATAGTATAAAACAATCCTGGAGGTAATTCCTACAGTTCTAATGAGAAGACGTGACTGGTGATGTTCAATCCTGTAGGCTGTTAGACAGTTACCTACCGATTGCAAGGGATAAAGTCAGCAAATTTACCTAGAGTCGACTGAATTAAAAACATATCAATCATTGAACACTAGTTCAGTGGTTTATTTTTAAGCGTTCAACTCGAAGCTTGAATGTTATAGTCTCGATTCTTGATAAGTTGTGAATGAACACTTTTAAAGAGTTCTGTATTACGACGAAACAACTGTTCAGTGCTACTATGTTTTCAAGGGTTGCCTAATTTAAATAGATTCGTGATATCATACTACAATTTCCACAACACTCAACTATAATTCAGAAATTATTGAAGCAAAAGAATATATTCGACACTACTATTATTTCATATTTTATTAATTTTACTTCAATTATTTTTAAAAAATTTATTCATTTTAAAGTTTGTACGCTTTATTATGATGTGCCAATGGCTTGACAAATAATCCAGATTATTCATTACTTTTACAGATGTTTTGTTTGTCGTCAATAAATTCATACTACTTATCAAAGGAAAACTTTTCCCTGTACATGCAAAAAGAATTAATTATATACATAAATGGTCGTCTAATAGCTCCATAGTCTCCCCAGAAGTTTGTCTTACTTTCGAACCATAAACAAATAGCTAAAAGAAATAGACACGTAAAGAAGCTATAGTTTTAGAATGTTTTTTATTCAAAAAATGTAAACATTCATAATTAGGATAAATTTGTGTTGGCACGAAGCGGACTGAATTCGAATCCCAGTGTGATCATCAACATTGGGATGCAGGTACATCCAGCTGATGAGTTCCAAATAGGATGAAACGCGCGTCCTGGATTCCACTTGCCAGTCACAATCCAACTTAAGTAAACATTGGTAATTAAGTAATGTTAAAATTATCTAACTGAGAATACAGCACATCGGTTTTTTTGTATTTTTTAATGAATGTTGTTTATTTGGAATACTCTTCAGCGTTTTTTCAACTTTTATTGACTTTTTAAAACAATTTTACTGTTCGCAAAGTTTTAAAAGTATACTAAAAATGCACTTGTATCCCTTAACCCATCTGTCACACCAGAAAGAGTTTTCAAAAACATTATAATTTCCAAGGTGTTTTAACAATCCTCTTTCAACAATTTGACCATTTAGTAATCGTTTTCGTTACGTTTATTCGTGAAGTATTCAAAAGGAATAGTGTATTGAAAAATGAACTTGTATTCTTTTTAAATACTTGTACTCAAGCTTATTATTTGTATCATTAACCACAAAATTTATCATGTTAATTTATAAAAATATCATTGTTTCCCTACTTTTTAGTAAGAGCACTTTAGTAAATGTCGTATATGTTAGCAAACTACCTAGCAAATGACGATGTATATAGCTTGATAAAGGCTTTTATTAGTTTAAAAATTCCTCGTATTATATTCAGATAATAGAAACAATCGAAAGAACATTTGATAAAAATAGTCTATTACTAGAGTTATCCTACCTCAACTGATAAGAAAGTGAACATAAAATAGAAATAGTAAACGCCTTTTCTCTTGATTTACTAGGTCGTTACTAATCTGTTTAAGAAAAAATGATTACGGCTCCCATAAATAACTAAAGCTGACAGAATAAACTCCCGATAAACCAGCCATTTATGTACAACGTATCCAGCAGTGATAATGTTGAACTCTGTGTTCGCCATGCTTAACGATTGGGCCATACCTTGAATAACTTTCTTTGAACTTCCTGTCACAAAAACCCATTTATATGTTTGTTCCTACACTGCCCCATAGTTATTTAGACATCACTCTTAGTTGTTTCATATCAAACTCATATTAATATTACATTGACAATACCTTTCTCATTTCACAACCAACTCAACATGATATTTTGACAATCATACATTATTAAATTGATATGATTTACTTATTTTGCTATTAAACGCAACTCAGCACTCTATAACAATTTTTGCCAACTGTTTTTTTACGACCTTCCAACTTCATAAACAGCGAATTTCAGCAGTGTTTATTCAGTAATAAATTTCAGCGTTTTTCATCCTAACATACAACATTCTTTGATTGTTTAGTTACCTTAACATATTTTGACACACATACCCCACTATAGCTAATGTAATACAATATTCTTGTATTTTTCACTCAGCTTCTGGTGACGAGATTATTAAAAAATAACTGTTGGCCTCAGTACTCATTATTTCCGAGGTTCATTTACGTATCACGTTTTGTTATTTGCAACAATATATTCTCATGGTTCATCGAAAACATTATGCCAGCTGGTAGATAGACCTAGAGAAATTAATAATACCTCAGTACCACAGCAAAAAGTGTTTATTGTTTGCAATGATCTGAATTTTGGGGCATATAAGTAACCTGAAGCCATTTAAACGATTAAGTAATATCTAACTTACTTTAGGCTGTGAATAATCTAAACTGTAATTCCCTATGAACTGAAGAGTGCACAATGAAGTTAATTCATTATATAGAACTGTCTGGTTTTCAATGATTTTTCGGATATTAATAGCCTGTAAATTTAAAAATACTTTTAAACAATGTAATATTTGATCTAAGGTAGTTTTCTTGAAGATTGGTATTTAGTTTGATGTTTAAATTCGTCGCAGATTGGTGTTGGTTGGGTGGCAGCAAAAATCAGAGAGCAATGGACACCTATTTCGTCCTACAGTTGGATTCTTCAGTAGTACTCACCACAGACTTCGAATCGAACCTAGGGCATTCAGGTTGGTAAACGCGCTGCCCTCTGCATCAATAGACCGGCGTCTAATAGTAGGATACCCACTTTCATCAGTTTGCAACGTATCGCGACGATCGTTAATTGTATGTGGTGGTATCTATCTTACACCCGACAAATCTGATCTCCAACAGTCAAAACTCAATAAATCATCAGAAATGTCTCAAAGTTCGTCACTGATGAACTGATCATTATAACTGACTCAGGGTAGTTTTGTGGTGATTGATATTTAGTTTGCAGTTTTTATTCCAACAGTGGACACAGGGTCATTGGTGTAGAAGCTTATGTGTTAGCCAATCTGAAGGCTCTCTTTTCGACTTCATGGAAAAACCGAGGGTATGCACTACTGAGCAGTTTCATACTAAGAATTAATTGCATCCTGAATTACAGAGATAACCGACCGACATCAGCTTATGGAAAATTTAAACAGTAATGTGCTTAGTAATTGAATGTTGTAGAGATTGTTAACTGTCAATTTGGTGTCATGAATTGGTCTGAATAAGACAGCCACCTGGTCGCAATGGACAGCCGTTTCATCCTAGTACAGGACGCGTTGGCAGTGTGCATCCTCCCCCTACCGGCGATCGAATCCAAGACCCTCTGACTCCAAGGACTCCACTAGACCACTGAGTTGGCTCTCAAAGCTTGACATTTCTAATTCAATCGATTTGCGATACGTTTGAGCTACTTCATTCATTACCATCGGTTGGTAACTGTCTAATGCCCGATACGGTTGAAGTCATGATACAAAATGCAAATGATAACAATTTTTCGTGGCCTAACTAAATGTTTTCATACGATATAAAAACATAGCAATTATTAAGCAAGTATTTATTTCATCTTTTAGTTAGGATAAAATCATTTTCGTAAATAGTGAAAATTCCAGTCGTAATTCCACATCAGTTCAAATATTATTTTGATTCAATAAAATTGTAGAAAACTGCCTAACTAAAATCAATTTTAACCAAGTAATCATTTTCTAAAAGTGGTTGTACAATTACTACCTCTAATTACAAATCATAACATGTATTTTCGACTATTCTTGATCATCCTGATGTCTTATTTTACTTAAATGTATTTTAGATCTCGATAAACCAAACAATTTATTTTGACCTTTATCATAGCCTAAGGGTCTATATATAATTTAAATATGTTCGTATATTCATATGGATGATGTTAAAGAATGAAATTGAGTGGTATAAGATGCTTTTATGTAGGCATAGCATTAATTCGCAAGTGTGATTGAAGTTGAAATGCGACTAGAAAGTAAAATCCATGGCACACGTTTTATCGTATTCGGGGTTTGTCGTTACACACCTGTTGAACGAGTGCAGTTGCATAGAATCATTTGCTCAGAGTTGCGAGATACGAATGGGTTTGATTAGAACACGACGTGAACATTAATATTAGAAATGTACATCCACCTAACGAGTCACTAATTGAACAAAACTCATATCTTGGATTTTACTAGACAGCCACAAACCAACTTTGACCATAAGATTCTATATGTTCACTTAATCTTTATTGCTATTATCATGCAGACGCACGTAAATACAACTGTGCATATCACTTTTGAACATTTACGCATCAAATGCCATACACATTTGACAGCATAAGTTCAAATACATAACAAAAATGGATAAGTGCTGGGTTGACAATCGTTTTAAACTTCACTTATCTTTGGTATCATGTTTAGTTTATTGAAGAATGATGAACCAGAGTGACAGATAAATGTTTGAATCATTCATTTTTCAGCCTCTAGGAATGTTCAGATACAATTTTACGTTTAGTGACTTCTATAAACTTGACGCACAATTACTGTCAAATTGTTAATTAAAATGCTGAGTAGGGTTTATATAAGTTGTATAGTTATTAGAATGATATACAGAACTTTACAAACAATTGATATTTTTCAACGAAATGCTTCCCAGTCACTTGTATTATTTCCAATGAGATGAAATAAAATTTCAATCACTTCAAAGGAATGTAAACTTATAACATAGACAATCGCCGAGATGTACTAAATAACCTTATAAATGCAATCCACGGACCGTAGTTATATAAAGGTACTCACAAATAGAAGTAGATTACTAATTTTAGTTTGATATCACGGATTAGTCCGAGTTAAGTACTAAATAGCTGTTTCGTCCTAGTATGGAACTATTTAACAGTGCCAAAATTAGTAAAATCTTGTTACAAATTTAGGTTTATGAAATTGTAGGATAACACCATCCGTACAATTAATAATGCGAGCTGTTAGTATCTCTTACTGATTATATTGCATAGACAGTTAGTAAAAAATATATAAATTAACCATCCAGTTCAGACAACACAACGTAACTTTGCTGTGGAAACAAATAACCACTTGAATATCTTTATTAAGTAAACATTAGTTATACAGTAACGACAGTATCTCACGTTAAATACTCAATAAATTTATATTACTAGTAGAATTACACCAGTTAATTACATTGATAATATATACCAGTGATTGAAGAAATCTGAATCCGAACTAAATTTTTTCCTAACAAATTTTGAATCAATTGATTAGGTTTGTATACATGTGCTAGTATACATAAGTTGTGTGTAATGTGTTGTTTTAAACTGAACATTATTTGACTCTAAAAAAAGAGATCTAACTTAAGTGTGAAACGAGGAACATTTAAAAGTTTCACAACAAAATAACCGCTTCTTTAATCAGTATACACAAATTCGTAATTATGTAACGAAAATGATTGGAGGTTAAATGTTTCTTGAGACAAACTTCAAAAAATTCTCTAAATATTACCTTCCAAGTTGACAGCATACCGGAGTCATAGTTCAAAGTGAATATGCCTAAAAGAAAGCTACGAAATTTTAGTACTTTCTTTGCACAGTAATTATCAACAACAGTAATTTGAATGTTTAAAATGTATTATACAAAAATGATTCATAGATAAGAGGCATGAAAATCTACTTAGGTATCTATGATGTAATAAAGTATATTTGAGTAGTTCAAAGATGATTTTTATTTCTAAATACTAAAACCTACTGAAGCATTTAAACCTATAGGCTAACTGAAGACTATTTCATTAAACCTTTAAATTCGTCAAATTTATATTCTAACACCTAACTCAACATAAATTCTCGAATCTTCAAGTTCATCTTACTCATGAACTTTATTCTTCTATGTACCAGGTAATACTACAATAATCGTAAAACAAATAACAATAATGTCCTCATTTAAGTTTGATCATCTTTAATGGTTTCCTTACAAGTCCATAGTTATTCATTATTTTACATTGAATTGCAACTTAACTAATCTGCCTACTTAGTTGTACCTTTGATTGATAAAATAATATTTTCATTTTTCCATTTTAGATGATGAAATACTAAAAGAAAGAAAATTCAGTACAATAGTTAATCAATAAATTAATATAGTGGGCTTAGTTTCTTAATTTCCAAAAAATTAATCCACTATATCAAGTATATTTTACAGATTATTAAATACTTAAACTAATGCATTAAATCTGTCATAATGTTTAACGATATTAATAGTATCAGTAATTACACTGTTTTATTTAGTGAATATAGTGAATTCCGATAATAAATTCTAATCAGTATATAACCTATATATTTGATATCATGAATTTATTTAAATAAGATAACCATCAACAGTACTGGACAGTTGGTTCGTCCCAGTATGGAACTATTCAGCTGTGTAAATTCCACAATACCCAGTTACAACTTACGTGTATCCTGATTACATTTGTGTGACTATTATATTTTATTATCCATATACACCCTCATAAATGTGTCTGACATCTATCCGCCGAATTATCCCCTTGTTGTTCTGACCTTCATATTTGTCAAATGATATTGGACTACTCCAGTTGTAATTTTAAAATTACTTACATTTTCATGTATATATATATATATATACATATATATAACCTTGGGCCGTTTATGGGCTTGGTAGCCTAGTATCAGGATCTCTTGATCCGTTGGTGACGTGCTAGTGATTTAATCTGTGGTTATTACTATAAAATATAACAACTACTACTATTGAGTTTTTATTGGGTTACATAGTAACTGTTATTGAGATATCTAATTACTGAGTATTACTAATTATAACATTATAGTGAATAAATTCAATAAGTAAAACGACTGGTCACTTAGGCGAACATAATCGCGATACATATCCCTATACAAGTTAAAAAAAGCATTATATTCCGAATAGTACCATCAGTTATCTTGTAAAAGAGACAATAACTTCTATTCAGTTTTAACTAGTTTCTGGTGGTTGCCTAACCATAATCAGTAAGAGATATAAATTAAAGAATCAAACACTGAGAACTTATTGAAATCTACTAAATATATACATACATATATGTAATCTAGACAGTTATTTTATAAAATTCATAACTGTAAATATATATTTTGTCGTTTTCTAGCTTAAGACATTTCTATCCAGTTGTTTATTCTGTTTTCCATAGATTCAGTGAAGTTACACTAAGAAATTAAAACTAATTTCATCACTATAAACAAACTGTTAATGTATTAAATGTTTGCTTTAAATAAAATATATACATTTATCTGTACATATAAATTTTATGATGTATTATCTTATTGAACTAGAAATTACTAAACATTTATGCAATTAATAAATGGACAAATTGAAAAATTACAAAAATGCTCCGACAAAAATGTTGAAAAAAAATTCAAAAGTCTAACAATATACCTGTTACTAAGATAAATTTTTATTGTTATGCAAGACATGTTTTTCATGTTATGTAATTTCTCTGTTTTTAGATTTTTTTATTTTTGCTAAACATTTAATTGAAATGAAATCTAGTTTATAGTAAATAGTGGTATTTATTTGAATGTTGGAAAAAAAATAATGAATAAACTTGCATTTTTTTTATTTGATAGTTCAAATTTAGGTTAATTATATATATTTTTCATTGTAAAATTTAGAAGTTAAAATTTTATGTAAATGTATAAAATATTACTAAATAGTTTAAAACAATTTGTTTATTACATAACTAATGGTTACATATTTGTAAATCTTACAAGGTATCTATGAATATCTGTTAATTATTTACAGTTAATTCAAAAAAAATGACAAGTTACCTAACAATCGTTTCTTTTTTAGGTGCTTAAAATTTAATCCCACGATTACATTGACATATTGTTAATCAGTTTGTTCATTCACATTATGGGACGGGGGGATGGCAATACATTTGTAGATCACTGAATTGATTGATTTCTTAAGAAACCGGACAATTATATTCCATCATTAGAATATTTAAATATTCTTTTTGTTACTATTGATAACTTACAATCCATATTACGTATTTTAATCATTTAAATAAATTCAAAAAATTACAGTGTAACTCGTTGACATCACAAGAGTGTAAAAAGTAGCTATGATTTATGATCAGTGTTACTATCAGTTGCTTGATGATTCATTTTATCCAATATATACTCCTTGTATTTCGTAGACGTTATAATATCACATTCACTGACAATCGTTCTATTTTAATTGTAACTGGGTGTTATACACCCTTTATTAGGAAGAAACAGATGTCCGCTACTTCTTAGTTTACAGAAGCTGTTCAGGTCAGATCAATTCGTGATATCAAATAGTGTTTATTTATCGACGGACTACAAAATTTTCACAACTTATTTAATACTTTATTTGTTGGTAGGATATATTAACAAAATATCTTGTAGTAATGCATATTTCAAAGGAGGATATTTTTGTATACTGATCTTCGTTTGCACGCTTTATTTCACAGAACGTAATAATTACTTATATATAAACGTGTTACAGTGATTATCGTCATGCAGATCATAAGCCTAAAATAAAACATCTTTTAAATTAACTATTGCAATGCGTGAAACAAACAGTAGATTTATCAGAGTATGACGTTATTGTCCTTTTAGATAGTGACTGCATTGGAGACTAAAAGGCTTTTTCATTTAACATGGGATTCTCCAACTAAATAGACTAACTGATATTTTAACTAAGTACTCATCACTTTTAACTCAGACTAATAGGTAATGACCCACAATAACTTTTTCAACAGTCGAAATGTCTAGTAATTATTATAAAAGGTTGACGCTTTCCCGTCACCAATATCCAGTGTTACATAAGTGGTTGGAAAACTATAAATCCCGACAAAAATTAATATGTTTTTGACATCATTCAAAGTGTATACGCACTACAATTAACTACTTATAAAATATATCCAAGTGATGGTGACCATTAATTTTTATGTAAAAGAGAATTAAATGTTTTCCATAACAAATGTATTACGAAAACAATAAACACTACAGTATAACAATTTACATATTTAAAAAAATACAATGTAAAATATTCAACTACAAAATTACCAAGTGTAATTGATCCTACTATGGAGTTGTGTTTAAGGCGTTGAATTTGAATGAGTTTATTTGTTTGAATGATAAATATCACTGTAATTTGATTTATTTCACTGATTTTCTGTACACTTTAGTTTGGGTTAAAGAATTTGTAAGTGATAAGCACCAGACAGTGTTCTATTCTGCATTCTGATCCAGTCATTATTCACAAATTTAACTTTTTACCAGTGAATGATGTAGAGGAAGATGACCAAAAAAACTTATCGTAGAAAGTATTACTATTATTACAGTGCAGTAGTGACAGCAGCATGCCTGTGGTGACAGCTGGAGGAAAAATTCACTTACTCATAATACACCAACCATATTTGTCTCTGGTGCTGCCTTGAAATACCTTGTACGCAACCTACCTGCTAAGAATATCAGATACTCAATATGTTTGTCATACTTTAAATGAAATTTAAACTTGATTATCGAGTAGCATGATATGCTTTAAATAGATGTAACCTACAATTACTTGGTAATCAAATATACATGAAAACTGTGATAACGCAATAAGAAGACGAAGTTTATCAGAACTATATGATGCATTTGCTCAAACCACCTTGATAGAGTGTGATTCTGATTGTTCTTTGTATTATCTTTGTTTACATACCCTATGCTATTATTTGTTTAATGACCTTCTATTTTTCATGTATAAATGCCTTAACAAGTATATGTGTGATCAGATTGTTCGAAATCTATTGCACAAATATATCACATAACTATGATAAACTTCGTCTCCTTATTTCATTATTAAAATTTATCAAAGGGATGACTTGTTTTAGATACATGAAAATGTTTGATCTAATTTTCAATGCTGAACAGTTATATACTATACTTAATGACTTCTTAACAGTACTGAAATTGTAGATTACAAGGAATTGATTGTATAGAGTTCTTTGATTTTATTTCCCCTCCAGTTGATTTCAGCAAGTGATTTAATACATATTTCATGTTCATAAAACTTACGATAAATCACCTATTTAAACAAAATAATTTTTATTAATTAGTTTATTTTCGTGTTTATTGTTAATTAAATTAGTAATACGTATTTCAGTTGTTTTGTTTATTTATTTAAAAACAATTTATGAAACTGTTTATTTCATACTGGAAAATGTCAACTTGACAGAATTTCCATCATTGATAAGCATTCTTTAATTGCATCACATAGTAATAAGTTAAATTTAATTTCTATTGATTCACAGAAGTCCATTATTATTAACACACTAAACAAAATACACAGATGATGATTAACAGTCAACTGTCTAGTTGGCACTGATCGTTATCAATAATTGCTTTAGAGCATTCAAATGACATCCAATTCAGAAGTCTTATTATATTCAGTAAGATGAGATGAAAATAAATACTTAACATTACGCTTGCCAGTCACAATCCAACTTAAATATATAACTTGTGTAATAACGCTATATCGAGGCAATCCGCTCAGGATGCACATATGGCAACAGAGACTGACCAGTTTCAGTCCATTACAAATCAACGGGAAGATACAAGCTTATCCTAATTATACTTAACATTAATGGTTTATTTAAAAGTGTCCGTTTCCTTCGTACTAGTTCACAAGTGGCTTTCTAGCATCTTTCTTTAAAACTGACTAGTTGTTTACTTGAAGCCCTTTGGTAAGAACAACAGGATGTGATTAGTATAAAGATTATTTATCATTGTAAGCTCATATATATATATATGTGTTGCACCGAACGTATAAGTATTATGCTATTAAACCAATTAACATTTCAGACACTCACAGTGTAGCATATTTTTATGAAATGGTCAATTTACCCATTTGACTTTATGAATAGTGATAATAATGACTCAGCATATCAATAGTATTACTTAACTTCTCTTAGTCTTTATTTCTTTAGCTCAACAATCCATTTATATTCTGTTTAATCAGTTTAGTACGATGAAATTAATGTATTAAAATTCAGTAGATTGTGAATAACACCTAATCTAAATAAATGGTTATTTGATGATTGAATTATTACACTTATTTAACATTAAATGTAGTATAAAGTAATACAGCTTTTTCAAAATATTTGACTATCTGTATGGCACAGAATTGATTACATGTCATTTTACTTATGCAAAATTGTTGTCGAAAAACCATGAATCACATAAAATGTAAAATGTCTTGTAAACCAGCGTTGGTACACCGAGATTTTACTGGTAACCGTTCAGTTTGAACCAGATAGTTCGGTAACTTTGCTTCCACATCATTTTGACCTTCATTAGTGTATCAATGTAAATTTTGAATAAATTACTTTTTCTAGTACTATATATTTACATTAAAAATTGTAGCAAACATAAAATCCTATCATAAAATAAGGAGTTTAAAACAGTACATTCTAACAATTATTTGCTAAAATGTTAATTAAAGCTCAGGTTACTAAATATAGTAGTATGTAAAATCAATGCAGTAAAACAAGTACGATGCATGCTGAACATAACGTTGTGTATTATCCAAGTCTTCTAGTTAATTTGCTTTTAGTAAAACATTCACATGTCATTAATAAACAGGAAAATTTATTTAAATGATAAAAGGCAAACAAATAAAGTGTTCTTCTACTACTAATCTGTATCTTTTAGTAATTATGATAATATTTTGTAATCTGTCTAACTCGCCGTCATAATTAGTTCATAAATTACCTTGATTAGCATAATATTTCTCATATTTGAATATATTATATATAAGTGTAAAGAGTGATGAAGATGCAATTGAAAATAATATTGTTTGCATAAGTATGTTTTCCTAATTTACATCATGTAAATATTTAGCAATCTATAATGTATACAATCCACCGTGAGGAATCAAGTGGATTAACTAACAAAGCAGCATTATTCATCAACCATTACTATCATTATTATAGATAACTACTTCATTATGTAAAATGATATTTAATGCAATAAAATCATCAATATTCTACACTTTTTTGTAAATGATATACCCGGCACCTAAAGAAGATTGATTATCCTCCAAAAATGTTTGACTGTAGACTATTGCATCATTTTTGATTGTATGCAAAGTTACTGTTTTGTTCCTAGTATTATGAAGTTGAACATGCCATATGCTACCGTTTAACATATTCACTGTTGGCATATCATTTCGCATTTATGAACTACGGTTAATTGATTGTGTATACATCACTCCAATTCACATTCACTATTACTCCTATTTTGTATAATTGTTAGTTTTCTAATTGGTTGACGGCGTGGACTGATTCTATGTATGTATGGAGGATTGTATGAAATACAGTGTGATTGTGTCATGTTGTATCACGAATCTGCATTTTCTATTTCTGACTTGTGACTAAGTGGGCATCGGACGTACATGTAATGTCCAACTAGAAATTCTCATTTGCTCTCATTATTGTGATTTTATGCGCGTATTGTTTTATTAACCACTTGGTCATACGAATCAATCATATAACTTCTCTCTAACGGCATATTAATTAACTTCCAAAGTGAATTATGAATACTTATGAATATTATTACCTGTGTGTTATTTAACGATTACAGAGTGCTAAGTGTTCATCTGTCAGTAACTTGAATGAAATCCTGTGGTACATTTTTGTACTGGACATAAAATAATGAATTGTAAGTGTAATCGAATTACATCCTCCCATGAATTAATAGAAACTAAGAGTAATATATCATTTCAAACAATATAATTCACTTGGAAAGTCTGTAGGAAATCCTCAATCCTACGGTACTCAATTTACTATTAATAAATAATTTATGGAGCTAAGGGTTTCAACCGGTCATAATTTATTGTCTTTATTGACGTTAAAGTTTTTAATAAAGTATTCACTTCACAGAATTATTAATAAGCAAGTTAGTGAAATATAATAATCATCAGGACTTCAAAATCGCCTTGGTAAAACAATGTTTCAAAATAACATTCTTCAAAAATGGGCTTGATAATCTACTGCTTACATCTAATTTTTCCACAAAACTAGGCAAGACAATGATTGACTCTTAATTTAGGTATTTATTTGAATATATACGAATGGTCATTTCTATAGAAACCTAATCAGTAGAAAATAACTCAATTATCTGTCAAATACCGCAATCATAATTAAAGCTCAGATGCATTAAAAGTTTATATTATCTATGAATACTAAAAGAATGTTCTATTTTGTTGTCTTTCTAAATTTCTTTTTAATAAGTATCCTATTTTACAACTTAAATGTTCATTAGGTTGTAGTACTTTATAATGACAATGTATTTCAGGGTCCAATATATCACTTGTACAGACTTCACAATAAACTAATAACTTAGAAATCATGTAATGTAACAATGATTTTAGCAAAATCTTAAAATTACTCTGTAAGAATGAATTTTAAAGGAATCCAACTTAACTACAGCATTAAAAAAACAAAGAATTAATTTAAAAAAGATGATTATCTGGTTGTAGACATAAATTTTCTAGTTACTGGCAACAATAAAATCAACAGGAAATCGGTTTCTTAAATTTTGATCATTGAAATAGTACAAAGTATAATCTTAACTAAATTGGACATATTAACGAATTACGCGTATTCTTCTAATAAAGCAACATAAATACAAACAAAATGAAGTTGTCTTGGAAACTAAGCAGTCATTTGATACATGAATCAGACACGAAAATCACTTTGGCATCGTATAGTAACAAACAATAAGCACAAGTTAATGAATTATTAGTATTAGTAATGTTCATAATTTGTATGAATTCAATGATAAATTTGTAAATGATATAGACAGAAGAGCAAAATACTTGAAGCAAAATAATGCCTTAGTGTAGTTTACAGATATCTGTCATCAATTAATCATGTAGAGTATATGATATAGTGCCAAACTATTGGTACTATTAGCTAAAAAATAATTACTAAATTTGCGTATCAGAGCCATTTATGAATATCTACAGCATAAGTCTAATCACTTTAATAAAAAAGTAATCAGCCATTTAAATGAGTCAGGTGGTTATTGAGGGTAAATTTATAATAAACAATCACTAAATGAACTATTCTAAAAGATGTTTAATGGTAGTGAATAGGGGTAACTTGTGGACAACTAATTAACTGTAATTCATAATAAGTAACAATATACTAACAGTAAATATACTGAACGGGAGGATTGGGTAAGAGGAATGTAACAATGATAGAAATGAAATGTTTACATTATCCACAACTAAAATAAATGAAATAGTCCTCTAAAACACAGTTCTGAAAGTTCATTACACTTCTTTAGTCGTCCAATATAACAAATAGCCGAAAAGAAAACTTTCTTTTATGAATGGTCGTTATTTCTTTCTGATGTTAATATTTCTTGTTGTTGTTATTTAATAAGGAATTCCTTTTCAGTTAAGATAAAATGCTTTCTCATAAGATGACTAGCATTCTAGTTTAAATATTTTCTAGTCACCCATTAAGTAGAGACAATTGACTCGTGCCCTAGATTTTAAAATTATCTATTCAGGAACATAGGTCCATAACAGTACTTCTACTCAACCACTGCCTATTATTTGGAAATCTGTAGTACAGCGTACGAAGATAATTAGAAGAGAATATAAACAGTAAACGAAAGTTGGAATATTTGTTTAAAGCTAATATGCATTCATGTAGAAACATCAACTGTATTGTTTATTTAAGAAGAAATTATTACCGTAGATAACACTTTGAAAGATGAGTTTAAGAAAATCGGAGAATTAATGTGTCGGGCACCTAAAGAAGATTGATTATCCTCCAAAAATGTTTGACTGTAGACTATTGCATCATTTTTGATTGTATGCAAAGTTACTGTTTTGTTCCTAGTATTATGAAGTTGAACATGCCATATGCTACCGTTTAACATATTCACTGTTGACTTGTGACTAAGTGGGCATCGGACGTACATGTAATGTCCAACTAGAAATTCTCATTTGCTCTCATTATTGTGATTTTATGCGCGTATTGTTTTATCAACCACTTGGTCATACGAATAGATCATAACACCCTTTTTTGACGTCATGAAAAGAATTTTGAAAAATCCTGTTCCAGGAAAAATGTTTGATATCTGGCAATTTTAATATGTCCTAACTACCATATTTTAATATTTAATTGTACCTGATTTTGTCTGGATAGAATTCCATTAGTAGAAACTCCTCTTACTACCGGCGGATAAATGTTTTTCCATATCACGATATGTCTTACCTTGAAAGTTATTTAAATTAAATCTTATAATGATCTAAAGTTAAAATTCAGCAGTCTTCACATTATTCACATACAACCAAAATTAGTTGACTGGTCACTAACTTCTCGAAGAAATTCTTAAAGTTCTTACATGAAAATGCAACTAGTGAATTTAAATCACATGAGGTATCAAGCTGTTACTCACCAGTAGCAATATATGAGGTAGTGCAAATTTTTCGTGAGTGGACTGAGTTTAAAGTATCAACCTTTAGATACCAGTCCAATGTTCTTATCGTTAAGCATTAGCCGTCAAGCCCGAAGGTCCTGGTGCGGTCATAGATTCAGATTGCTGAAAACTCTCATATTAGGATGAATCAGCTGTTTAATGTTACCTGGTTCTCACTAGTTTTCCAACTCAAGCCAATTCACGATTCATAACTTAAAATTCAGCGATCTCGACAACAACCAATTACATAACTAATCAAAATATACAAATTATAATTTACAGAAAGAAGAGTAAGAAGTTCTGATAAAGCTTTGAAGGTAAAATAATCTAATCCTTTTGGCTGTCATTTTACTTGGTTTTATGGTGAGCACTCTTATTCTGTTATTGGTTAACTTCGCAAAACAATACCAGTCGAAGAAACACTAAGAACCAATGAGATTCAAACAACTTTTTCACCCTTTTAAAAAACACAGTAGTCAGTTCTCATGAACGAACAAACAGTCAAACCAAAGAATATCAGGTATCACACCTCAAATCGCCTTCAAATCATTAAACCAATATCCAGGAGTTCATTCTAATAAACTTATGTCAATTCATGATAGAACTTGATAACTACCCAATGAAGTGGTTAATACCCATCTCACTTCTAATGTTTGACTATACAAGTGATGGATTCAATAAACTAACTTATTCTCATTAAACTAATATGAACGGAATTAAATTATTCAACACAAAGTTATTTTATTTTAATTGTCCTATTTAATGTTTTGGAATTCATTTACTGATTATGTCTGACTTTTTTTAATTCAAAAGAATATTAATAACTAAAAATGGATGATGAATATTGTTTTGTTCATTTATTAATTTGTTTCTTCTTAGTAAAATCTGTTGATTAAAAATCATTTATTAGCATTTTTGTTATTTGATTAAAATCATAGATATATTTATATGATATGAAACATTTATTAAATGAGGTTGACAACAAGAATCGGCTTAATTTAGAAATATAGATGACTAGAATCTAATCGTTTTCTAGCTCACTATGGTCTAGATTTAAATTACTTACCATAAAACCTTTCTGTCCAGAGATCGATTCCTGTCCGGGTTGGGAGTGTAAACTGTTGATGAATCCTAAATGCCCTGACAAACACAACTCTTAGGCTACTTCTTGATATACTTTTGGTTTACCTGTATATAATCAATGTTCTTTATATTTTTAAGAAATTTGGTCATATATATAATAAGTGAACTGGAAAGCAAAGGCTGTATACCTGCGGTTAGAACATAATTAAGTTTTATTCATTCATATACAGGTTTTGGTATGCGTTTTATTATTTTACTTATTACCCTCAAACAAGATCAACTGTGTGCTTATCGAGATATATTCCAGTAAACAGATATGAACATGATTTACATTACTTCCATTATCAAATGAATATGAAAAACATTATCTAGTGGACTTTTATTACTTTTAATTATTGGATCTTTATAATGAGTAAATGGAATTTAGTAATGGAGTTTGTTTTATTACTACGATGACCTATATTAGTTATCGCCACATGTTTCACTCTTGAACTTTGAATGCACTTGATCAGCTATTTATCATGAACACTTAATAATATTCGATTAGTACAAAGTCCAGGGCTCCCCGGTTTTCAATGGTACATCGCCATCATCATTCTGTGACATATTCAATCAATAAAAATGCCAATCTCCACAAAAATAACCATGCCAATCAAACTATAATAATCGGTTCACTAGTGACTAACTCCAAAATGTACCTGAAGCTCAAGTGAGAAGTCGTGACTGGTGGAGTTCAGACTTGTCGGGAATGAGACAGTTATCATCAATGACAATGGATGATCGTCGCGCTATATATCACAAATTGATAGAGTTCAGAATCCTACATATGTATGCTGCCCAGTGGTACAGAAGGTTAGGCAATTGAAGTCAACCTGAAACCCATGGTGCGAAATCTGGGGTACGCACTGCTGAGGAGTTTTACACTAGAATGAAACAACTATCCAGTGCTTTATGGTTTTCATTGGTATCTTGCTAACACCAGTCTGTGACATATTCAATCAACAAGTTGATTCTTTTAATCACTGTGATCTACTTCATCATAAGAAGTTAAAAACTGCTTCATGAGACGACACTTTTCTGATAGTAGTTATATTATTCTGGGCATCATTTTCTCATCTGTTCGACATCATATCTAAAATGACAATATTCATTTACTTCTATGATTATTTTGATAAGAATTTACTAACTACATAATGCGAAACTCATGCAAAACTAGGGCAATCTTTAATATTACATTATGTGTCAGTATGGTATTTTCATAATATGCTAGTAAAAAGAATAGTTTTTGTTGTATTTTGTATAATCAAGATAGTCATATGAACTCATCGTGTGTTTTATCAACAATTTGATAAGGTTAGATAATGATAATGATATTTTATTCACAGAGAAAAATACAATAGAACTTCAAAATTAGAAAATCCACTTCATTCACTTCAATTCAAATTAAGAAACATTTGAGGGAATAGTTTGTTTGGGATCACCTAATTTTCGGAATTTAATTTCACCATTCAATTGAAGGTTCATTTTAGCCAAATAGTCACTCTTGGTAGGAAGATGAATATTCATGTCCCTTCATCTGCTTTAGTGATTATTAAGTCTCCGTCGGATTTACGTTTTTTGATGACTTTCGATGATTAATAGTCAGTGTGCTTTTTATGTGTTATCTTTTGCATTTGGATTGGTTACTGTAATCAACCAACGCGGTCTCAAATCTTTCAACTACTTATTTGACAATGCTACCAAATCTTGTGCTTGCATAAATAGATTCTTAAATTGTATATCTGTAACCAAATCGTTCATCTATTTAAGCTAAACAGAAAACTTTTGGTCTAGGAACAAACTTCTAATTGAGTTCTGTCCAAACATACAGTGGAAAAGCAGATTACTTTTGAGTTACAATCTCCAGGAAAGTTAGTTTAATGTATGTGTGTTAAAAGTCCCTTTCTTAGTGGCATTATGTTTTTGATTACTCTTATTTCTGTACTTCCTCGATATATTTTATGAATAAATCATTTAGAACAGGTGGGAGGTCATCAATGGTATAAAGTCTTTGTGAAGCATAACCTTCTATATCAGTTATACGCATTTGTAGTGGATCAATTTACACCGATTTTCTTAGCATAATTACTAACTTGACAATATCTCCCTTAATTTAAATGAACATCTCATCATTACTATCATAATTACCATGACAATAATGCCCCATATCCCTTTATACATACGATAATTATTTTATTATTCTTATCATCACAACCAACCTGATATACTATTTTTCTCAGCAAATTATTGTATGTATATGATTTAACTTGATTTATTTATTGTATTACTGGATGTAACTCAATATCTCTTAGTAATTATTTGTTTTTTCTACCTGTTTTTAAATTATATTTTAAATACTTAGCTAAAACTTTTTTGGTATACGCAAAGTAGTATTCGATGTTCAGGTTCGACTTTCCGACATGCAACTTTATCTAACAGTGTAATTCGCGCAACATATTTAAATATTTATGACTTACTTTAGCCATGATAATGAAACTTTCATGGATTTATAACTGTGAGAGCTTGATATCAAAGTTATTGCAAACAATTGTTGACAAAAATATTTCTTATTTCTAATTATTCCATGGGAAACTTTTGATTTCAACTAAACTTAGCTAATTTCACTTCATGTCATAGACGATTAAATAACGGTATTTTACAGCATAGTTATTCTTATATATCTGTTGTGTGATAGATGGTATAGTTGATATGCGTGCAAATGACATTTCATTAATTTACAAAGTGTTCAGTTGATTTTGACAATCATAAATTACAACTAATGATGCTATGACAGTCAATCGTACTAGTCACACGACGAACTTTTTAAATACTTTATTACCAGTATTATTTTTAGCGCACGATCAATATATGCCAATTAAATTTTAATTGCTTGAGTTCATCACGGATTGATGCTGGTAGGGTACCATTGAAAGGAAAGGTGCACTTTTTAGCAGTGCTCACCCTAGACTCCGTTTCAAATGCTTAAAGTTGGCAAGTGTTTAACCCTCTGCATTATTGGGCCGGTATCCAATGGTAGAATTCCCACTTTCATCAATTCGTGATGCTAATTAGTTTGTTAGTAATAAACGACATGGAACTAGATTTTCATAGATTAATTAATCTTATTCATCTCCCCATTATACTTATTTACATTTACATAAAGGTCAAGTAATTCATTTGATAAATTTTAGCTAACATGGAATATATACTCTTACCTTTTCAACATTATCAATTATAACTGATTATTTAAGTTTAGATATTTAGAAATAGAATAATAAACAAAACAGAATGAAATCAACAGTTTATCAAACTACACTTTCTATCTAGAATCATTATTTACATTTGTAAACACACACCTGACAATCTGAACAAATGGAATATGAGCTGGATGTTGTTATTATTTTTTTTAAAAACATACAATAATATAAACTTGATATGACGAATTGGTTTGAGTTAAACAATCACTGAAAACTAGAAAGAATTAAACAATTGTTTCATCTTGGTATAAAACTCTTCATCAGTAACGGGCTTTCATGACTCCACTAAAGAATCAAGGCAAGTAACTTCAGACATTGTTGTGAACGCATAACTATTAGACCATTGATCTGGTATTCATTGGTTGATATGTTTAACTCGGTCATTACTAATATCTCGTTTAACTACTTGAACTTAATTAAAATTAACCTGAACTTCAATAATATGCTCAGGTTCATTCTATAGATAAATCCAAAATAGATGAAATAAATAAAACATTTTATTTGTTAGTGCAACATAATTTACTTGATATGTGTTACAATCTACCATTTGAATGTGTATTATAGTGTTTAGTTAAATTAAGTAATATTAATAATACACCTAAGAAACCGATATAAACCAAAGTGTATAACATAACATTTTCAGTCCACCGTGTAAAATTATTCCATATTATTTCTGAAAGAGATGTATTTTGTCCACACGTAAAGTTTAGGCCACACGATCGTACCTGAAGTGAAATAAAATATAAACAGTTATTAATATTCACTTTATGCTGATTGATTGAAGACAGTAACCATAAAATTGTTAGCTGCTCCTTTCTAGTAAGGCATGTATGTACATATTTATTCACATAAGACATATCTTTTATTATATTTTGCAAGTATGATCAAATAACAAAGAATGTAACTAATTATTAGGATGAACTACCTGTTCTAATTCTCCTACACAATCTTCTTCATTCTCAGATAAACATATACGTACTCTTGTACTATGTTCGGTAAGTTCACAAACGTGATCACAATTTGTCCATTCTGACCAATATGACCAAATACCTACAGGTATATCACATTTCTCACCCGTATATCCTTCGTCGCAATCACAAACACTGTTGGTAAAATCCTTTAAAATAATAGTTGAATTAATTTTATAAATATCAATCTAAACGTAGTAAAAAAAATACAATATATCAAACAATTTAATTTAACAACAGTCACCCAAAGTAAACATTTTCTTCCTAACATAAACGTTCAAGAAGTCTAATTTTTAATTAAACTTATAGTCAGCTTATAATAACTGGTGCCTAAAATAGGTAAACACTAGATATTCTTTTAGTATGATGTATTCTTAATTCATCAATTAGTCAATCAATGCCTGTTACTCCACTTTGTGAATAAGCCGCCGACCAGCGTTCTCCAACCAAATCTATCCTAGGCCTTCCTTTCCCCTTCTTACATATCTGCATCTTATTCCCGGCGCAATGTGCTCTTGGGTCTTCCACATTTTTAGCCTTCAGGATTCCAAGTTAGTGCTTGTCTTGTGATACAATTTGGCGATTTCCTCAATGTGTGTCCTGTCTACCTCCAGTGTCTTTTTCTAATTTTTCCCTCGGCTGGAAGTTGATTTGTTCTCTGCCACAGAAAGTTGTTGTTTATGATTCTTAACTGAACCAATTAAGATACTAACAATTTTTATGGCGTATTCAAAATTGTAATTAAGCGCCCAGGACTGAATGGCATAGTGAATATTATAAATGCTCATCTGAAGGATAAGATTTAATGATAATGTACTGTAGGGTAGTTTATATAAAATGAAAATTTTGTAATCTATTAATTGGGGTGTTAAGGGGGGGAGGGAAATTAAGTGACGGGTATAAAAACTTTCAACAACCTACAGATTACTACTGAAATTATTTTTAAGTAGCTTGTTGCTCACAGACAAAATGCATGGGTTTAAGAGGAAACACCAAGTCATTAACCTAGATCATAGATATCTGGTTGAGTATCCCTACATCCTGAAAGTAGTATTATGACATCGATTTCAGTAGAATTTATAGCTAAGATTTGAGAAAAAAATCGTTTCTTATACTTCTTAATGGTAGTTGCATCTTACCAGTGTCATATTATTATTTTGTAACATAAGTAGTCATTTCCGTATATTCTTTTATTAGCTAGCAGAACTATGGTCACCAGATTTTAATGCACAAACAATGATGACTAACAAAAATCTGTCGAACGATAAGGTGCTAATATTTAGTTATTCTCTATGATGTCGGATTTGATAAATTATTTTCAAACCTCAGTGCTAGATTTACAAACTTCAAGTCGATTCTACAGACTACCACAACCATAAAAATGACTCCTTACACTATCTGGGTGTTATGTAGTGTATTTTGCAAGTTCGATAAATAGATGGACTAGTGTTTAATATAAAATTATATTCATTATAAGTTAGTCGTAGATTATAAGCTACATAATTATAGAAATTACATAGCTACATAATTATAGAAACTTCCGCCTTCTTCAGATATAAAATTGAATTATTTAATGTTATTTCATTTTATAATAGACATTGAATTTTGGAATGTTTCTGAAAGCAAGATAACGCTTTTTGGGTGATATGTGGTACATAGTGTTCCCTTATTTTAAAAGAGAGTTGATTTAAGTCTAAAAGTCAACAACATAAAAGAATATGTAACCGATTAAACAATTTATATAACCACATATTTTTGGACTCATGGAAAATTTTGACTTATGGTTTCGATATCTAGTGTCCACATGAGTAAGGATAAAATTGGCATAATGGTAAATGGAATTCGAATGAGACAAAGTGGAAATAGGAAACTACAATGATTGTTATGGTTACTGTCATCTGCGTATAAATAATCGCAACCGATTAGCTATAAAATTACCCGTTATCACCATTTAGTGAACTTGTGTCATTAGTGAACCAACAAGTCAACGTTTATTGATTATCATTCCCTGCAATCGCGCTAGTAACCACGGCTACTAGGTACAGAAGATATTCTGCTGTTTGTGTGTAATTAAAATCTATAATATTTCAAGAGCATTAAATTATAGTTTTGGATAAAATGAATAGAATATTCAATAATAACTGTAGCATATTCACTAAATTATTTCGTATAGTATGATCATTAAACTAATTATATTACGACAGAAGGAGACATGTGATTTTAAAAATGTTGCCAGTATTGATTATGTTTTATTTTCTTTACCATTATCAATCTGTTTTTACGAAAACCGGTTATTGTATTTATTTGATTATAGGATTTGAATAACAGTATTTAACTGCCTACATATTTTTGAATTCTATAAAAAGCAAGCGACAATAATCCTGATCATTTTAGTTAAGCTACTGGAGACTATGAATCTTATTCAGCTGTAAAACTGAATCACTTTCTTAAATGATGTATGAAGTTGATATTTAACCAAATCTATCATGTTGAAAACAATTGTTTGTTGATTATCATATACTTAACAAATGGGGACTCAAAAATGTAACAAACTTTATCAGTATTGTGACTAATCAACAGGCAGGTATATAAAGTTATTAGGAATTTAAGCGCTAGAATGATACACTACTTAGTAATAATGAGTCTGGTAGAAGTCGTTGAATTTATCTACTTGGATCCACTTGTTATTATTGTGAAGGAGAGGCATATATTTCGCAGATAAACAAGATCATTTCGTCTTTGTATAAATTACAAACGTGTCAGATGCTTCGTTACGTAATTAAAAAATTAAATGTTTTCTTTGAAAAACACAATAAATTAAAAGTATTATTTAAGTTATATTATAATTGGCAAGCGAAATCTAGGACGCGCGTTTTGTCCTATTTGGAACTCGTCGGCTGGATGTACCTGCATCCCAATGTTAATGTTAACACCTGGATTTGAACTCATTTCGTTTTGTGTCCAGCGCCACCGCGTTCATCACTAAATTACTGAGTCTAGACAGCCACACTTGTGCAACGAATGTATATGTAACTGAGATGAATTTGTATCTTCCTGTTGATTTGTAATGGACTGAAACTGGTCAGCCTCTGTTGCTATATGTGCATCCTGAGCGGATTAACTCAATATAGCGGTAGTACACCAGTATTATTTAAGGTGAATTGTGACTGGCAAGTGAAATCTAGGACACGCGTTTCGTCCTATTCGGGACTTGTTGGGTGGATGTACCTGCATCCCAATGTTGACGTTTACACCAACTTGTGATTTATCGCTCACTTGAGGTAATCCGTTTAGGATGCACATATAGCAACAGAATCTGATCACCTTCACTTTGCAAAAAATCAACCGTAGGATACAAATTCATCCTAAATACATAATCAGTTACATTATTTAGATTTATATTTCTTAGTGCATACAAAACAAAAGGGGACTATATATTGTATACGTAATCCTATTGGATTGTCCCTTGTTTAGGAAATTAATTAGATGACAACCATTGATCACCTGGGAGCACTGGACAACTGTTTCGTCCTAGTATGTGACTCCTCAGCAAAGCGCACTCACGACCCCATAGGGGATCGGACCCAGGATCTTCTGTCTCCGCGTCGAACGTTTTACCATTGGACCACTGAGTCGGTTCCTAACGGTTCCTAAGTCGTTGACTCAGTAATCATTTAGTCTAAGTGATCATAGTTGAAAGTCTTATTCATATATATCATGTAGAGACATTCTTCAACTTTGTTAAGAAAAACAATAAAGTTTAACTTTCTAGTTATGGAATTATTCTAGTTTCAAGTGGATTTATAGATTAATAGTCTGTAGATTTATTATGTTGTATGTATTTAGCCGAATCGTTTTAGCCTTGTAAAACAAGAACAAGTGAGTGAACTGCAAACAAAGGTCTTTGGAGTTTGACTCATAAAAGTCTACCGTTACAAGGCTTACCAACGAAGTATACTTACCTACTGAAAAAACCACAGACATTTATGGATTGGTTCCTACACAAAATTGTCATTTAAATTAGCTCCTTCAAATGATGTTTGTTAAATAGGATTTGATTTTTTTATTTTTGTTTGTTATTGTCATATGAGTGCTTCTGAAAGTAATATCGTCATTCAACTTACTAAACATCATTTTCCTGCCAAAAACCTCAAACTGCGAAGAAAACTTTGTTCCATTTAGAAAAGAAGCTGAAAAATTGTCACTTTCGATTGTGTCAGACGATGTTAGATAATCAAAAACGGTTGGACGAAACTCCAGTACGTAGATTTTTCACACATCTCTGCTTGTTGTCAGTGTTTATCCGTAATCTTAAGCAAATTTATTTGGTTACGTGTCATTAGGTTTCAGGTTTATATTATCATTGAGCTATTCGTAATGAGACAGATATTCTGTAAGAATGTGATATTTATAACAGTTGATAACTTTATAGTAACTAACAACATATTCTTCAGTACATATTGTCTAAAAAATACCGACATAGTAACATAAGTTACAATTCATGGATACATCAATCCTGGCACATGTGTTGATGCAGTTTGCAGATAAATACCAACTAATACGAAACCTAAATCAAAGACCTCTTGATGACTGATTCAATCACCACGCATAGAAAGAAAGAATAGAAGATAGTCACAGTTTAGTGTAACTTTACTATAGAAAATTATTGATTTATAACCGTGGTTAGCGTCGATTTTGCTTATCGTAGTTGATCACTGTTAAATAAACTTTAAAGTGGTGGATTAATGCATTTTATAAACAATAGTATGGTAAATCTCACTTTTGAACTTATACAGTCGCCGTGCAAACATATATGTGCATCACATTTATCTTTTCGTTTCAAACAATTATCATATGGTAATGATAAATCTTTGGTATATTCTGTACTGCATGTACAGTTATATGTTAGCAAATCATTTATTGGATTACATTTATTGGTTGAATGTAGTACAACACCACATGCTTCATAGCCTGATGGTATATATGAACCTGCATCTAATGGATTCATTTTCAATATTGTGCCTGATATACAAGCATTAAATGGTTGGTTACAATCATATCCCATATAACCAGTTTTACAGATACATACAGCTACGCCTAGTCATGAATTAAAATAAATAATAGAAACGTCATATACTGTTAATCGTAAGTTATAGAAGACTGAAATGCATCAAATAGATGAGGTAAAGCAAAATAAAATATATTCATAAAGAACGTATGAGTAGAATTTTAAGTGGCTCGAAGAAGAATCTCTGTTACTGTACTGTAATTAACTTCGTGATTCAGCAGTTAGTGAATTTCCTACTGTCAAATAAATACATACCACATAAGTTTCTTATTAGTGCATTGCACAATAGTCAGTAATCTGAGATTTTATTTTCTCATTTTATTGACTCAATTTGAAGCTTTTCCTTATCTATTTTGAAGATATCCAATATCTTGTACAAAAGAAAGGTGTGTGCAACACTTTCTTACTTATCCTAATCAGTGGAATGTTTATCAAGGAGTAAAGTAATTTTGCAACCACTTATGACAAGCCATTTATCGTCACTAAACAGGCTACTCGGTTGGAGTTGTGACTAGTAGTTATAGGCGTTGGGTAACAGTGTTCTAAATTGGTAGTAATGATGTTAGCTCATTCAATCTTCATCTTTCTTCAGATCGTTAACTGAAAGACTTATTTCGTCCATTTTATCTTGCGAATTCACTCTTCTCTAATCATGTACTCTTTTTTTACTATCACTGATATTGCCACTACTTTTACTATTAAGGTAATTATCATGGTAATTTCATTTTACTGTACTTACATGGTGCAAAAACTCGAATCAATGCATATATTTATGCCAGGTTCTGAGTTTTATCTAACTAGCTGGTTAGTGATGAAGGTGGAGTAACTGAATGTGAGTCCTAAATAAACTCTTCAAGTGAACTGTGCTATTTGTTTAATAGAATATAGTAAACAAATAATTCATTTACTCACAAATTCAAAATAAAATAACTACTGAACTAACAAAGATGTATAATGAAGGTTTGCGACTAAGTAAGATTTTAGTAAATAATTCATTAAAACAATTTTTTTATGAGCATCAGTACCTTAATATCGACGTCAAATGTGATACACCGACTGACATTCTAAAGAAAAGGGTCTTCCACGCCATTAAAAGAACTTTCTTTGCAGCTTATCTGAGAATTGTGTTTTCTAGTCAACCGCTACTTACAAACAACTCAAAGAATAAACTGTAGCATTTAACTGTAGCATCCATAAATTCACTTGTCATGTGTGGGGCAAGGTATATCGGTTGTTCAATGCATACTTTATCCAAGAGAGTTCAAGAACACTTTTCCGATAGACTGAAGAAAGGTAATATTGGTTGCATTAGAAGCGCAATACTAGAGTATCTAGTAAATACTAACCACCAGATACGTAAAGATGAATCTTTAATAATAATGTATAAAGTGGAGATAAACCTTCTGCGGGCATTATGTATCCGATTCTTAGGGATTGTTGAAGCCATCCCCATACACACAGAAACCGGTTTATGTGTACAAAATAAACCTGTTCATCTACATATTTTACTATGGACCTAGTTGGCAAATTCCCACATTATGTTATCGTATAATTTTTATTCACATGCACTTCACACTTACCATTTAATTTCACAAATTTCCATCTGTCATTCTCTCTCTCCCAACATAATTTATCCGAATTGATTTTACCTTGTTTTTATATCTATCTGGATTTAGGTATTTTTCACAATTCGTCTTATCACACAGCCCAACTGAATTACATATTTACTTTCTAGTTTCTGACATCGATTCTCCAACTCCCAGTTAAGCTTTACTGACTAATAGTAACTTGGTGTACACTTTATTTTGTTACTATATTTATACAGTTGTAGTTATTTTGTGAAATCCTGTTTATATACACGAGATTGTACAATTTTGAAAATGAAATAGCCGAATAAGCTATATTATCGTTTGTTTAAAGTTTAATGATACATGCAATAATCATAGTCATTTAATCTGAAAATTAATAGCTGTATTTATATGGTTTATAGCAAATTATAAGACTACATTAACAGGGATACATGTTGTCGCAGTCGATAATATCCTCCGAGCACACTAACGAGTCTTATCGGTTGTAGATTTATTATTTTGCGATGTGCATGTTGTAGCATGATTTTACACGGAAACTAATACAAATTTGCATCCTTCCGGCGCGTCACAATTCTGTACTTGTTGGATTCACATTGTGTTCAAATATAATTTTCATTAAATTCATTGCCACTAACTTTCAATGTAAACACTTATCTGATTGTTTGTGGATGTGTATGAGCCAATATAATACACAGTGATTTATAGACAGTTTGGAATTATATTATCACAGAACAGAGATAGATTGAAATCCAGTAGAAATAAGCAATAACGATCCATATCCCGGATGGCCATTCAAAGATGTAGCCCAAAACAAATCATATATTCCTGATCTGTAATTAACATTAATTGTAGTCAGTTACTCCACTAAAATGTACAACTTTACACAGGATTTTCGAAATCTACTCTACAAGAGGAGGTATGATTAGTACTAAATGAATGGTTGTGAATAGAACTACCGATTATTTTACATTCCCTTTTTGACAAGATGAAACTGATGGGATAATGCTGACAAATTTGTTTGAAGAGATTACGAAATGTGTGACTAAAATAACATACTCCATAAGAGGTTAAATAATCCTTATGAGCTGAATCCATGCTATAAATATGTCCACAGAACTTATATTTATTAGAAATTCACTAAACCCTTATATATATATTTCTTTTTAATCTCAAAGATATCTGAACAATGATACAAAATTAACTTCGTTTTTTTCAGTAGTTTCTTTCTCTCCTTTACCTGTTGTTTGATTAGGAAAACAATACTCAGTTGTATCATGATTACATGATGATTTGCATGGATCGCGTAGAACACAAGTTAGTGAATCTTCCTCCCATTCAAATCCCTAAAATTTATGAAAAATGAATATTGACTGTTTTTAAATAAATTTCAGGCTACAATATGCGATAAATTCAGGAAAAAGGAACAAGTGAAGTAGTATTCCTCAACATTTAGTTTTACATTAAGACTGTACACCTATATATATATATATATATATATATATATATATATATATATATATATATATAATATATATAATGATTATTAGTAACGTAGTGATGCATCGAGAAATAAAACTATTTCTACCAATTCAAATCCGTTTGAGAAAATAAATGACGATTGAGAAGATGAAGTGGACGAAGTAATTCAAATTAAAAGATGTAATAAATGAGTAAATTTAGAACTTGTATTTATTGAATTTTTTAAAATTCCCATGTTTATCAAAAACAAAGACATTTGAACGAAGAACATTCTTTTCGATAAATGTTCATCAGGTTCTACATTTATTAGTTCAAAATTATTAGTGACAAAAAATTGCTAGTTCTGAGGCAGATATAACATCATTTAGATATCAAGGATTATTGAGTATAAATTTTCCCTTCGGGTTATTTGTAAAATACGAATTTTAATATTGAAATAATCATCATCACGTAACTTATGAAACGTAAACGACAATTCAAATAAACAACATTATTAATCAAATATATATGTATAGGTATCTCTGTATATGGGTGACATAGGAGATGGGATGGTAACAAAATACGATTAGATCAAGTGTTTGTAGACAAAGGATAAATCCTACTTAATATATAGTAAGATGAAGTATATCTTAGTATAAGACAAATACTTGTAGTAGCTTCGTAAGAATTAGGAAACAAATATTACAGTTACATAAAAGTAAACAAGAAGCAAAAACTACCTGGAAAATTTTCAAAATAAAAGAATGGAGCAATAATAAAGTATTTGTAACTCAATGGGGTATAGTTTATTGTGAAAGTTGGAGTAGGAAGAGTAATTGTACAAATTTCTTATAAATGCATAGATTTTGTTTATTAAAGTGGATAACTAATGGATGCAGCTGAATGTAGAAGACTTACAAGTAAATTATGCTGCAATTAATTTGTATTATAAGATTAAATTACTAAGTATTATCTACTTATAATCACTTAAGAATCTCTTCAATGTTTACTATTATTTTTGAGCAACCTATAATTTCTAATTGATTCACATTGTAAAGTGTTAAAAATGCCACATATCGGTAAAGGATACCTTGTGATAAGCTTTTCATAACTCTGAGTTAAAAATTATCGTTTGGAGTAAATGAAATACTCAATCAACCGACATCACTACGATAACTTTCAAAGAATCTTTTAAAAGCAGTTATGTTAATGTAGATAAATGATTAAATACCGTATTTTTAGGCTACTAATACTGGTATTTACAATAATATTTATCGGTTAGATAGATTAAATTAAAAAAAACGCTTATAATGAATTAATTTGCCATATCATATTGATCAGAATATAGATAATAACCTAAATTCAACAGTACTCTCATCTGATAGATGCATATTTTAACAATAAGCTATGTAGTTTAAAGTTTTAACTTTCATTATGCTAGATTCAAAACGCTAACAGTGAAACAAATGTAATCTTCCACTTGTGCAACATTATGAGTCTGAAATTCTTGAACGAAATGCTACCGACTATGTATTATAAGTATTAATCTATATCAAGAAAACTATGTTCAAATTTCTTTCAAAACTGTATAAGCAAACAAAACAATTTGTACATTCAAAAAGTAGTAAAGTAGGTTAATTAAGATTAAATGGAGAATCGTATTAGGATGAACTTGAATCTTCCCGTTGATTCGTTATGAACTGAATATTGTCAGTCTTTGTTGCCGTATGTGCATCCTGAGAGGGTCGCCTCGATATACCTGTTAATCGCAAGTATTGTTGGATTGTGACTGGCAAGCGGGATGTAGGACGCGCGTTCCATACTATTCGGGACTTGTTGGCTGGATGTACCTGCATCTCAATGTTGATGTTCACACCGGTACACCCAACCGATGAGTCTCAAACAGGACGAAACGAGCATTTTGGAGTCCGCTTGCCAGTCACAATCCAACTTAAATAGAATTCTATGTTATACATTCATTTGACTGTTAGATGTTTCAAGACGGTGAAACGCACATTCTTGCTTTAGTAATAAATTTTAGTAGGTTGATGGATCATAATAAATACTAAAGAACGCATAGGAAACCATTATTTATAAGGATAATAACCAATAGAAATGTGTGGAATTATTTCTATTCTTGTGAGTAAGATAAATTTTTGTTTATTGATATTGATGGGCTGATATATACGAAAACATTTTAAGTTTTTTGACCTGCCTTGCTTTTGATTTGCTGCGGCCTACAAACACCGAACACTGAAATTGTAAACATTGTACGTGACTTTATCGGGTGCAGTATTTATTGAATCCTACGAGCAGATAATATTTACCCACTTGATGGGTAACGTTTTTTAAAGAAGACCAGTTAATAAGTGATGTAACTTTAAATTAAGGTTATGTAGAGTGCCATTTGTTGGGAATAGAATGCAGTCAAGATGTAAGGTGATAGAAAACAACCTAGTTTATAATCAAAATATAATTTATGAAATGGTGTATGTCTATAATTCTAATGTGTTTGGCACGAAACGAATTAAGTTCGAATTCTGGTGTAAACATCAACACTGAGATGCAGGCACATCCAGCCAACAAGTCCCGAATAAGATGAAACGCGCATCCTGGATTCCACTTGCTAATCACAATCCAATTTAGATATTGCATGTGTACTATCGCTATATCGAAGCAATCCGATGATAATGTACATATGGCAACAGAGACTGACCATCTTCAGTTCATAACAAATTAACGAAAAGAAACAAACTCATCTGTATTAAAGACTTGCTATTGGTTTGTATGAAGACAGTGATACTACAAGAGTGCAAGCAGTTATCACAGATAGTTATTTTCTGAATTTTTCACTTTAGAGTTGAATCTACAAAACAGTTATGTCAAGATATGCCCCCCGATAGAATCAAAGTTAAGCAATTCTTTTCCACGAAATTCATGGTTCACTTGCTCTTCGATAAGCGAATCAAGCATGCCTCTCATCCAGGATTAATCATTGGACGTCTGTTTTGACTGTCTTTTTACAGAAACACTAAAAATATTTTAAAAGAATGTGAAATTTTCGTACATAAGGTGTACATTTCTAGCGGTAAAATAAAAGTATGAAAAAGTTTATTCGCCCTCAGATATGTCACTAGATCTGGTCTCTAGTGTGACTGAATGGGAGTAGAAAACAATCCATAAACATTCACGTTTGATTTTATAACCATAATACTAATAATATTTTGATAGTTTCATACGTATGTGATTATAATTGTTATTCATTAAATAATTTTCCTCGGTATATCTCTATTTACCAAACTATATAACACTATTATTCAAATATTTCACTGAACTTACCGATTCACATAAACATTCATAATCATCTTTATGATAACCGCGACGTTTGCAAGAACCCCTAATTGCATTTTGAATATGCTGACATGGTCTACGTTTACATGGATTTGGGCATATCTGTGTTAAATTCAAATATATAAAACTAGAAAACTGATTTTACAAAACAATATTTAAAACGAATAAATTCTAGGTCACTGTGAAATTTGATATTGATAACAACTAAAATAAACTGGTAGCTAATTAGTAGTAGCTTAGTAGTTAGCACAGTTTCTACTCTCAGTCATTAGATCGGAAGTTTGATTCCTACTCCTTCTGCTTAGATTTGCGTAGCTAGGTGTTTATTATAACTAATCTTCACATAAAGTTCGACTCAAAGCCGAGTACACGATTCTACACGTGGTGAGTGATTTGCATTTGTTGTAACAATAATCACTTTTGAGTTAAAAGTATAACCATAAATCTGAAGTGAACTATTATACAACACAAAAAACAACATAACAACCGAGGGAATAAGTTTATGCATCAACGTAAATTGATTATTTCAATTAACTCAAAGTTTGAAATATCAGAATCTGATATGAGACATCATTAAGATTACACAATAACTACTTTAAGTTTAAATTATATCAAATTTTACTTCAGTCAACAATGTAACTAATTCGATTCATTAAATGCTTATTAAGCATTCTTATATTTAAGTAAGGATTTTGGTTGTACTATAATTAAATCATCCAGGTCAGTGAACGCAGTATAACCGTAACCATCCTCTTGAGCTACAAATTTGCTCTACCATCTCAGTATGGATTTTATCGTGGTATTTTGTTAAGAATTAAGTCTCATGAAGTAACTAACAGAGCTAAATCTGGACATGTTTGATAAGAAAAGCATTATTATTATTATTATTGTTATTAATAGTAGTAGTAGTAGTGGCAGTAGTAGTATCTACATTTCTTTTATAAAACTAACTACACTGACAGAATGTTTTTGTATCTAAGTGAACAACCAGATTTCATAAAATAGGTTTTGTAAAATCTAAACTTTTCTGAAACGTATACCAAAAATTTTAAATAATAAACAATGTTTGTTTTCAATTACATCTTTTAATCACTTACAGAAATATAATCCCTGGAAGGTATTTTCTGAAAGTAAATTAGTGATCTTCTAGAGTGTTAAGGATATGTATTACGCAAGATAAATAAACTAAAATTTATTTTATTGATTGCCTTTATTGTAATCAACTTTAAGACCCAAGAAACTCTATCATGTAGAATATGAAAATAAAGTAATCACGATTTTAAAAGTTTACATTCCTCTTCTTGATTAATATTAATAAGTGCAGCTGTAATTATTAAAATACAGTAGCACGAACTTTACCTATAAAAATTCAAGTTTGAAGAGTATGTAAACAAAACAGAGAAATTTAGAGGTGCTAACTCACTTTTAGGTCGGCATTGGTTTCATTTGCTTCACCATATAGATGACATATGGTATATATGTATATTAAACTCATTTGATCTATTGTTCTCAAACGATAACATCCACCGCGTATAACTGGTGTAATAAAATGTTTATTTGACAATGCCTCAAGCTCTTCACCATATATTTTTTTTAATAAATGTGGATTATATGAAGTTGGTTGCATTAATGCTAGAAAATAACCCCATGAACATCTTGGATATTTCATTTCGTCACATAATGTAACTATATGAGGCCAATTTACATCAGCTAAGTGCATGTTTCCATCATGTTGAAACATATCTTATTTAAACCAAAATATCCGTATATGTAAAACAATTAATGATCAATTAAAATCAATTATTCGAATAATAGTTAGGTAGTTTACTGAAAATAAATAAAAATTAATTGTGACTATGTCAATTCTTGACATAGTAAAAGTCTTTTGTAGTTGTCAGTCTGGAGTTATACATGAGGCTCTGTTTGGAGGCAAGTTCAACAACAGAAGACACTTTAATAATTCATTTTAAATAATTAAATTTTTTCTTGTGTTGCTATTAGAGTACTTCCAGAAAAACTCTGGAACTATTAATTATGTACAATTCTTTCTACAAGGGTATTCGTTTTAGGATTAACTAATTTTTAGATGAGTAAAGTGAAATTTTGGTGGGACAATCCGAACTTTAAAATCACTCACATCAGAAGCGAACAGCTTGCTCATCTATGACATTAGATAATTATTGATCGTGATCCAGATTAGCATATAACTATAGTTACGATTTTTAAAGCTTCTGCTCAATAATCTTAAGTAGTATAGGTACCATTTTGTGACGTACAACTTATTCCCGATGAGTGTGGAAAGAAAATTAATACTGTTACTTTTTGCCATCTAAAACATATGCAAAGAAATTAATGTTGTTCCCATTTCAATAGTAATGAATTGTTAGTATATTTAAATACTACTTTTTCGAATTGTATACTAACTAGTACAACTTTATTGTGAAAATTTTACTATCCTCCGAAACAAAAATTTATAGATATAATTCATGATATTAAAAGTTCTGTCAGTTAAGTTTACACAACAGTACAAAATTAAATATTTCAAATTCACTCTTTAGTGTTCAGTTTAAGGTTAATTTAACTTAAATATGAAAATTGATTGCCAAATATGATAATACTACTTAAAATATTTTGTAAATGAACCTAATTAAAATGATTTCGATCGTATTACCTTACTTATCATTATATGTTAACTTGTGAAAGAATAACAATTGAGAATTAAGAAACTAAATGTTTCAACAACGGATAGAAAATAGGCATAATTTACATATTTGTAGTGATTCTAAACATCTTTTTATAGTTTAGATAATTCGGCATAAACTCAGAAGTCTAAAATTATTACAATCTAACTTCTAAGTTTCGTTATATTTAACCAGTTTACAATTTAGCAAAAATCCTCAACCACTATATTGATATAGATTTGATTATGAAACAGTTTAATACAGAACTATTTCCATATGATTGGATCCGTATTTTACATACCTTCATAAGTATCTCTACTCCAATAATGGTACCATATAGTAGTAGGTATAATAGATGATCCATAAATACCTGGTGGAAAACCATTTTCATATTCTCTATATTGTGGATTACGCATCTGCTGAAATATTCGGAATCCAACAGTCTCTTGTATTGAATATTCCTTGTCATCTTCTTCAGTAAGAACATCATAAACTTGTTCTGCATTATTAAAAAAATTAATCAGAAGTAGAAATACGATAGAAGAACATAGAATATTATCCATTAATTCTTTAATTTATCTCGTATAAGTGTATTACTATTAGATTTCCGTTAAATCAATATTATTAATTTAAAAATCCTTTGACAATATCACTTACACGGATCATCACAATCCAATACTCATAAAAAATACGGTTAAATCACTGCTAACAATTAAAGGCTGTTTCCTAAAATGAATAATCTAAAACTAATAAATAGATATTATACGATTAATTTATGACATGAACAAATATCTACAGAATAACACCACATAAAACAAAAGAAAATGATCTTGTATATGTTCGACTACCAACTAGCATAATTAACTAAGGAACTAGTTTTCGATCTATCTTCAAGCGAGAAAAAGAACCAAATAGAGAAACTACAATTTCAATCAGTCTACCATAATCATTTCACGGGAAAGGTTTACAAATTCGAAACATCATGTAACAACGGTTTTTCACTCTTCCTTAGAAGTAAAATACTGTGGAAATAATAATAATAGCATTAAAATTACATCATAATCTGATGACTTTATGTTTCACTCACAATAGGTTGGAAATAAATTCACTAGCTATATAAACAAGTAACGGCCCTATTCAGGTCCCAAAATTCATTAACAGTCACAAGCCGGAAGTTAATTTTGAATGCAGAAGTAACTGGAGAGACACAAAGATTAACAGTGAAGTCTAACAAGAACAGAATCTCGTTCAGTGGTCAGATTATTATGCATTAGTGTCATTTGAAAAAATACTACTTCATGTTCTAATTCAGAATCAGACATATGGAACATTGGTTGGAATAGTGATAACCTCTCTGTAACGATTTTCTAGTTTCTACTTATCAAGTTCAGTTAGTGAATTTTAATGGTCTTCACACTTCCGGGAGAGTTGATTTACATTAAAATTATTCTTCTTTTATTCTACGGAGTAATCAATACAGCATAATATTTTATGACTATAGCTGTTTAGTAGTTTTTTCTGTACGATAACATTATGATCAAATCACTATTCTTTAAGATTAAACTCATCAACTTCTATCCTCCTAAAGTTTATATATGAAACTTACGCCTACCTGTTTTGCGTTTGCGAAATCACAGCTTAAAGATAATCTAGTTGTTCTCTTTAAATATTTTTATGATCTTGTCAATGTTTGCTAAATAAGCAATTACACCCTCTTTAGAGTAACTAAAAATCATACAAAAGGTACATAAATTCCCAACACTGACATGAATAACTGTCCTTCGTTGATATATACCTCTACCAATAATTAAATTAAAATGACTGGATGAAGTGAACGCTATAGCCAAACTTATATTATTAAAATACTTGTAAACACTTGAAATGTTCGTGTTTTATTGTAGTAAGCTAGAGTAATACTTGTCTATAATTTGCTAATTGATATTTCCTGCATGTGTAAGGTTAGGAATTTCCTTCACAAAAAACCTTTACTTATTCCAGATAAATTACTAATATACATAAATTCATAACTGAATTCTTAAACACTATACTTCGTTAAATATCGTACGATCCTATTTCTAGACACACAACAAAAATCTGATGTAATGCTACATCAACAGTATTGGTTTTTGTAAATCTAGTAGAATAAATAATATGTTCTTAGGAGTTTTTAGGAAACCCTCGTCGATAGTCTCCAAGAAGAATGTATCAACAACAATTTAAGTTCTGATACTCCTACATTAACAGGTAAGTAATTCATGTTCAGAAGTGTTTACGTTGTATCAAAAAGGTATTCTATGACCGAACTACTGCTTGGAATTTATTGCACTGCTAAAAGTTAAATATGACAAATAATAGAACTAAAACTAGTTTGTTATTAATATACATTAATTACAGTATATACATCAATGTACATGAATGTTTAGGTTGTTGAGAAGATAAAAATACAATATTTGAAAGGATGAATATTGTTAATTATTTTATTTGGACGTTTAATACAAAGTTGTTTAAAACTGAGAAAGACAAGGTGGCGAAATGTATAATTATAGATGGTAGTATACTTCTTTCATAATTAGTACTATCCAAAAAAAATTGCCAGTACGTGATTATCTATAAAAGGTGATGTAAGGGGGTTAAAATTCTCATGGAGAATTACCAAGACACATCGTCATAAGCATTTTCCAGGGGTCTATATCACATATGATGCAGCATGTTCCACTAACAATTGAAATAAGATTAAATGTGTAGGCAGTGTAGAACAATAAGATTCCACGAATTTTTTATAGGTAGTCATCATGTAGCAGTAGCTAATACTCCAACCCCCGTCGAACATACTAACGAGTTTTATTGGTTGTACATTTATGATTTTGCTTTTTTGATATTGTAGAATGATTGAATACAGAAATTGGTATAAACTTAATTCTTGCTCGTTTTGATTTCGTGCATGTCGGACTTACGTTCATTTCAAATATAATCCTAGCGTATTCATTGTTACTGACTTTTAATATATACATTTATCCTATCGTTAGTAAATATTTATTAGTCAATTGAATATATAGTGATTTATAGATAATTCAGAATCATATTATTCCGGAATAGAGTCAGGACGTAATCCAGCAGAAACAAGCAATGACGATTCATATTCCTCTAAAATCCACAACTATGGAGAAAACGAAAACTGAACACAAAACAACAACCAAAACTGTTTAGGTGATTAAGTGAGTGGGAAGAGTTACAGCTTACTTGCGTGTTAGATAAGACGATTTCCAACACAAGTTAGTTGGTTCACATGTTCCGCCAAAAGGATTTTGGATGGAAGTATTAATATTTACCACATGAACATAGTATGTTTAAATTTGCTTCTCAACCAATCGAATCGAAGTGGTTTGTCCAGTGTTCCCTAGTTTCCAATGGAACCCTGACAACATCAGTCTGTGACGAATTCACAACTATTAGTTCATTTGCATTCAATAATGCGTAAACTAATTTAAGTTGTATGAGGAACTCATTATTGACTATGTATTATTGACATGCTGTCTTGATCACAATTGCCAGCTTGATGTGGTAGCCTGGTATGTCGGTCGTGATAAATTAATGGGGCTATACTAGCTGGAACAATTATTCCTTTAGGACTCAACAAGTGCACAGCTAAAACATTACACCTACTCATAAAAAGGTCAAGTCGTATGAGTTTGACCTCAGGTAGTTGTCCCTTGGACGCTACGGTCACACTCCTAATTCTCGGGTTCACTCCTAGTCAACATTTCTCTTCAGTTATCTATGATGTGAAAAGCCTGTAAGTAACAACTCTCATACTCTAACAGAAATGAAGAACATAGTGTTCACTTCCCAATAGTTCTGCTTTTTACCATCAACCCTGAATTCCTGTTTCTAGCTTCCTACGCATGCGCCATCAATACCAACAATCCGAGTTTACGAAATACTAATCCCGGTTTAACGAAACCATGGCTCAAACTGAACATTATAACCTTCAATTTATGCATCACATCAAATCGGGTAGTAGGCCTTACTAGCTAAGGCTTTAGAATCTCGTGTCATCGATAGATGACGTGTCTCCGAGAAATGTATAGAGGATTCTGGCGTGGTAATTCACTCGATTTCACCCAGTCAATTAGAAAGTTGATTGAACATATCTTCCGTTTATCTGGTGAGTTGACGGCTACTTCTTGTGGTCTCCCCAGTGTGGGTATAGCACACTGGGCGTGAGATAAGAACAAGTATTTATCAAACGGGTTCTTGTCAGCATACAATTATGGTCTGTTTGATTAAATGGTTTCATAAGAACTTGGAAGAACAGAGACATTGCGGTGTATTTCCACTACGCTTCCATCGACTGCATCCCGTATGAAGCGAAAGGTGAATATTTCAGAAAGCTTACTGAACTCCCTCATAAAACCAAGCTCGAAGACGTAGTGCTGGTAGTAAGTAATTTTAATACCCATGTCGGCAACTTAAACCAATCTAGCTCAGGAAATGGTAGGTGTTGAAATTTTGCACAGATAACCATTTATTTATAGAGAGCACGACAGATACATTGCCTAACATGGTGACCCAAAGCACCAACTCAATCATGGACTAACATAAGATACATCGCTACCAGTCATCGCTGGAAATCTTCTACAGTAGAAATCCACTAATTCTGAAGCAAATGTTTAGATTCTGATCATGCACACTTTTGTTTCGCAAGTAGAAAAATCACAACAGGAAAACTCACTAGAGCTCAATTCAGCGATAAGGACGTCAAGGATAGATTCCGGGAACGGCTTGAGATGCTACGAGGTATTATAGGAACGAGACTTACCCCAATTGTTATTATGATTATCTTCAGAGAAGACTTGGGACTTTTCAAAGGACAATTCAGTTGGCTCACAGCTACTTTACGACTACCGATTGTTCACAAACAATCTGAGTAGAAGATAGGAATAGGCTTATCGACTTTGCCGAAGTAGAAACAAAGGTAATCTGAAACGAGGGGAGCAATGCGACCGGATGGACCAGTAGTCATGGAGGATGACAGTTCGATTTTATCGACCAGATAGACTGATATTCCGGTAGCTGGATAAAATCTTATCCAACTAGTCTCATAGGCTAATTGTCCAAGTCTAAAGGGACCAAAACATTCTTGGCTAACATAGTCTAAAATATCAGCTTCACTTATTATCGGATGCTTAACTAAGACTCGTGAACTGTAAACGTGGGGAAACCAGGCTGAATGTGGACGCACCGATTACACACTCATCATCTGTTGGTTGTCAGAACAGACGTTCTTATCGACACTGGACAACGATTTCCTTACCAAGAAAACAGCATTTGACTCCGTAGACTGAAGTTCTGTGAGTGTCTACTAAAGTAAAGCCTAAGTCAGAAGTACATAAATCATGTGGAATTCCCATATTCAAACAATTAATCGTCAGAGATTACGACAAATCACCATTTGAACTCGTAACCACAAGTGATTTACAACAAGGCTGTCCAATATCATAATTTAAGTACGTCGCAAACTTACGACTAGAAACAAACCTCTCCTCATCCACATGTTTAAAAAATTAATCTTACTAGTTTCGCTTATTGATTTATAATACGCAGACGGCATAGCATTATTTGGCGAAGACGATGATAAAATGCAATGCCTTTTGATAGATTTCAGTACCAACGCATGTTAGAAATAAGTCCCTTCTCCTGAACGTAAATTGTCACATCAGGAAGGTCCGTTTTACCGCCTTAACTAAAAACAGGTAGTAGTATTTCAGCGTGCTAACTATGCTTATCTCGCAAGTCTCATTAACCTGATAAGTGTCTGACAAGATTACAGCACAGATCCAAAAACCTCATTTGGTTATTGCTGACTTCAAGTATAGCGTAGGTAACGTATCCACCTGCTAATCAATCGACTAATCGTGTGTAGGATGGATGGATGCATAACATGGCTACTAAGGTTGAACGATATCCTTTAGCTACTGGTATTTGATCATAGATGTTATCGAAAAACCGTTTGCGTCAATCAGGACTACTGAGCAAGTAATAATGAAGCTAGATGTAGGGTACAAGGGGGAATATGGTAAATCGGCTGTGAATTATCATCAACTTAGGTGGCTGAGATATATATTTCGTATGCCTAAGCATCGCTCACCTCGATGCGTAATGTTAATGGGTTTTCGAACAGGATAGAAAGCAGAGGGCCGCCAAACAAATATGTTGTGTCATTCCGCGGTATCGTCGATTGTGGACCTGAACTGTGTCGGTAGAGTCAGACTATTTAAACACGACAAGGTCGATTGTCAGTAATTGGAGACTGTGCTATGGCTCGAAACTAGTCAGTGGAGCAGGTGCATTGGTTCTTTGTCATCCCCTAAACCCGAAGATAAAAATAAATCCATAACTTCCCACGAATTCTTACTTCCAGAATCATAGTCTTTATGTCCAATGTTTGTTAAATACCAACAACGTTAATATTACTTCCACTACTCGGATACGCATCTTTCTGTGTAATGGGATGTAAAACATGACTGACTGAGATATATTATATCGCGAAACAGTTTATATTAAACATTATGAATCACAACAATACGGTTCAGTTAGGAAATAAGGCTCGCTAAGTTACTATAGTGATTCAAAGACTCCAAGGTTACGAATCACAACTCGACAAGATAATGAGTTAGTTACGCTTTAGAAAGCGTCTTAGTTAAATGACCCGAAAACATCATCTGACTAGATGTTTTTTCGACATTATTGAGCAATACGTACAACACTGAATCTTTTAGAAATACTAACTTCAAGTGTTAGATACCTCCTGAAAACAAACCTGACACACCTATGTGAATATTTTAGAAAAACTTAGCACGGTTAAACAAACAAAATGCTGAGGAAGCATTAAGGTAAACCTCACAAATAAAGTCTTATAAAGCAAAAGTTAGTATAATTTTAAAAGATTCTTAGAATATTTACAGTACAAACTCCGGTTCTAAATAACAAAAATCGGTTGTATTTACAATGTACAATGTAATTTTTATATGGGTGAGTAACACTTCACTGTGTAGAGTTAACTGATTCTGCAGTAGCAGACATACGTTCTGTAATAAATGGGTGTTGTAGAGCTTCGTTCAAAGAAATACGGCGAGTAGGATCCAACATAAGAGTCTTTTCCAGAAGGTCGCGGAACTGTGTTACTTTGCGGGAAATTGGTTCGTTTAACTTTGATTGACCAATAAGGTCTGTCATGAGATCTCGTGTTGGTTGTAAATTGCGAATTACTGTGGTCTTCTCCTAAAACGAAATAAATAACACACAGACTATTAATAATCAATCTTAAAATGTTTCTCATTCAAATAACCCCGCTAAAATCTTTTCACGTAAGTAGCGGCTCAGTTCAATATTAAATAAGTTTTATGGAAACGAATACCTGGAAGAGTGTATGAACGATAACAACTGGAAATGTAGATAAAATGAACAGTAAAAACATGTTTCTCTCTCTCTCTCTCTCTCTCTCTATATATATATATATATATATATATATATATATATATATATATATATATATACAATAACAAGTTGTACGGACGAATATAAAATAACTACGACTGAAAGTTTTATAATTATTTAAGATCATGATGCTGTAAACTACCCCTAATATCAGAAATCCCTAACTACTGAGGTGACCGGTCAAATAAGCACCGATAACTATGCTTACCCTGACAAGGTTTGAGTAGATCAAAACTTAATATTTGCAGAAAATAAGATTTGAATATTCTCTCCCCAGATAATGAGGTGAGAGGAAGCGACTGTAAGACTAACTACATAATCTGATTAACCGAAAAATGTCCACCTGCTAGCTTTGATGAATATGTACTATAATGAATTTACAGCTGTTCATTCTAGATATTAGATCGTTACTACAGTCGTAACCTCCCTCACTTATGGTAAATTGTGCTACCATAAATCATTAACCAACCAGAGAAACAAGTATTTCAACATTTGTTCCATTGAAATACATCGAATGATAACCTACATATTCATATAAAATAATCAGAATTTAATTGCACAAACCCCATGAAAACCAATCGACGAAAAGCAATGGGACCCAGATATATTTGTATGGGAAGCGATAAAAACGTTAGACGCAATAACGTCTGTAGAAGTTAAAAATAAACAAAACTGTGTAAATCGGCAAACCTTTTGCGTTACTTTGTCCACCTCATGATATAGGAAATTGCATTGTTCATCAAAGTGTTGTGTACGAAACATTCCACGACGGATCACGCGACCTGGTATACGTCCTTTGACTTCCATCATCAAACGTAACATTTCGTTGTTAGTCTTTCCTGGAAACATAATTTGCCCAGTATGTAGCTCAAATAAAGTAACACTGGTAGACCACAAATCCACATTGTAGTCATAAGGAACACCTAGGACTAAAATAAATGTCAAATACCAATATTTTAATCTAAAGTGTTTTAGAACAGTCCAGGATGACTCGATTATTATGAAAATATGTTAACCTAGTTATACATTTATGCAATCAACATGTTACATAAGTCTATTTCATATGGTTATTATATGGAGGGATCAGGGGATTATACTTTAAGGTCGATGTAGCCTACTAATAAATAGAATGAAGCAAACTTCTGTGTGAGCTGGTGATACTGTACATTTTCTTAAAAGTAGGCAAAATGGGGCTTGATTCCCTAACTCTTATGCTGGAAGTGCCTTAATTATGAAACTATGTTGAAGTAAGGTCATTCTATTTTGGGAAAAAGCCTATTGGATCTGTCAGTAGAAAATGATGGTACAACGAAAAATTTTCCTATTGTTAAGATGACCGAGTGGAATCATTATTTTACATAAACTCAATCTTAAAGATAGATTCACTGGTAAACCACATTTCTCGAGCCAATACATGAACAATCGGACGGGGAGATAAACGGTCATTAAATCATTAGAATAAGCTTGTATCTTCCGGTTGATGTGTAATGGACTGAAACTGGTCAGCTTCTATTGCCATATGTGCATCCTGAGAGGATTGCTTCGTTATAGCGATAGTACACAAGTTGGATTGTGATTGGCAAGCGGAATCCAAGATGCGCGTTTCGACTCATTTGGGACTCATCGGCCGGACGTACCTGCATCTGAATGTTGATGTTCGCAATGGGATCGGAACTCAGTCCGCTTCATGCCAAACGCCACAGCATTCACCACTGGGCTACTGTGTCCAGACAGTCACACTTGTGCAACGGGTATATATGTAAATAGAATAAGCCTGGATTTTCCCGTTGATTTATAATGGATGTTAAATCAATATTTCAAAGTACCAAATACAAGGTAATGAGTCAGTAGCCTCGTACAAAATGTTATTTCTGGCCACTGATATTAAATTTATTGAGTGATGAGAACAGTAGTAAAGCAAATGTATGTTATTAACAACAATACTAGGAAGCAAACTGAGATTCCTTGTCAATACTTTCTTAAATTGAGTGAGGAACACGAAATTTAAAATCACTGTTAACCAAATGGAAAAATTGTGGATACAACAAGTAATCCACTGGCTGCTTTAGACAATAAATTAAGGAATACTAGCTTTTACCCTTTCTTTACACGACAGCATAATAAATACTTGTTTGAGACTGGGAGCATAACGGATACAAATTAAATAACCCGGTTTAGAAATTAAATATGTGACTGTTGATGGGATGTAGTTAGTATAAACACGTTAAACGCGCAACATCCTTGTAGGAAAGATAATACTATTCCAAAACTTACATATTATAGCCGTTTGAAGCATACATTTACTACAGAGTTCTAATTAAATACTGATGCAATAAGTGTCACAATCATTCAAGATGCATAGTTACACGACATGAATGTATCGAACATAGATGATAGCGTCAACATGATCATTTTGAAAGATCTAACAAGTATTATGGCGTGGATATCACAAGCCAACGCGGTATACCTAGACTGACTAGATCGTTAATCGTGACCACTACAAGTAAGCGCATAGGTGATAAACAGAATCAAGCAGATTTGGAACAAAAATAAATAAACCAAGAATCCTAGCAGTTTGAAGTAAATAAGAATATAAAATGTTTTAAAAAACGTAAAATTCACTAGGAGCGCATAAGAAAGATTACCCTCGCTAAAGGTAGCAAGAAGACAGCCCCACTAGTATCGTCACAATACTCCATATTTTGACCACGATTATTGAATAGCAAGTTCATGGTGGCGACTGATTTCCATTGGCTGATATCACGCCGAATACGCAAAAAATGCAGAAAGTAGAAGAATATCAGTATATTATTTAAAAATCAAAAGCAGAATTAAATAATCATGTCACGAAAAACTATATAACAAGAAACTTACTTATTTCTGGAGCACGATAAAAACGTGAAACAAGATAAGGCGTGATATCATTATCCTGAATAGTAGATGCTGACCCGAAATCAGACAACTTAAGTAGGATTTTGCTCTCATTTACAAGTATATTATCAGGCTTGATGTCTGCATGCAAAATACCACACTTGCGCATTAGTTTCAGTGCCAACAAAAGCTGTTGGGTGTATGAGCGTATGGCAGCGATATGCAGCCCAATGTTACGTCCGTACTTTTTGAGGACCTCGCGAAGATTTAGACTCATTAATTCGAATACCATGCACAAATGATTTTTATGAAAAAAGTGACGATAAAGTCGCAGACAATGGAAGCGATCTTGCGGATCAGCATCGTTGAGTTTTTTCAAGACTTCTAATTCCTTTAGGCCCGACTTGTGCCTAGAAATAGGAGCAGATTTAAGCAAACAGAGTGAAACAACACGATTATCAACGTACTCCTGAAGTACTAGTAACTTACACTAACAGGCATGAAATAAATAGTACTACAGTAAACTTATTACATGAAAACCCCCTACGAAAAGTAAAATATGCAGTTATGACTTACATTACATCGTTGTTTCTTATTATCTTGATCGCCACCTCTAAATTACCCCGAGCGCTGTCCCTCGCCCTAACAACGTTAGAAAACACTCCGTGACCAGTGTATCCATAAACAGCATAACGCTTATCCAAAACTTCACCGATGCGAACACCTGAACATTAAAAATTATTGTTATAACACATGTCAAAATACAAAATGTACGTACTGTTTGTTACCTAAAAACACGAATCCAAAATCCGTGTGAAGTGATTTTAATTATCCGGGATGAACATACTCTTAACATAGTAAACATCCTGACTTCACACTAAAATTTTACCATATCGAGGGGCTGAATATAATTAAGATAAAGATTGGCAACTAATGAAGTAACAGCTAATATTAGAAACTGAAACTACGAAATTTAGAGGCATATTACTAAGGATTTTCATAAAATTACTCTCTGGGCCCTAGAACAAGTACCCTCACTCTTGTCTCTTACTTATCCATGAATAGTGACGAAAAAAATCAATTAACATTAAGGCCAGAAATTCTAAAACTTACGGTAATAACCCTCAGAATCATCCCAATTGTCAGCGAGGGCATGATTTTCAGAAGCCATGGCTCCTAACGCCATTGTGCCAGGAGCATGATGTAACTCAACTTCGAATTCCTCAGCAAACATATCAAATGAAGTAGAATTGGGATTATTGCGCTCAGAGACATCTGGGTCTTTTTTTCTCTTGTCGTGCAGAAGTGCTACTGCAGCTGGGGCTTGCACACCGGATAGATGACCATCGGGTGAATTTGGTTGATCTGAAAGCATAAAACTGTAGATTAGGTTGGCCTGAAATAACGAATGTATATTTTAAACCATGTGTGGTAGATGTGACAGTATTAAACAGTATGCCGTGCACAAACGTGAATTAGACTTTAGAAATGAGTGCCAATCGACGAAGTAAACATCAACTTCAAAATAAATTGAAAGTTATTGCTCGTTAACGATAAAAGGTGTCTAAATCTAATTAGTTAAAAACTGACCAAGCAACAACTGTAATTCGAGTGGGGACAGAAATAACTATAATTGAAAGATCTACTACAGATACTGCACATGGAACTATGGACCAGTTAGTCACGATCCCGTAAAAAAAACTGGTAATTATATATGGAAAAAGATTATGAGAACTGGGTTTTCAAAAAACTAACACAGACGTAGCAAGCAATTATAAATAACAATCATGTGGATTTTGATATCAAATTTACATACCTGAGTTACTGGTTGGAGCCATTTTAATGCACTCTAACTTAGCCTGCACAAAACTTTCGAAGTCGAAGACTTCTGTGTCCTCAATGGTACCCATGTCTGTTAAACTGTCCACCTGGTTAATTTGGTGATTAGGATCACTTTCAGGTTTATTAGCCGTAGATTCTCTACTTAGATTACCAACCTCTAACTTCTTTAATAGAAAACAAACGTGAACGTTAAACCTATGTAAATACTAACTTCTAGCAACTTTTGTCTTTCAATACGTCTTCGTTTGATAATTTCTTCCTCATCTTCTTCATTTTCTACCAGCGAAAAAGAATTATTTCTGAACGAAGATAAAGGAAATTTATAGATTACTCATGGCCAGGTGTAGATTTATGATTATCCTCAGAACGTTTCCGAGACTTGTGTGATTTCTTCTCACGGGATCGTTTGGAATCATGTGTTTCGTGACTTGGACTACGATGTTTCGACTTTTTGAGATGACGACTGTAGTCGTTATATCCATCATATGACTTCGGATATCTATTTCGGTGGTTATTATCATCGTATTTATCTACGTGTCCCAAATGGTCGCTGGATTCTTGATAATAATAACCAGAGCCACAGTGATATTCTAATTCCTCTCGACGAGAGCGACGTTTTCTGTACCTGTCATCACGGTGATTTTTTATTGAAAGTATGGATAGCCTGAAAAGTAGAGACCAATTATATAAGGACAAATTATTAGTAAACATAATGAAGTGAAGAAACCACCTACTATAAACTACATTACTTTCCATGTGGCTTAATGTACCTTTCATTTTAACTCAGTCACACAATTTATGTTAGACAAATAGCTACAGAATTTGACCTATTCTAAAGAGAATGGAGGATATAGTGGGGTTTTTCGTTATTGATGTACATAAACTGCTATCATTTTGTGGGATTATGTTGGTGGTCAACTAGTCTACTAATTTTTAACCAGTGTAGTGTACCAACCCATAAAAAGAGTCGTATGCGATGTATACATGCGACCCGACCCGTTGATTCCCTTCCAAAGTCCTTTAAATGCCCTGGCACAGTCGAGGGTGAGGATAGTTCGCCCTCCCTGTCAAAATGCCCCCCCCGTATGGCCAAGCATTTAGCCTCTGCAAGGAAATCCTAGCTACTGCCTTTTAGTGGCGGTGTTAACTAAAGTGGAAGGACGAAATCGAACGTCAAGTACTTAAATTGAGACAGTGGGCATGGAGAGTTCATCTAAGGGGATTGGGGAACCAAGTACCTGAAAAAAATGGTGCATGTGGGCTCTATGACCCCAAGGGAACGGAAGGCCTATGAATCAACCGTCACTGGCTACCATGAAAGTGCACCCTCTGACAATATTCCATCGCCTTGTGGATTGATTGATTTTAAGGTCAGAGGCTTGGGGGGTGATCCCCTAAAAAACCACCTGATTCAGTTTGGTCGGCCGGACAGCACCTTAGCTCACATACAAGTATCTGAGATTCATTCAGGACTATGGAGACGTATTAGAGATATGTCCCTCCCCACCAATCTGTCGATTCGAGAAGCGTGTTGCATGCGCGTTAATCTAGGGACCCTGTAGCATCGGAGTCCGGATTCGCCAGCATCTGTCGCATTAAGCGCCAAGGCAGAGGCAGAACTAATCGACTGGATCCCCACTAGCAATCACTTGTGTTTTCAAGATAAGTTTCATCAAAGAGAAAAACCGAAGTGGGAAACGATGTCTTTCGGAATCCCCACCTACGCACCGACAGATTGCTTACACAGTCAATAGGGACGCAATAGTCGCAGGTCAGATAACGATGACCGTCTACTACGGCTTTGTGCAGGCCACAACCCGTTTTTAGCCAGTACCAAATTCACGTACTGCAACAGCCGATGCGTTCTCTTTCTGCAATCCAAGCCTGGACACAAACTGATCAGACCGCGACCAACTACCGCTGAAGTGGTTGTGTCCGAGACTGGTTCCTTTTACAACACCTGTCTGGACCCTGATCATGGGGTTTAGTTTGCACTATGCTTGTCTTGCGTTTCAGTGGCACACAATTGTCCTGGTTTAAACGGATTGATACTAATGAATTGGCTTCAGCTTTTGTTGTAACCAATTATCAATCAGAGAAAGGTTCTGGGCTAAATGTTAGTTCACCGCATAGTATCGATGAGCACTGGTTGCGCTTGCATGATGCAACGAAAACGGTGGGTTACGTCTTGCGCGGCAGTGTGAAACGTCCCGCCTATATGGATTGGGTTTCTGCACAACTTGTGACACATCGGTCCATACCAGTGCCGTATGAATTTGATAACAAATGTAGATTTATAAGTCAGATCGTAAGGACTGAAAAACTTGATGGTCTGAGAGTGCGAGTTAGAAGCAGCAGTCGTAGCTAACAACTGCCAAAGCCCTTTCAAATCACTCCAAGCCACCAGAAACAAAAAGGCTGGTGTCAATGAAGTAATCTGTGAAGCTGATGGCATTCCAATCATTAACATCCAAGATTGTCTTAGACGACGGGCTATTTTCGAGGATCAGTTCAGCTGGTCTGTTGCCCCAATGACATCAACTAGACTGTCCTGCCCTTCATGGCTGGTGATGATGAATCTACCTAGCAAAAAGAAAATTCTCAAAGTACTCAAACTTTCGATTCAGAACAAATCAAGACCAGATGACTTACTCCCAGCTCCTTTTAAGGATGCTGGTGGACTCCTGGCCAAGGTTGTTCCGAAGAGTTTCGGAAAGTGTTCTATTATCTTGAGATGGAGAGATCATCGTCCCCTTCTCTGAAAATGGCTCTTGTCAAACTCTGAAGGTTGTGAACAATGAGCGAAAAGCTAACTACAGAGAGGCCGGTTGGTTTACGGTCTCCTCCAAAACGTTACTTTGTACTTATGCAGTGCATATATTGCTGGTGTAATTTCGTAACAAATCCTATGCTCAAATAACTTCCGCTTTGCTGTTACTTAGATAAAGCAAACTAGCATCATGAGTAGCAAACATGGAACCGACTTGAAGTAGCTCGATAAAGATTACCCAAGTTAACCGAAAGAAAATAAAGAGGGAGGGCAGAAACAGCAGACAAAGGAAAGACTTGTCTGCAATAGTTAGATGAACTGAAGAAATTCGACTGCAATCAACGAGAAGGTGGACGAAGGCGTTCACACTAGGGTAGATACTGCTGCCTGAAAAGGCATTTCACCATATATTCGAAACATTCCCCCCCCCTTCATTGTAAGACTGGGTATTGCTTGAGATCAACCTTCACAAGGCATGCCAACCTAACCATGGTCGCTCAAAGACACTGGTAACTGCTATTACGTGAAATATGAGTGGAAATGAGTACCATAGAAGTTTCCGCAAAGGTTACGTATCACTTGAAACCTATCTAGCACTATTAGTGACGTTAATTTAAAGCTGATGATTTTCAGGTTGGACAGTTCTTAATGTGTTAAGATTGTTAACAGTGTTTCGACATCAAATAGTTATCTGACAACACTGTTATGATTCAAGCAAAACAAAAAAGACGTAAACTGCTACATAGAGAATTGTTATTTGTACGGTGTATGAAACAGTATTTCGTGTCTAGTTTACCATGTAAAGTAGTGGACCACTAGTTAACAGCGAAGTTACCTAAAGCTCAGAAAGCATTTAGAGCGTGAGATTTACTTCCAAATAACTAACAATGAAAGCTAACCTGGAGAAATCCTCCATCACCTAGACGCGCGCAAAATTTTACTGAGGCAGAACCACTAAAACAAACTACCACAAACAACTAAGCACAAGCGTCTAGTTTGAAAATTCATTATTCTTAAATTCAAAACTTTTCTGATATGAATTAATAAACTCCTTTTTACTTAGGATTTGTATATTGTCATGTGCAATCCTTTTTTATTCAGAGGTGCAATTTTATTTCATTTCTTTCCAACTTAAAGGCCCAATATTACTCTTAAAGGAGAAGGAGATCAAGAGAAAAGTAATACCTTGAATAGGTTTTCCTGGAATCAACGTGACTAAAATAGGCATCTGCATTTTACGAGTGTCAGCTATATTGCTACTTGCAAGAGATTTGAAGCGAACGCGGTATATGACTAAGTGACGTTTGCGGTATCACCAGAGCAACTTCTAACGACGACGATCGAACCAACTCTGATGAATAAGAATAAATCAGAAGACAATGAAGGATGGAAAAGAATTTATATTTAATCGTGAATAGAGCGTCAATGAGATAGCAGTGCCTAGGCTGGCAAACCAAAGAGGGAGATGCTTCCCACGGTGGTGGTGCATGACCGAGCGCCTTCAACTAGCCGTGTCCTCTAAAACAAATATGGTCAGCATCGACGTCGAGAGCCCGTGCAACTATTTATTTTGGGGATTATTTACCGCTACACATCACTCCCTCTACTCTACTTGGTTCGTGAGGACCACAGGACGTACTAGCCAAATGATAAGACCCAATGTGTTAGGCACTGGTAAACGTTCCTTTGATAGCTTTCGATGTTATGCAGCTTCTGGGAGTCAGTGCTTATTGCTAGGGTGTCGTTACTTAAAACATATGTACAAGATAGTTTTTCTCTTCAACGTCCTTCTGTTCGTTTCCAGAGGGCCTAAAAATTCAAAATAAATTTTTAAAAATATGTGCAGCCTAATGCGACTACGAAAACGTATGAAATATCGACAATACTATTATGAATGAAAAAGGGTTTTTTAATATTTTTTAAACATACGAAAATGTGCAAAATGCATACTATTAAGTAAAAAAAACAATTTCGTTCAGTTTTTTTAAAACAGGAAAAAAACTTTACGATACACAGGGAATGGAAAATTAGGGGAAAATTAATAGACGTAGTATACGTTTAAGTGTTCTAGAAATCGTGCATATCTACCAGGACGTGTAGCATTCGGCGTTATGGAGCTCTTCGAAATTCCCACTTGCTTGATGGTTCTTTCTTGAGTCGTAGCGACTTTATTCATGCCAAGTTTCAAGGGGTTGTGGCGACTTCAACATCGAAAGGTTTTCCTTCTTGGTAGGCTTCTTTGAGGCGGTCAGTGCTGACGTTCTCCTCGTAGCCATTCTTGTCGATCGTATGGTACTTTATCTCTCGTTTCAAGACCTTGTATAGCCCTTCGAAAGTCGCGTCTAGAGGTCGGTGTAGAGCATCACGACGTACGAAAACGTGTGTACTAGATTTTAATGCGTGTTGGGTAAAAGCGTTTGGCATTTGCTGTCGAGTTTGGACTGGCTTAACTAAACGCATTGCAGTTGTAAGCCGGTTCACGTAAGAATTGAGATCTATGTTTGTCGAAGTGAGGCGGAAGCGATTTCCACAAACTCACCTGGTAGTCGAAGAGTCGTTCGATATACTAATTCAGCCACATTGCACCCAACATCTTTTTTACAGTGCTGCGAATTCTGAGTAAGACTAGTGGCAAAGCCTCTGTCCACTGCGGGATGTTCATAGCTGAAAGTGATGCTATCAGCTGTCGATGAAATCTCTTCACCAAACTGTTAGATTGTGGGTGGTAGGCAGTTGTTCTGAAACGCGTAGCTCCAAAAAGTTTGGTCAGAGAGTGTAACAATCCAGATTAAAACTGACGTCCACGGTCTGTCGTTATTGTAGAGTGACAACTAAAATTTGCAATCCATCGTTCGACGAAAGCGCGAGCAATCGTTTCACTAGTGATGCCCTTCAGAAAAATCGCTTCTGGCCAGCGTGTGAAACGGTCCACGCATGCCAAATGATAAGAAAATCCATTTGATTCTGGTAAGGGTCCTATCAAAACAAGGTGGACATGGTCGAATCGAGCGTCGAGAGTTGGGTAAGTGCCAAGAGGGCATTCATTGTGCTGAATTACTTTGTTCCTTTGGCAGACTACACAGGAGCGTGCCCATTCTTTGATGTTTCTTTATTTATCTTCGGCCAGCAGAATCTCTGAGCAATCAGTTTAGACATAGCACGAACTCCATGAAGAGAGAGGTTGTGCAATGTGTCGAAGATAATTCATCGATAACACCTGGGGACGATTGGACGGGCTGTACCTGTAGAATAATCACAAACCAAAGTGTTCTTACCTTTTCCAATCGTCTTTGTTTGGAGTTTGAGCGTTGTTGTGGATAACTCGTGATGAAGATCATTGTCCTTATTTTGAAGTCGAGCTACTTCAACAAGGTCGATGCCTTGGATACGATTCAAGGCATGTATTCGTGATAAGGCGTCGGCAACTACATTGTTAGCTCCAGATATATGTCGTATATCAGTAGAGAACTGGGAAATGTAGTCTAGATGACGCGACTCTCGCGGAGAGTACTTATCTGATGATGACTTCATAGAAAACGTCAGTGGTTTATGGTCGGTGAATATTGTAAATTCCCGGCCTTCGATCGAATGTTGAAAATGTCGTACAGCACAGTACATGGCTAGCAGTCCACGACAAAAAGTGCTGTATCTTGATTCGGTATCGTTTAGTCGTCTTGAGAAGAATGCTAAAGGTTGCCAAGCTTGGTCAGTCCATTGTTGCAGAACTGCGCCAGTCACTGAGTCAGATATGTCAACCGTGACGCTGACAGGAGCTTCGGTATTGTGATGTGCCAGCATAGTCGCATTGGCTATTGCTTCTTTAGTCGCAGTAAAAGCTTTCTTTGAGTCTGCATCCATTTTGACCACTTTTTTATTCCCACGAAGCATATCCGTGAGTGGTTTCATGATAGATGCACAGTTCGGTTTAAATCGTCTGTAAAAACTTACCAACCCATTGAAAGCTCGCAACTGCTTGATGGTGGTTGGTTCCGGATACTCCAGAATGGCCGCCACATTGTGTTTTTGAGGTTGTATACCATTCGCATCAATAGTATGCTCCAGAAAGTCCAACGAGGTTGTTCCGATTTGGCATTTCTGTATATTTATGGTTACTCCATATTGTTGCAGTCTACTAAAGACTGTGTCCAAGTGTTTCATATGTGTTACCTCGTCTGGGCTTGCTATCACGCAGTCGTCGACGTATGCATGGACATAGTCAAGCCCGCGGAACACGTCATCAATGAAACGTTTGAATGTTTGTGCTGCGTTCCTCAAACCAAAAGGCATTCGGAGGAATTCGTAAAGGCCAAATGGAGTTACGATAGCGGTTTTCGGGATATCATTTTCAGACATCGGTATTTGGTTGTACGCCTTTACCAAGTCGAGTTTTGAAAATATTGCCATTCCCTTCAGAGTGGCCGTTAAATCGTGGATGTGCGTAACGGGTAACGATCAGGCGTAGTTTGGGCGTTAAGACGTCGATAATCACCGGTGGGACGCCAGTCATTGCTATCTTTCTTCGGGACCATATGTAATGGAGATGACCATGGACTACTGGAAGGTCGAATTATTCCCAAGTCAATCATATGATCAAATTCGTCTTTCGCAATCCTTAGTTTTTCAGGCGCAAGTTGGCGTGCTTTGGAGAATACAGGTTGACCTGTAGTCGTGATGTGATGTGTAACATTGCTGGTTACACATGATAATTTCGATGACGCCTTATTCAGATCTGGGTACTTGTCGAGTATCGGCTGAAAATAAGGGTTAATTAATTGTTTAAAACGAAGAGGGCATAAACTACAACCTGTCGCAGCGGTTCCACGAATGTAGAGATTTGTATTACTATCCACTAGTCTCTTTTTACTAGGGTCCACAAGCAAGTTGTGGTGGCTCAGTAAATCTATGCCTATGATAAGTATTTTTACTTTGGCAATGGTGAAAATCCAGTGTATGGGTTTTCGTAAACCCACGTTTAAGTAGACGTATCGTTTACCATACGTAGCTATGTGTATTCCATCGGCTGCCTGTCGATCGAATGCAACTTCATGTTGGCGATCAGATGGAGCTCCAGGAAGGACGCTAACTTCTGCGCCAGTATCGACAAGGTAGCGAACCTGCGTTATCACGTCCGTGATGAGTAACAGGCAGCTGTTTCCAACGGCTTTGGTTGCAGCTAACGAGGGATAATTTCCCGATGCGTCAACAGTAGGTTTGTGGTTAGGGAAACAGCAAGGCTCTTTACAATTCTTTGAATTTTTGCTATTGGTGTTGTGGTACCAACCCCAGTGTGTGTTTTCGCTTCGTTGAGGTCGAGATTACAATCTTCTCTGTCCACGAGAATCGTTTGGTCAGTGTCGTTCCTGTAGGTTGAGAAGACAAGAGAGAACATTACACAATTTTGTCACGTCGTTTTCGGTAGCATGAGGTTTTTTAGTAATGGAATAAACCTCATTGTAGCGAGTTCTGGTGATCTCCAGTATTCGATCAGCAGATGAAGCTAGTTGATCTACTGGGTTGTTATTAAACGTTACTAGAACTGCTTGCACTTGTGGCGGTTTTGATAGGAAGGGTTGATGGAAAAGACCGCCGAGAGTGCGTTGACCAATCACAACATTTCCGTCGCCAAACCACTACTGAGCTCGATGGTGTGAAACAACTCATCAAGACGTCGTTTGTCAGAAAAATATCCGTGTTTTAGAATTGATCTTTTGAGTTGATCATGAGGTTCTAGGTAGTCGGGGCTGAAAAAGAGAGGGGTGACGTACCTATTCAATTCACGCTAAAGTGACCTTACGATGGCAAGGAATTGAAAGCGTGGGTCTGTCACGCCGTGGTCTCGAGACTCGGCTTCTGCATAGCAGAACCAAACTTCGATGCTTTTTGTCCAAAAAGGGATAAGTAGAAGGTTTAGGAGTGTACGAGTTATGATCTTCATAAGTTTAGGAGTCTGATCAATCATCATTAAAGCACCAATATATGCAAATGCCAAAAAATGCTGTGGAAATGTTTGAAAAAAATATTTACACCAAAGATACTGTTAAAAACTATAAACAGGAACAAACTCACAAATCATGTCGGGCTCACCAATGAAGTGCACGCGGTATATGACTAAGTGACGTTTGCGGTATCACCAGAGCAACTTCTAACGACGACGATCGAACCAACTCTGATGAATAAGAATAAATCAGAAGACAATGAAGGATGGAAAAGAATTTATATTTAATCGTGAATAGAGCGTCAATGAGATAGCAGTGCCTAGGCTGGCAAACCAAAGAGGGAGATGCTTCCCACGGTGGTGGTGCATGACCGAGCGCCTTCAACTAGCCGTGTCCTCTAAAACAAATATGGTCAGCATCGACGTCGAGAGCCCGTGCAACTATTTATTTTGGGGATTATTTACCGCTACAAGTTAAATACATTCATAACAGTCGCAATGTGCATGTCAGCTCACCACTTTAATGTCCACTTGGGAGGCATGGATATGTTATACTTTTAACGTGTAATCCGAACAATTTATAATAAAAGTTATACGTTTCGTTATCCAGTCGACTAACACTGACGGAACACAGTCAACAATCAGCGTAAACTAGGAGTTAGAGAAGATTTCAAATGTAAAGTTTTGTTACTGTAACAACTAACTAATATGCATTCGAACGTTAAAATGTTGCAAGTACAAATTAGCTGTTCAATGTGTATACAGATGCAAAAACTTAAGAATGTCTAGCGTTTTAACAACAGTTTAGTGTTTATATATAGAAAACGGTTAACTTGATATTTGTTTCTGTTTCTTAAGAAAAAGGAACATACACATAATGAACTACAAGCAACACGTATTTCCGCCATTAATTCGTGGTTCTGGTTAAGATTTAAGTTGTAAACAAGCACTGTATTCCAAGCCTAGTTTCCGTCATCACCTTTGTTTTCTCCTGTAATTTTTCATGTCGTTTAATTATTACTTGATGTTCTTGCATGTAATTTCTAGTTTTTGTACGTCGCGTGATATTGTATTTACAACTGTAGAGTTCCAAATTCAAATTGGTAAGGTAATCAAGCTTTTGTTCTTCCTTTCTCTCCAAATGGGTTTACTTCGAGAAAAATTTGAGTTTATATAATTAGTATGAAACTGAAGGGTTATTAAACGATATTTTGAGATGACACTACGGCTTAAAATTTTGTTTTTGTTTTATAAATTCATGAACTTTTATGAAGCTGTTTGCACCACTTTACATTCTGATGCACTGTGCCACTTGTAAGTGAATATTCAAAATTTTCCAGATTCTGAAGACCTCACTCAGATCTCACTTTGGAGTTACTCTATGATTTACAAGCTAACAAGTCTCCTTAAATCATTGATTGTGGCTTATTTCGAGGTCGCGTAGACGTATTCATAGATATCTAATTACCCTCTCAAACAAAGATTTAGTTTGATCTGTAAATGAGTACATGAGTAAATGAGTGCAAAATAAATCCCTTATTGATAGCTGTAAAGGTCCTCAATGAAATAACTCTATGGGAGTCTATTTCGTTAAATGTTTCATTCCACTATTTGCAAGCAGAGTAAGTCAACGCCCTGACTGACTTAATATAATAAGACGTATTTTTATGTCAGGTAACTGCTCCTACAATCTGGTAAACCTTAGCAGTTTAGGGCATTTTAGTTAATGGTTATGGTCAGTTTATGACATGGTGCCGTGGGATGAGAGTTGTATTGGACTGGCCCTTGTCGGTTAATCGTGGCTCTTTGGTTGAGGTCCTAAAGTTGGAATTACTCATTGGCACCGAGCCTTATCAGATGTAGTCCAGGATAGAAGTTGGTAGCAGTCCTGCCGCAGTTTTCTACCCAATCTTTTTCCTCGACGAAATGTAATTCTTGGTTGCATTTCTATCCAAACCGTATCTCAATACGTAATTTTTTTTTACCTTAATTATGATCACCCTCCTTCAATCATATCTACACAGTATCAATCTTCTAATTGTGTAGTCTATATGTTTTTGATACCTACATGTACTAACCTTTGTACTTTGATAGCAACAAATAATTGCTGTCTAGATCAGTGCAGCATTGGCCTAGTGGTCACCAGGTCTTAGGTTTATGCTCTGCTTTAGATTGTTTTAGACAACTGGACAGTATCAACTGTCATCACAAACGTTGTACACGAACATGGTCAAATTTATATTCGATAAGAGTTATGTCACTCACAATAATGTCAAGGAAGTTAACACTAATATTGCTATAATATCAGTTTGAATTTAGCGTTGCAATTCTGTTTCCATAGTTATGCATTATATGTTTGAGATATTTTTACTGTATTTTAAATCTTTCACATGCTTTTTGTCGAAAGCCTTTACATTTTACAAAGCATTCGAACAATTCTCCAAAAAGGTCACCGATTGCGAAGCTTATTAAGTGGTGCAAAAATGATGGTAAATTGACTACTGTCTTTATTACAAATAACAGTTGCATCCCTCAGATTCTGAAGACATTGTTGAAGAGAGAGTAATAAATGAAGAATACAAGATTTGGAAAAGGAATACTCCCTTCTTGTACGATATGCTAATGTCACACTGTTTAGAATGGCCAAGTTTAACTGCCCAGTGGTTGCCATCCGTGGAAAGGTAAATATTTTTCTTTAATAATGTTGTATAGGACTGGACGAGATTATTCTGTTCATCGTTTAATACTTGGAACCCACACATCTGATGAACAAAATCATTTGCTTATAGTTACTGTTCACCTACCAAACGACCAGGCAGAGTTTGATGCAAGTGCTTATGATAGTGAGCGGGGTGATTTTGGGGGGTTTTTCTTTCCATCTGGAAAGTTAGAGATATCAATGAAGATAAATCATGAGGGAGAGGTCAACCGTGCCAGGTTTATGCCACAAAATCCAGATATAATAGCCACCAAAACACCAAGTGGTGATGTTTTAATATTTGATTATCCTAGACATCCACCCAAAACTCCATCAGATCGAGGTTGCCAACCTGATTTACGTCTCAAGGTACAATGGTATTGATGATTTTTTTCCATTGCTCTTTCTGAATCCCGTGTTATGAACGACGATTAAGCTATGAAATTTTAAAGCTATTTTGTATTGGTCTTAGCCATTTCGAAACACCAAAAGTAGGCGACTAATAACATCTCCAATATGGTAAGTAGAAGCATCAGCAACGACAATTTTCTATTTCGGGTCATAATGAGTTAGTAATAAATAAGAGGATGGTTTTTTTTAATTTAATCTTTTGCATAAAGTACTTGCAAGAATATCACAATCTGGTTTCCAATTACAAAACATGGCTGTGAACTCTTCGTTCAATCCGTTAAATATAATAAATTTATTTGGGCACTCCTTAGACTCTTGTGATATATATACCATTACAGAACTGCCCACGCCTACAAATGTAGCGACTTAACGATTACTCTCCATCATGATTAGATTTTATAGTGTATGTCCTGTCTATGCAAAAACTGCGCCATCCCTTAAGCCAACTTTAAACAGAGAATGCAGAATGGAATTACTCAGTGATTTCTTTCAATGAAATCAAGAAAACCTTATCTTCTGATTTATTATCAACTCACTATGACGTGAAATTGAAAATAATTGTCACTGCTGATGTTTCTAATTGCGGTATCGGTGATGTTATCAGTCATCGTTTTCCTGACGGTGAGAAAACCTATTGCTAATACATCTAGGTCTCTAAATGCTGTTAAATAGAAATACAGTCAAATAGAAATGAGTAATTAGCATTGATCCCCACTATCGGGAAATCCCATGGAATTATTTATGGTCGTCCATTTACGCTGATAACAGTCCACAAACGTCCACTCTATTTTTGGGTCAAAGTCCGCTATCCCAGTGTATACCTCTAGTCATCTGGAATGTTGGGAATTCATGTTACTCTTTTGTGAAAGTAAAACTATAATTTTTGATCGTACTGATGTTCTCTCTAGATTATTTTTTGATTCATAAGTTTGAAAACAAAGACGTTATTATTTTCACTATTGCTCAAAGATGGTATTCGTAATATACTGTAAACTCCAGGCTGCACCCTTGTCAACGATTGATACTAAGCATACTATTAAAATGAACCATGAGCTTTAAAACAATGTGCGTTATCTTTTTTATGGTTGACACTCACGACTCGACGTGACGAGACGACAAAATTTCCGAAAACGAGACTCAGTGCTATCGTCGTTGGTATCGCCTGAATTTTAGCAGTGACCGAACATTGACACTGAGGACGAGGATTATGTATTAAATTTTTCAAAAATGTACTCGGACTGAAAAAGCTTTTAGGAAAACTGAACTCTGCTCTTGGGAAACTGCAACACATAAAGGTTCGAGGGTGTATGCAGGTTTTGCTGACCCTATTAATGGTAAACAATACTTAGTAACCACTGATGCCTTTCCTAAATGTCCGGAAGTACAATGTATGGGGTATACGTGAACCAGCGCTACATTAAATAAACCACGTCAAATTAATTATTTTGGGTGTCCGGAAGTGATTCTCCCTGACAATGATCCACAATTCTTGTCTTCGGAATTTTAGAAATCCCGCTTTTTGAATGGCATTAAATATATCACAACTCTGCTGTGTCAAGTAGAACAATTTGTCGACACCTTGTAGAGAACACTAATCAAACCCAAAACGGATGGAAAAACAGAAGAAATGTTACATAAGTTCTTCTTTGATTACTGTTCAACACCGAATCTCGCAACTTTCGGCGAAGTTTCTTTTCCAAAGGCATTGTTTGGAAATTAAAATATCACCAGGTAATTTAAAGCCGAATTAACGACTACTGGACGAAAGACGAGAATATAGAATCGTTGCAAAACTAAGAAGATTCTTACCATAACGAACGGTCATGCTACGTAATTTTCATCATCCAAAGATGGAATGGGTACCTTGGACTATTTTACTAAGCAGAGGAAAAGTTATCTATAAAGTTAGGGTTGGGAATATGAAGTGTATAAGACATTATAACCACGTACGACTATCTAGAGAGGATCAGTTGAAGAACTCCTGTGACGGAATACGTTACTTGGTTAAGACAATGAAAGAGGTTGACGAACAAAGACTGTAGATAGAAAAATAGCTCTACGACGAATTCAAGGATTAAAATGTGAGTGATCCTACATCTGATACCTCAAGAAGGGGAGGCGTTATAAGAGATAACTAAGCCAAGAGGGAAGAACTTTCAAGGTTACTTTTCGATGGTTTTATTTATGTACGTGGATTTATGCCTATTAAATGTTTTGTTTTTATTGGTTTTTTTATTTCCCTAGTTTCATACTTTTATTTGAACCATTAATTATTTCAACGTTTACCATTCACAAACTAGGATCGATTATTTGTAGACCCATTACTCCGTTTCTTTATCGTAAATGCCGTTATCGTATGCTGGTGTTATTGCTCTGATTGATGTGTCGCATGGTCTGGTTGGGCTGGTGAATCAACTATCTTGTGTTCTATCTTTATTCCGTTCGGGCAAGCTAGTTTTGAGCCAACCATTAGGATAGGATATCAGTCCCGTGGTTAACGTTTGTTGCATTGGTTATCGTGTTTAGTCAAGTTTAGGACACAGCAAATTTGTAATGAGGTACATCTGAGTCCTTCAAATAAATAATGGAATTCGGTCAAAGCCTCTACAGTTTTCATTGCACACTGTCTCCAAAATTATTTAATGCATCTCTTTTATGCTTCATGAAGCTGGGTGTAATGACTGTTGATATATATGTGATTGCTTACAATTGCCTCTAAATTTAGAGTTTAGCATATGCTGAAAAATTTCTATCAAATCGTGTTCTACATTCAAGGTAATCTTTTGTATGAACGAATATAGATCTTTATATTCTGCTTTGCCTTTGGGTATCTTATACATTATAGGAAAGAAGTTCTTATTATCCATTTTTCATCAGAAGTGAGAATGCAGAAGATAAAATCAAACCAAAGCGTAGTTTGATTTGACAGTACTTCATGCTAAATGTACGAGCGGATTGTGCTTCGAGCGCATGGTTATATATTGATATGAAGTGCCAATCGAAAACTTGACAATTAGGCTATCAATACTTTAGTGATTAGATTATTCTTCATGCAACGCAGTGCTATAAATGAATGATTTAGTGGATCTGTTTACTCATATACAGTAAAAACTACTCAGGAGGGAGTAATCCTTCATTAGTACTGAATCAATTTCAGTGCCAGTTAGTAATCCTTGCAATAAGCAACTACTGTGAAAAAGGCCAATTGGGCAAGCAATATTTTATTTGGCGAAAACAGAGTACGTCATAAAATATTACATACATTACTTCCAATCATAAATTTGCACATCCTCCGCGTTCTCTGGACTTTGTCGTTTATCAACTTGCTTTTCATGGTTGTTCTCGATTTTCCTCTGTATTTTAATCATGTTTTACTTCTTGCCACCTTGCAACTCGCCTCGTATGCTGTTTACTGATTCTTCCCAATTTCCTTTGATACTCTGCTACCTACTACTTATTGATGACCTAATAAGTAGTATCCACCACACTACTACTTATTAACAATGAAACGACTTCAGTGATAAAGGTTATTCTATATGTTATTCTATATGAAAGACACAGTTTGAGCTTCGTTTATTTTGTGGAATGCTTAAACTTTGAGAAGTCGGTTGATAAATGAACCAGTTTTAAGGTAATTTTTCTATCGGTCTCGATACGCAGACCAACCCCTTATTCTTTGTTACTAGGGGAAACTTCACACTTGGGATTTTCATTTTTTTTGTAGGGGGTGATTAAAATTCAGTAAACTAATTTGAGAGACGTTGCATAAAATTGTTTGATTTGTGTGTTGATTGATCTACCCTAATCATTTTAGTATCTAATTTTTATATGACTGTTAATCCGTTCAAACTATCTACTTTATTTCTATTGTGACTTCATTTTTTGTTTTATGTTTTGTAATATGTATGTCGCTTTTCAATTTGGTCTACATTTTAGGGTCATCAAAAAGAGGGTTATGGTCTTTCATGGAATGTCTCTCTCAACGGTCATCTTCTTTCAGCATCCGACGACCAGACAATTTGTTTATGGGATGTTAATGCAGCTCCTTTAGATGGTTGTGATTTAGATGCTATGGCGATCTTCACAGGACATCATTCTGTAGTTGAGGATGTTTCTTGGCATCTTTTCCACGGGAATATTTTTGGTTCAGTAGCAGATGATAACAAGCTTATGGTTTGGGATACACGCACTGCAAATCGTACAAAACCCCAATATCAAGTGGACGCACATACGGCTGAAGTCAATTGTCTTGCTTTTAATCCATTTTCTGAATTCATTATTGCTACAGGAAGTGCAGACAAGGTGGTTAAGTTTTCTATGCTTGTATCTCTATGTATTGGCAAACAGATGAGGCATTATCAAAAGGTTTCAAGTAAACAATGTGCCAAAATCTATCAATAATTATTCTCGTGAACGTAATCCCGTCCTCTAAATTTAGTAAAACTAAGTGCGAAGCTGTCGTTCAGTCTTCGGTCTGTAGGTTGCAGGTTCGGATCCTACTCTATTTCGTTTTAGAGATTTGTGTATAATTGATAGCCCATCACAACTAAAATGTAGCTCAGAACTGACTACATTCTTTAGCACTTTGCTAATGAGTAAATCACAATAAAATCAACTAAATGTCACTATATTTCCTCAAGGAATTTTTGGTCTTGCCTTCTTGTTTTTAATTTATGATGTCATTTGGAAGCGTTCTTTTAAAAAAGGCTTGTAAACACTGGGTAATTATCATCATAAGAACTTCTTGACTAACAATAAGGAAAAATAAGATAAAGTTCACATTGATCATCTAATGATTTAACCAGAATTCACAAAACTTGGTATTCTACTCCTGCAGTAGTATGGTAACAGCTATTACCATCACTTTGTAAAGGCGATCAGTAAACGTGTAGATATCCAATCGTAGTAGCTTAGCTACGCCTACACGTCATTTGTTTTATTCAGAAAATAGTTACTACTCTCTGGTTTCTCTTTCATTTATTTTTCTATCCTGTTGATAAGTGTTTTAATTCGAATCATTTCATATTTCTGTTGGAGTCTGAGATTTGAAGGACTGAACTAATTTGAACTCATGTTGATATCAGTCGCCTCATCAACCGGTAAAATTAGCTTGCATATATTAACAAAATTTACTGCTTGTGTTGCAAATTAATAAAGTCATTCGCACATTAATTGAATTATAAACTGTCCTGACGGAAATAGAAGCTTATTTAAATTCAGATGAATTGGTTGATTTTACTTTTTTTGATAGTCTTCACTTTTAAGAACAGTATTCTTTTTCTTTATAACTTTTCCGATAAAAAAAGAATGGTGAATCTTGTCCCTTAATTATGTTTTAACGAATTATCATATGCATGGTACAAAATTGCTTTTAAAGTTTCGATACCTTTCTATTTCCACACTGTTCATCTACCGTTCAGTTAATTAAAAAAAGATTAACACTGTTAATTATTTTGTTTAGCTAATCGTATTCTCTGGTTGCGTTTATTACTTAGTTGAGTATTCTGTCAGGTACTTTCTATAAGCGAGTTCGATGTTCATTGGTGAAATACAGATGTATATTGCAATCCATGCATACCACTGTTGTATCGCTAGCATAAACCCCTCACGTTTATTAATAAACCTACCTTGAAATATTTAAATAATCTAAAATCAAGTGCTGTTTGTTTTCCATAGCCAACGCTTTTAATATGATATCTTTTTCCAAAATATTGTAGACTGTTGCACTTTGGGATCTGCGTAATCTTCGACTAAAGTTGCATTCGTTTGAATCTCATCGGGATGAAATATTTCAGGTGAAAATTCAGTATTTTTTTATTGTATTCGTAAAGTTTCTTACTTATATTCCAATTAGTTTATGTGGTTTTGCGTCGTTCTCTCTAGATCATTGAATAGGTAATATTACCGAACTTTCGTTTAGATTTTAATTTTTGGCTCTTAGTTAAATGTGAAGAAACATGATCTTTAGAATTATTATTTCATGCTAATTGGTTGAACGTAATCTTCAGGAAATCAGGGATCTCGATATCGTGCTAATTGGTAGTCGTCACTGAGACGTACGTGGAATCTTTAGGGATCCAGCTCTTGTGAGATTCGCGGTCTTACCACCCCTCTTCGCGTTCTATGACCTTACTCATTGCTGAGCTATGTAAGAAGCGGCCGACTACTAGCATAGCTAGAATGGTAGGTAGACTTTGTTTGCAGGTACGAAGTCGAAGGAAGCCCAGTCCTAGGGTTTCCTACGAGCTACATCCAACTAACATCTGAATGTAGTACATTCATTACTGAGCCACTTAAGATAATGACCATATTTCATATTGATCAGTAAAATCCGGACAACACTAAGGACTTGACGAAGATAAAGTTAATAACTACTCCATGATCAATCAATGTCTCCCGTTTACAGGCATGTACATGATTAAGATAGTAGATAATAGTTATTGCATTTATTTAGTTACACTTTTAATGGGGGGGACTCACATAATTACTTCTATTACGGTGCCATATTTTCGTAAAATACTGCACTGATATTGATTTTGAATGCATCTTTATCAGCTCAGTTAATGCAAGTTGAATAGGATACAGACGTATGCTTTTATGTATATTCCTAGTTCACTGCTTCATTTTGTAAGGTATATAGTTGTGCTCACCACTTATTGCATAGTGTATCGTTTAAGGCTTTTTTCTCTAATTTATTTGTATTTATTCCTATTAAGTCAATGGATAAAACAATTTGACAAATCAGCTTGTTGGACGTTGAAAAAAGGTCAGATGGATAATAATCAGTGGAATTTGTTTAGCTAGCAATTTACAAATGTGTTCAGTTAAACAATAGGATTGATTAAGAATTTTTCGTGGGATTTCGTTAGGAAGCATCATTCAATGCCCTACGAAATATGATACTTCTTGGCACGATATTGCATTAGTCACAGTAAATAATCCCTCGATTTCGTAAAAATGACAGTAAAATATGAAATTGCATCGTCATATAAATATTTGTTGCATATTTACTTTAATTAGTAATATGCTATCATTCAGTTCTACTGAATGTTTTTAACCATATGTTACTTCGATAAAAAAGTACAGTTGAATCTTGATATATTTTACTTGTTAAATTATTTGTAATGTTTATACTAGGTCCAATGGTCACCACATAATGAGACTATATTGGCAAGTTCAGGCACTGATCGTCGTCTCCATGTTTGGGATTTGAGTAAAATAGGTATCGATCAAACAGCTGAAGATGCAGATGATGGACCCCCTGAGTTACTGTTCATTCATGCTGGACATACAGCGAAGATTTCGGATTTCTCATGGAATATTAATGATCCATGGACAATTTGTTCTGTATCCGAGGATAACATATTACAGATATGGCAAATGGTAAGTTATTTACTTTATATATTAAGTTATCAAAACTGAGGACCACTAAGAGGAATCCATTTCACATTAAACATTAATGTTATTTTTAAGTGTCAAGTACACCTAACGAACTATGCACTTAATCAAGGTCACTCCACTAGTAAAGTTGTTTCTAAGCCTTTTGTTTTATCATCAGACTTAAGATGTCATTAGATCACCAGTAATCTAAAATGTTTGTTAATTGAACTTTGGATTAACTTCTACTTTGACATATCATTAACCTCGATTTCACATAATTGAGAAACATCGCTAATTCTGGTATATAAATGCAAAAGTATTGGTAGGGTGGCTAGTTAGTTGGTCTGATCTTAGCAATCTCAAAGAAACTTTGGTAGGAATAAAAGCTCTTCATCCAACCATTATTCAATAGAATTTCCGAATTTGATAGGGTATTGTCAGATTGTTCGACTACACAACTTTGTAACCTCAAACTGAATGAATTTAAATGATGATTCCTAGTCACTGTGAAACTATAAATACCTATGAAATTTTGTACCTCTTTGACACTTATTTGATGTAAAGTTTTCATTCCTTTCTTCTGTTTTCTGTTTGTATGAACAACATAGAATCTGCCACATCATATATGCATCGGTCTAAGCTGTCACACCTCAGCGACAGCAAGGTTAACACCAGATCAGTAATAATAATAATAATAATAATAAATTTAGTAGTTACTAGAAGTAGTAGTACTAATAATAAAAACAAAACAGAAGAGTGGATATATGGAATTCGGTACGGGGAGAAATAATTATTTCGTGGAAGTAATGGTCCAGGATAATTTTAAGCTCATGACTTAAAGGAGGATAAAGAATAAATACACTCGCGCCACTGTGACAGGTTTTCAGCCATGTCATCTAGAGTCTCCAACTATTTGTTACAGTAGACAGTCTTTATCTACCAGACCAGCAATCAGTCACCTCATGGACTGATTTCATGTTTTGGTTTGCTTACCCTTGGTCTTCATCCTACTCCAATATCAGTCAGCATCGCGCGTCAAAGTAGGCAGTGGTTAGGCACACAGTAGATGTGCTAACCACTCCAGTAGATGACGATTTACAACCTCATCAACTGGTTTACCATCCTTTCCTAATACTCGGTAATCCGAGGAAACGCCATGGATGTTTTAAATACATCAATGATCAACTACCAATGACCTGAGAGTGTCATCTACACTTAATGACCACGTTTCACATCCATGCGGTAAGACAAATGAGGACTGCCGCTTAGTAAACTCATTCTTCCTTTGAGAGACGGATGTCTTGCCTATGTAACATAAACTGGAAAAACCAAACGAGCTTGTCAAATTTTTGCTAAAATTTCATCAGACACCAATCCATCAGGACTGATTACATTCTCAAAATAAGTGAAGTGGTTTATGCGCCTAACTACTTCGCTCTCTATCTTTAGCTCAGCTGTTGGCAAAAATCATTCCCGGAGCAATAATTTGCATTTAGAAGGGGGGGAGAGACATCCTGAATATAATTGCATTGTTATTCAATGCTGTCAAAGACCTTACATTTTATCAGCATCTTATCCAAACAGGACTGTGTCATCTGCGTATTTTAAGTTAGTCAGCTGACTTTCTAGTATGTGATGGATTCCTGGAAATTCGGACGATGAATAAGTTATTTCCAGTAGTAAGTCTATTATAAAATTAAACAAAAATGAGGATGTTGGGCAGTACCAATGGACATTACTTGAAGTCACAAGTTCAGATGACAGTCCTCCAACTCAGTTAATAATGTTCGCTAAAGTACGTCTCCCAATGATAGACACTACTATATAACCTCTAGGTCTGCAGAGTCAGATGTCCTATGGTATTACTGTTACTTTGGTATTCATTTCGATAGTTTCATCTATCTGTGCTAATATGGTGTACCGATTTAAACCAATGCGTACATATGCCAGATTCTACGTTGCTTATGATGGAATCTATGTCACCGTACTTTCGCTTCTTTTAAAGCTAGTCATATTAATTGTATTTTCTTAAATTCAATCTAATTTTAGGCTGAGAATATATATAATGACGATGAAATCGAAATGGGCAACGCAGAACTTGAACATCCTTAGTTTGTTAATTTTTAACTCATTTAGTGTTTTGCGTTTTTATACATTCTTTATAAGTTCCCTTTATGTTATGTATGCCACAAGAAGTAACCACCAATATTTGTATTTTTATACACATTATTCTCCTTATTAGTCTTTTGCTGATTGGCCTGTTAGGTTTTTCAAGTATGACAGCCGTAATTAGTAATGCAATAGGCTTTGATTTTATATGAAATGTGAATTAAAGTATGCCGTTTAAAGACATCATTTTGGGATATATTGGACCTCGCTAATTGTTAACTATGATCTGTTTCTGATGTTATTTTGATTTAAAAATACGTCAAGACTAAATATTCCTATATGCAACTTCCTGCTCAAATTGATTACTCTTAATGTAGGTACTTCATCCCTCCCCAGACCCTGCATCTAACGAACTAACATAGGAATTCCTGCATTTGAACTCGTCAGTTTTGCTATTTGGTGTTTGTAATTATTTTCACTCTACAAGGCACTACTTTATCGATAGAGCTTGTTGTTGTAAATCTCAAAAAGCTAATCTGGCGAAACCTGCGTAACAATCAAACAGAAGTAGTAGCCTAATGTGTATTCACGTTTTAATGGTTGATACAGCTCTACGCGTATTCAGACGGTGGTAATTACAATCAACTTGCTGTCAAATTGTGAAGATGATGGGAATCGTTCATACTATTAATACTACTTCGCCAATTTGATTTACTGAATTATTATACTCATTTGATGAAACCCAAAAAGGTTTCTTCACAACGCTTATTGTAAATGAGTAGTATATGATTAATAACAATAATAACACTCTCGGTTAGTGACAAAATGTCAAATATTTTACAAGACATAGTGATATTACAGATCTTATTTTATCTAGTAGCATTAACCCCCTCAAAGTACATGTGGCTTTGGAATTAACCTGGTGGGGTCATAAAGTAATGCTTTGATTGCTGGCGCTTCCACCCACCTCCCGTCTTACTTCACTAAAGATCAGTACGACAGTCCCGCTGTGGTTTTCATAAACCATTGTGGTGTTATTCTGGTACACCTGTCAGGATAGGTTTCCTTCTACATTACTTATGATCTGCAGCATGAGTTAAGTTTTCCTCACAAACCTTGGTCTTCGTCTTGACGTGTTTGTTTTTCCAAGCGGATTATATGGCGTCCATCATAATCACACACAATTGAATATTTTCCTATTTGGACAGCAAGGCTAAGAAGGACAAGCATGTAGTACATTATCGCCGTTCTGAGCAGCATTCCATGTCTCATCATTTTGAATAAAATACTCAAAATAACAAACACATTACGCCTCTCCTTTTCTAAACGGTAAGACATATGGGAGGGGTCTTGTAAGCACATATGGATTATGTGATGCAATGTTCTCTACTAAGTAACTGCTGCATTAAAATGCAGACGATTATGTTACTCGATCTACAAATACTTAACAACATTCTAACTTCGTTACAGCAACATTAGTAACGCCTCTAGCACACCAAAATATTCCAAAGGTTCTGGTGTGTACAACTTGGCAAATATTGCGTCTTGACTATTCTGAGACAAATTTTAACCTTTAGGTGGCTTTCCTCTGAATTTCAGCAACCACGAAGCCAGAATAATGTCTTATAATATCCCTGGATGGTTCACTTCAGGAATGTTTCCTATTAATACCTGGTTGTCTAAGCGCAAAGTATAGACGTAAACATGAATCTATCTATAGGTCCTTTCCCCCTTTAATTTATTAGGATGCAACAAAGATCAGGAATGCGTGGCAAAGTGCCCTTAGAGCTAACTTTAGCTTTATATGAAATTGTACATAACCTGTTTCACAAAATTGATCACGCTTTCAAAATAAGCACGCACCTATTTATAAGAAAATGTTATTATGACCACTGCCATATTTATGAGAGGGTCCCTGTCTAGGTGTTAGAATCGGCCAGAGGGTCAGTTACAATGTAGAACTTGATACATGCGTACATCAGTTCAGGTTGCCACTCTTCAATTAGCATATGGAGGGTAAGGGAGGTAGTAACAGAGTTAGTATTAACGGGAAGAAATAGAGGTAAGAGATAAGATCTAATAAAATATGATTCAATAAAGAGAAAATTATGATAAGTTCAAAAACTTAGAATTTGGAGAGAGACAAGGAGTGGATGCACCTGCGCCATTGCCAACGATTGTAAGTATATCACTTAGAGTCTTTAACCATTTGTGACGATCATCACGCGGACCCCAATCAGGTAGTCTGTGTAGCAACTTAAGTTGATTAGTTGAAAGTTCACTTCAAACCTTAAGCATACGTCAAAACAATTAGGCTCAAACAGAATTCGCTGCACGGCATATCATCCTCAAGCAAACGGGGTGGTAGAACGGTTCCATCGTCAACTAAAGGCCGCTCTTATATGTCATTCAAACCCCAGTCAGTGGACGGGATTCCTACCATTAGTTATGTTGAGGATACGAACAGCTGTCAAAACTGACTCACAATGTTCAGCGGCAGAACTAGTTTTCGGGACCACTCTGAGACTTCCAGGTGAGTTCATTAGCCCTCACAATGACAGTAAAACGCTCGACTTAGAAGCTTACGCAGATCAACTGCGGGACCAAATGTCTAAACTTAAACCGATTAATACTCGTGAACAATCACGAGCGACAATTTTATCTAAGTATCTAAGCAGTTGCTCGCACGTCTGGATAAGATGTGACAAAGTAGAAGCACCCCTTAGCCCTCCTTTTGAAGGTCCATTTTAAGTTATTTCAAGAAAACCTAAGTATTTTGTAATACAAAAACAAGGAACCATCGACTCAGTAAGTATTGATAGGTTAAAACCGGCCTACCTAGATAATGAACCACCATAAGTGTTATTAGACCGTTTATCCAATCAAATAAACACGGAATCAGCAAATAAGAATATAAAGGCTACAAAGGTAACTAAAAGTGTTAGTTGGGCAAAACCGATTATTCAGGCGGAGATGTCCACAGTTTTAGTTTCGGCCTAAAAATAAAATAAAATAATCACGTAACTCCTAAAGTTTTCGAGTTAGTAAATATTGAAAAAAATAAAATTAAAGGAAAACAAGAAAGCAATATATTTCTCTTTGTCCTACGTCGACAAACGTTATCGGAATATTAGCACTATTCTACCCACTTCTCCTCGGACCTTATCTTTTGATGTAGGAACGGTAGTCATTTTGCTTTTTATTAAATATTGAATACTTAAACTGATTCTTAAACAATTTGGCGAGCAATACAAGTCGTAAACCTATCAACTGAGGTGAGTGTTGTGAGCATGCTTTGCCTGCAGAACTAATCATTTTTCTAGATTTCTCAATTATCAGTTTACGATGCCATAAATCACACAATGAACTCCAAAAGTCAGGATAAATTTCCAAAAAAAAATCCAGGCGAGTTTCAACTTTTTACCACTTAATCTACTATACACACTTCTAGTACTTGGCATGTATATATTTTGCTTAGACTGGTCACGTATATTTAATGTAAACCACTACTAGAAACGTTTTCTGCTTTGGATACAACTTTATACAGCAACATACTATTCGAAAAAGTGTGTTGTTTTCAGGCGAAACATATTAAGTTCCGCATTTGTTCGACTTTCCTTAGTTCTAATTATTTTGGCCACAATTTATAAATATCACTAAGCTAATTAGAGTAACTTATTAAATTTCTATAGTATGTCTAGCATCATTCTAACTGTAATGATGTCATATCTAAGATTTTAAATTCTGTTGTTAGATTTTCCAATCTTTTAGATCCTAAATAGCTTATAGCAAACTAACACTCCAACTAATTACTCATAATAGTTTCAGGATAGCATCATAAAGCATTGTCTAACCTTGGCAATCACGTAATATGATCGATATAATTAATGAAACTATTAACAAACCTAGTCGATAAACTTGTATAAAATTATCATTAATTGATGTAGTTCCTCCATAGCATCATACAAACAATTATTATAAATCCATACATGATCATAGACATAGGTTAGGAATAATACTTCCCTCGGTTAAAATCTATGCTCTCTCAGATAACCACATAGTTTTCATCCATTTTATCGACATTTGAACTCTTAATCAACTGGAGATATCATCGGTACCGTTCCAATAAGCTTTCTACATTAGCTATATGCTTCGGATTGACGTATAGCTTCATCTGACCCTAATAAGCTTAAGCATTCTCATATTCTTGGTAATTCTTTTTTTTTCCTTTTTCATAAACGTTTGCTATAATTTCCAACCTGATGGGTACTGTCAGTACCCACTGTTACGAACCAGTTATAAAAGGCGGGCGTCACATGTTCAAGGTTGCCTAGTTGACCTGACTTCTGGCAAGTACACGCACTTATATATATATATTCTTGTTTTCTTTAAAAAAAATTATTTTTTAAATACGTTTGCGTACACAGGATTCTACACCATGTTTATTTTTTTTTCAGATGGCCAAACCGTCCCGGAAACTAAACACGTAGAAACGAACACTTATCAATTATATATATATATATATATATATATATATATATATTGTACTTTAAATTTGTATGCAGACAGTGGAGCAATTCTTTAGGTGTGGTTGATTTTCATCGTTTTTGCTTTGTTCTAAAGTAGATTCTTCTTTAATTTTTACTTGAGGGCAACTCAAGAGGCAGATGAGTTAACACTTGATTGCCGGACAGAGCATGAAAACGCCGTACCTCACCAGCATGGTGTTGGGTAGCCCGCTCGCGGTATTTTCTCAGATATTCCTACTTTATTTTCTTGCCTTCTTAATTTTCAAGCTCCAGTCACTGTTAGAAGGTCAAGTTCATTAAGTAATTCTGAACTAAGCTACAGCTACAAAACTGAGATGATTTTGTTTGGTAGGTTGATCGAACCAACGTTCCTACGGAAGTCGCTTCTAGGAGGGAGCTACTGTAGTAACTTAAGTTGACTAGTTAAAAGTTCACTTCAAACCTTAAGCATACGCCAAAACAATTAGGCTCCAGTATTTATTTACTTATTGTACTTATTTACTTATTGGTTTTATTCATCGTAACTATCGTCTTAGCGAATCTAAAGTTATTCTTTATAAAACTTGTGTTAGACCTCTACTTGAGTACTGCCCAATTATATATAGTTGCATGCGTTCACTAGATCGGCAAAAAATAGAGAAAGTTCAACGGCATCTTACTAGACTATTAACCCCTGGCCGACCCTATGATGCTAGATGCTGTGCTTGGAAGTTAGACCCTTTATGGGTCAGAAGGATTAAACTTAATCTTACTATACTCTATGAAATTCTTCATAAAGATATTATAACAGATTGTACTGCCTTGACATTTGCTGGAAAACATAAGTATGACATGCGGAACCAAAACTCTCTGGTAACAGTGCAGAGAGCCACTAGTAAGCTAAAATCCTCCTTCTTTGTTGCACGTTATGCTAACCTTTGGAACCGGTTACCAGAAAGCATACGACAATCTAACTCATTGTCACAGTTTAGATTGGCAATAAACCTACACTTGGACAATGCCGGCATCTGTAACTTACTTAACACAACTTATATAGACTATGGTACATTTATCAATGGACCTCCTGGCATTTAATTCTACTTATAATTCGACTAAACAATAAAAAGCACTTGTAGACTTTAAAAACTTTTTAATTATTCACCTACAGGCAATAGAACGTTTCTACCTAGAAGAGAGTGCTTTGGAAACTCGTAATGTCTATGCACTTCTTAGAGGTGATGTAGTATGTCTTTATTCCCCCATACTTTATCTTATAGGATAAAGTAGATCTGAAATTTACCATAGTTATCTCTAGTATCAGTTGACGTTTCCCAGAATAAAAAAGTCGAGTAACAAATGAGATTTAGTTAATCCAGTATGTACACTTTAGGTCTCACTATAATCAGATGTACTTAACTGATTCTGTGCCCTCTCGCGTTTTCGCTTGTTCCTTTTCTTTATCTTTTCAGTTCCCAACTATCGTGGCACGCTGAAAATATAACCCAAAGTCCACGCTAAAAAGGAAATTGCATCTTAGTGATCTGCTCATGATGCTTTAATGTGTTACCTCCAATCTCCATCGTCCACCTACAAGGTGCCGTCCCACACAAGGACATGTTCGTACTTGACGCCACAATAGACTATTTCAAACAACTGTGTGGTATCTAAATCTTCCTTGTGTCGCGTCTTTGACACTACTTTTTTGAATTGATTACATATATTAATAAGTGTTCTCTACTAATACATTCCTGAAAACTCAAGAATGAAATGTATCTTCCAGCTTGTCTTGTAAATTGTATTATTAGTCAAGCATTCATTTCGCAAAAACTTTGTGTTCTATTGTAATAGAGTTAAACTTTCTGTATCATAATGACCATGCCTGTAAACTGGCGTGATTTCTGTAATAAATAAATAAATAAATAAATACTTCCTTATTCTGCATAGCGATTATATTTCCTATTAGCTTATATTGAACGTTGAGAATTATTTGTGTGTTTGAATAACTAGAACCGCGCTCCACTGTCTCCTGCCCACGCTACTGAATAAAGACCTATTCCCATAACACTCTGGATTCTTGTGTCACTAGATAGGGATATATCTAGGCTTTAAATCTGCACCTATCAACATGGTTTAGGCCAATTGTCAATAACTTCACGGACTGGTTTTGTGTTTTGGTTTGGCCGCCTCTAGCTTTCTTCCAGCCTACTCGTCGAGGTGGGCGGTGGTCAGGTATACGCAACACATGTCCAAACCACCTCAGCCTATGAATGTCCTCTATCCTTAATGACCATGTTTTGAATCCATAAGGTAGAACGGATTGAACTGCTGCGGAGTAAATGCGTCCATTGGTCAGTAGACGGATGCCTCGCCTACGCCGCAAGTAATACAAATTCCCAAAAACTAACCGCGCCTTATGTATACGAGCCGAGATTTCAGGAGACACCAGATTGTCAGGAATGATGGGGCTCCCGAGATGAGTGAAGTGGTTAACATATTCCACGGCTTCGCCCCCTATCACTAACTTCGGTGAAGAATGAAGCTAATCCTAACGCAATACTTTGCATTTGGATGGGAAGAATTACATAATTTGATGGATGGCCGTAAGTAATATATTCGGTTTATGAATTTATGGAGTGCCAAGTCTGCCCTGACTGCACCAAATAGTGTTCACATGAATTCAAACAAGACAGAAGCCGTTATAATGACAGCTTTGCAGACATCCTTTGATTTTAATGGAATGTAATGATACCCGCGTGTTAAATAAACTTCCAAAGAGAATGTGGCTCTAGTCATGTCGAAAAAATCAAGAATCTGTGGAACAGGGTGCCTTTATAAAACGGTATGTTAATTTAAGGCAATGTTGTAGTCGCATGGCCTTAAGTTCACTGAAAGAATAGCGACTCCATTCAGTTAAGATTAAGATTTACGATCCTATTTCGTCAAACAAGAAGACGCATCAACAAGTTCTGGAAATTTTATTTGTTGGATCTAGCCCGCACTTTAACATCACCAGGAATTTCTAGTGGGTATTTGGGACAGAGTCTCTCAGCTGGTGTGTGTTTAAAGCCAAGAGTAGTGTTTTCCGATGTCAGCGGAGCCTTCATGGCAGTCAAGACAAGTTGGCCTACCCCAGTGATTAGATCCTTTGTGACCATTCTTATACGCGTGTTCTGAAACTTGCGAAGACCGAGTGTCTTTACGGTGGTTGCCTCGGGGATATTGTTTTAAGCCACTGGTATTCAGTCGATCACTTTTACCAAGTTTACTTTCTAAAATGCTGTTATACATTTCAGGGCAGCCGTTAAATAGCGGAAGTGAAGCAAAGAGTACTCGATAGGGGTTATCTGGTAAGTAATTAGCTGTCAATTGCAAGTAGGGTTTTAGTCAGTGTTTCTTTATTTGGAGACATAACAAGTATAGAGGACCATGAAAAGGTAAATTGACAAAAAAGCCTTCGTTAAAAGTACGTTGGCCAATCCCGTCTTGCATTTCCGATAAAATTTTTGATATCAAACTTCAACGGCAGAATGTTTGAGGACAATTATCTTAGTCGGTGTCCGTCGGACAAGTGCGCTTAATTGAGGATGAATAGTTTTGACTAACGATGGGGCTCTGGACGTCATGGGCTAAAGTGACGTCTCTTTGAGATAAGAAGTAAAACTGACTTTAATATAGCCTGGAAATCAACTTTCTATTCAGTTTTGCCGTGGCCACGAAACTAGGCGTCTGTATATCAGAACCAAGCTTCTAAGTTGTCTTGTTGCAGCAGGTTGATTTGGAAATTCGGGGGCATAGACGTTTATTTTCCATAGGTTTTGGTATTTGTTCCATAACTATAAAAATATAACTAAATGTATGCAAAGGTGTATAATGCAAAAATAGATAAATAAAAACACATAAACCGTAAAATGGAAATAACTGACAGAATATTTGATTGTGTATCAGGTCAAGTCTTGTTCGCCAGTGAGAAATGCTTAGGATGCAACCAGGTTTAGAATATTTTCTTGTCAGAATATTTTTAACGAACAAACCCGAAATTAGTGAATGGAGAGAAAACAGCTATAAATGGAATGGGACGATATACTTGATCATTGATAGGGCGTAAACAAATGTGCAGCATAATACCAGATATCGTGAGGAAGAATTGTTGTCCACACTACACCATGTGATTATCTACCAGTATTGCGTGACTTAACGACTTTAGCTGTTAGTGTTCTAAACATATACTGTCAGTGTCACTGATGAACTCTTTTGTGAATAGAACAATTTAATGCTGCTGATGTAATGACCAGTTTTTTTGAGCTAGGTGACTTAGTAGACTTGATTTTTGAAAAAGTGAAAAGCTCGGACAATCAGTTGACAATGACCAGTTTATAAAAGTAATATCATAAACGCTAATCTGTCTCTTTGACCTACACCTTACCCAAGAACAGTCCATTAACTAGGACTCTTGGCATAAATAGAAATTATCCTAGATCTAAGTTTGAATGCCAACTTCATGTTGTTAGTAATTCCTTTGATATTTATGTGAAGACTATTGAGTTTCTGTATCTTCTAGCTACGTTAATTTGTTCACCATTATGGCAGTGATAAGAGTACTTTAAGTGGGACGCACACTGAGAATAACTGAGGCCTTATTTGAGAAGTCGCTTTGATGTTCGATCGTATGGAGCCACCTCATTCTTTAGTAGCTAAGACAGAATATATCAAGGGAATATAGTTTGTCTTCATACTACTTTGGGCTAAGTTTTGTGCCCAACTTTTAATCTCGTCTCCGTGCCTTCTCTGACAGGCTCGCTTCACACCTGAGGAGAAGGGAGCGACTATGCTGTGTTCCGTAGTATGGTCGGACAGAGACTTTGAAAATGGCTAGGAAGATTTCAGGAAAGAGCAACCCTAGCTGCCCTCAAACAAATGGAATGTAGACTCGGCTTTGGCAGCTCCCCATAGATAGCTATCGCAAATGTCAAGCGTGTTAGTCGTAGTTAGACCTGAACATTTTTCCGTTAGGCTGGCGGAGAGGTGATCTTCACAGAGGCAAAAATTTCGGTTCCACTTCTATAGGCTGCAGAAGTAGTTGCTATGATAATGTAAAGTAAACGGCCCAGTATTCCTTAGTGTTTGAATTTGCCACCAGCATTAAAACTGAAACAGGCCTTGTTGTGGTGCTTTCATGTCCGTCTCGCAGTGTATTGACCTCGCCATATTTTTATGATTTTCGGACAGATCATCAGTGATGACCTAGGTCTATCAGGAAGGTCGTTAATGAAACGAAGGAGTAGCAAAGGCCTTGGAATGCCTTCATGTGAGACTCCTAAGGATGCTTTTTTCCACACTAACTGTACTTTATTCACTCCGATGTGGAATTTTTGAACTTGTAGACGACTGTACAGCCACATGTTTAGTAAGCTGAAGATACCTATACTCGAGAACCTCACCAGCAAGACTTTGTGAGGCACTCTGTTGAATGCCCCAGAAGAGTCGATTAGATCTGTGTTAAAGTCCCAGCGGTTAGTTTAGCTATTCCATGCTAGAAAAGCATTCTCCACACAAGATCTGCCTTCGCTGTAGTTGTGCAGCTCTTCTTAGAATATCCAGTGTTCGTTGATAAACCTTAGCACCTGATGGCCCATGAAGCTATCTAGTATACTGACAGTAATAGAGGCACGGTAAATAGTTTTTTACAGGCTGACCCTCATCTGCTGCCTGTCTTAAATACTGGTGATCATACTGTAGATGTCGTCCCATTGCCATATAGTTCGCCACTCTGCAACATGGATAGATAATGCTTTTGTCCCACGGTAGCTACTCAGAAGTGACTATGTCGAAGTTGACAGCCTTGTAGTCAATGCTCTCTGATGGAGGTTGTATCTGAACATCGGTCATAAGTCGGCCATTTGTCGTTAGGCAGTGCGCACCCTGATAGTGTTACGTTTAGACGCACGCTGTTCGAAGGCTGTAACTCTTTTATATGTGGTTTGTAGATTTCAATCTTTGTGACGTATTTTGCTAACTGCCCTATGCATAGTGCTTTAAATCAGCATATTTTATCACGTGCTGAACTACTTACATCATGCATCACGTTGTGTATGATGGTAAAAATAAATAAACCTACAAACCGTAACAAACGTCGAAATAGTCTAACCAGCCCATCTAATTAGACCAAACTGGTGCCATATATCCTCAGTGATAACCTTAATAGTCCTCAGGTTAAGATGTCTGACGTTTTATATGACGCTCATCACACACCCATCATAGAAGTAAGGAACACACGTTTAAAAGCATGTGATATGCAAGAATTTCAATGCCGGGTTATATGACTTAGAAAAAGATCAAGTGAAGAAAAACTGCCGATTAGTCAAATTCACTTACCCTAGGGGTGCATAACTATTCATTGCGTCGTGTGGACTGGCTAAGGAATTAATCCCATACGGAAATAGTAAGGTCACTCAAGATCTAACCCTCTCCCAACGTTGCATAAAGAAAAGTGAGGCATCCACACCTAATAACTGCACCATGAACACCAGCCAAGAAAAATATGCCCTACCAAAACAAAGGAAACTTATTGCATGTCTCAGGATACAAATCCATCACCACCTAACACCCACTTAATAGACAAATTAAGGGAAACAAATATTGTCGACCTTGATATGCCTCTAGAGGTAACATCAAGTAACGGCAAACGCCTTCCTACAAATGTTAATAAATATATAAGTATTAATAAGCCTACAGCAGATTGTTCCTACATAAAAAATAAATAAACCTACAAACCGTAACAAACGTCGAAATAGTCTAACCAGCCCATCTAATTAGACCAAACTGGTGCCATATATCCTCAGTGATAACCTTAATAGTCCTCAGGTTAAGATGTCTGACGTTTTATATGACGCTCATCACACACCCATCATAGAAGTAAGGAACACACGTTTAAAAGCATGTGATATGCAAGAATTTCAATGCCGGGTTATATGACTTAGAAAAAGATCAAGTGAAGAAAAACTGCCGATTAGTCAAATTCACTTACCCTAGGGGTGCATAACTATTCATTGCGTCGTGTGGACTGGCTAAGGAATTAATCCCATACGGAAATAGTAAGGTCACTCAAGATCTAACCCTCTCCCAACGTTGCATAAAGAAAAGTGAGGCATCCACACCTAATAACTGCACCATGAACACCAGCCAAGAAAAATATGCCCTACCAAAACAAAGGAAACTTATTGCATGTCTCAGGATACAAATCCATCACCACCTAACACCCACTTAATAGACAAATTAAGGGAAACAAATATTGTCGACCTTGATATGCCTCTAGAGGTAACATCAAGTAACGGCAAACGCCTTCCTACAAATGTTAATAAATATATAAGTATTAATAAGCCTACAGCAGATTGTTCCTACATAAAAAATAAATAAACCTACAAACCGTAACAAACGTCGAAATAGTCTAACCAGCCCATCTAATTAGACCAAACTGATATGAGTTCTCTTTATCCAAATATGCACAACAACTCTGCGCTTTTATTGACTCCAAAAGCACCTTGTAGTGATACAAATAAGAACAGTTTCAACCCCAACTATATAAATCCCAACTTTCATTGTCATAACATCGTAGATGGTAACCGAAATTTTTTGGACATGCAATACATTGTAACACCACTATCATAACAACTGGTCGATATATTTTCTAGCCACATATCAAATGTGACTTCCTTAATCCAATAGAACCTTGGACAACAAAATTTTACACTCTATATTACAAGTCAGCAAGTTGGAATCGACCCAACAGCTCTTATAGTGGACACAACCTTAACCCTAACTATCAATATGAGCTGTTCAAAAACCAAAAATCTTTTGCATCTCGCTCAAACCGCACCCTCAAGCAATCCCCTGTTATCTGCTCACTGGTATCTAAGCCACGTACAATATATGAACCATCGTCCACTCCTCTCTCCATACCAATTATCTAAAATGACACCTCAACCAAAACAACGTGGCACTTCTGAAAAATTAACGAAGTTCCCGAGATGTCAGTTCTCTTACCTCATTCTTCCTCTAAGTCTGCATCTACTCATCCCTCCTTTTAACATCCAAATCCCCATACTAGCACATCTACTCCAACTAAACCAATGCTTAAGAGTAGTTTGGGTTCTCATTTATCACTACTACTGGAAGTAAACCGTAGTATCACTAACAACATAAGTGCTTATACCACAAGCAAATGTTGCGACAACTGTTATGGAAAGCATAACAGATTAGCCCACAATACAAAAGTTGTCAGATAAAGAACTACCTATTCCTTATTTAAGGTCTTAAATTCGCATCAGCTGACAGTGATGTTAATCAATGTTCGATCTATATTAAATAAAATGACACCTCTTAAAACCCTGGTTCTCTTATACAACCTTACACTTGCTCCAATAACAGAAAGTTGGTTGTCCTCTGATGTTCCTAACTCAAACCATGTCATAGATAACTATGCTGTATTTCGTTGCGATGGAGCCAATAAAAGAGGTAGGGGCTGCCTGGCATACGTATACAATATAAATGCTGAAAAAAGTGATAACGCCGTTCTTGACACGGTACCTGACTCGATGTGGCTAAAAGTACACGTAAATTACTACCGACTACTAGTAGGTTGTATGCAGGGCTCCAAATGCATCTAAATTAATAGACACCTCAATGGTCGTACCATTTGAACACGCCGCTACCCTCAGTTTCGATTATGAAAAAATCTGTGGGGACTTTAATTTCTCCGGAATCAATTGGCTCAAATTCTCTGGCCCGAAGTTTTACGAAAGTACAATTGAGGATATTAACATACAAAGCTGGAAACAACATGAGTAATTACCCACACATAACAATAATACCCTGGAACTGATATTCTGTCATAATATAGCACTGATATCTATTGAATGTGGTGAAAGATTCTACAACAGTGACTACAACACAGTCCTGTGCACCCTACCATTCCTTGTGAAAGGTGGTAAGTACAAAACGACTTGTAAGCGTTTCCAATATAAAGATTTTCCCATGCAGACTAAGAAACCTTTCGAGATCCAGTTGGAACCTCTGGCTGAGCCTGCTTCTTTATGAGTGACAGCATTACCGAAACACTGGAAATATTCTATCGTACCATGCAACCCAAAGATAAACCAACTAGCTAGCTGACAAACGGAAACTTGATTAAGGACTCCCTGAATGGCTTTCTTAAAAGGTTACGCGCCACATGTCTCAATGATTTCCTGAACGAAATCACTCGAAACCGTGATCAGAAGAATTTAGAGTTATTATACCTCACCACCTATTGATCTACAAGCTGCAGCTGATAGGAATCATTAACCTTCTCCTAAGGTGGTTCATTTAATTTTTCACATACCGATATCAGGTAACAGAAGTAAATACTACAACGTCAACACCACGACTCACAAGCAGCGGAGATAAGAAAGGTAGCGCTCTAGGGTCCCTACTCCTCATTATATATGTATATATATATCAATAGTATATACATGCGCTTCATAGAAGAAGGGCCATACCTGTACTCTCACGACTTAAAAATAGTCTATGAAACTGAAAACAGGACGCAGCACATTGCAACCAAAATATGTAGGACGAGCTGAACAACCTAGATAAATGGTACTGAGATTGGTGTCTGGAATTAAATAAGTGTGAATGGATAGGCATAGGGGACCCAAAACTTGAAATGCAACTTGTGCTTGGTAATCATACACTTCCAAAACCTAATTCTGTAACCGACCTAGGTATACAATATTCTCATAGCATTAACTTTTTGAGTACATTTCTGCCAAACTATCCAAACCACAACGATCCTTAGGCTTCATTCTAAGGAACTTTTAGCAAAATGAGTCAAGACTTACTATTTACAAATTGATGTGTCAGACCTATTCCTGAATACTCTTCCTTCCTATTTAGCAACCCAATAACAAGTGAAAAACTTGGAGTGAAGAGAGCGCAACGCTACTTAACACGGCAAATGAATGAAAGCAATTCAAAAACTGACTACAAAAATATGTGTCATATGTTCGGACTGGAACCACTATAGAGAAAGAAGCTAAGAACAAAATTAATCCTCTTCTATGAACTGCTACACAATATAATCCATACCTCAACTAATGTCGTATACTCTATCCAAATTGGAGACTATTATCTGAGAAACAAACCCTCTTAAGTTGAAAATGGCAAACGCTAATCAGAAACTCGCACATACTTTTACTTAATTAGGTGTGGCCAGATATGGAACAAAATGCGAGCAGGAGTACTCATGGCGGACATTCCTCTAGTATTTTGCAAGCTACTTAATATAGCTCTCAAAGATATTAGCTTCCTGGCGGATGAAGCCACCTATTCAAACACACTGGAAATAATAGGACCCCTTAATATCTGAAATCGAAAGGATATTGAGGACAACGTGATGATGTTTCTGAATAAAAGATATCTATGGACGATTGCACCTCCATCTACACTTCGCCTGCCAGAAATAAAACGACATGTAATCAGTCTGATTATGTTTTGGACTATCCTTATACCTGTACATTACATGCGAAAAGTATTTTCCTTTTTCTTTCCTTTTTCTCCTATTTATATGCTGTGAAGACATATTCTCTCCATTCAGCAAATATGGCACAAATTCACTTACCCCTTGTTGGATGTCCGCCGAACCTAGCATCTTACTACTAAGGTGCATAAGTGACCAGAACCTAGAGTGAGTCCACAAGTTTTACTCCCCACCCTCTTTTAGTCAGTTTTCTATTTACTCCTATATCATCCACATATCATTCAAACCTACTACTCGAATAACTTACTGGTCTCCTGAAACCCACTAACAATTTGCTAGTTTCTGGTAACCACTCGTCTAGCCACCAGACACTATACTCCTCTACACCTTCAATACTGCCTCATACTTCTCCTGAAGGATCCCAGTCCTAACGACTAGGTATCTGGTTACTAGTTAGCGGATTTAGTAGACTGTGTGACCTGTCATAAGATGCCGGCTCAGATAAAGTTGACCAAAACAGGACTCGTGTCACTGAGTATCGAGTATGGCAATATAATTTCCATCAAACCTGTAAATTTAGGAGCCTAACATCATAAAAGGAGGGAGCCCGGAGCTTTAGGCCAATAGACATACTAGTGTGGGGGATAAATTCAAATTCCCCTTGTCTGTAGGGCGGAATCTGTTCATGTTTACGACTACGTACTACTGTTCTGACATGAGCAAGCACTCAGTAATGACGTTTCAAATGCTTCAATATATGCTACTTGGACTCACACATAAAGTCTAATTGACACTATCTATCTATCTATCTATCTATCTATCTATCTATCTATCAGGAAATTCGTCCGCGAGTTAAGCCAGACCTAAATGTCATAGATTGTTATACTGATGCCTAGTAAGTCAAGACTAATAAAAATCACTTACATGCATATCTATTTACTGCATTTAGTGCCACACTGTGGACTAACATACTAACCATCAAGTTTCCATCATAACTACTGCAAACTCTCAAAATCAACTTCCTATCAATCCTAACTCAGAAACACAGTGCCAACTTCCGTGATAGCCAGACTATCGAAGATAGCAAATTGATTCTTTCCAAACGAACTTAAATACCAAATCTTTGCCAGTTTAATTAGCTATACTTTTTTAATTGCTAAAACAATCAGGAAAGCATGGCTGCCATAATACTGCTGCATTGTTTTGCAGCTTTTTTTCTATCTTCCTTTTCAACACTTAGAGATCACTTCAAACTACGCAAAGCGTTGAATATCTGCATCACTTTTGGTATAGTGACTTGAACCTGCCCTACAATTTTTTTGTATCACAAGGTCGTTCCGAGGTCTAGTTCGTAATAGATGACACATAAACACCAATTCAAAAAGATGTTTATTATTCCATTCTCTCTATATATCACAGTATAATCAGTTTATGCAACAGTCAAACACTATTATCATCATATGTTTTTGTTAATCTTGCCTTCAAAAATGGATTGCTTCCGATATTAGGAAATAAATCATTATTATTATGTTGCGATTTCACCCCGTATTTTTTGTCTCATGCTCGGACACGCTTTCGCTGTTTACGGTTATCACATAGCGATTACCGAGGCATCTCTTTAGTGCTGACTTCAATCATGGCGTGTCAAAGTCGGTTACGATGAATGACTGGTCGTACTGAAGGTGTAGGAGTGTCAATAGTACCTAGAGAATCCGCCTCCAACTTTTGGAGTCCCTCGTAGTAGTCCGATATATTCTCTACAACTAGACATTTTGTAACACACAATCTAAAGTAGTACCAAGCAAACTCTGGGAGATCGGCAGGGATGAGGTTTGATGGAATATTTACGTTAAGTTGGTTATTGACATAAATCATCACACAACCTCCTTCGGTGTACCACCTGCCCAACCTGAGTAATGATATGCCCTCCCCACAACATATAGACTTTCTTGTCTCTAACATCTGATCGCAACCATGTTTCCACCAAGATCAGCCTCTGGAGTCAGAGATAGGCAAAAATACAACGAAATTCAGCTATCTAGCTTCGTGGTTTTGCTATATTACTAAAAGGACATTTACACACTGCTACGTTTGGTTGCAGAAGGATAATTTCGAATCGTGTTCATAAGATTGATTGAGAGATATAGTGTCCAATATAATAGAAACTGGCTCGTTTAAGTCTTCCTATTCGGGCGCTTTAGTTACTGCTTCCTGATGATCGGCGTCCCTCAGGCTGTCGATGGGAGGTTACTGACTGTGAACAACTAACACGGGTGTTATAGACACCCTTCAAAAGACAACAGTTATGAAAAACGAAGGAAGTGCATTGTTTATGGCACACTTTGGCCACATAATAGCATACCAAACCATAATCTTATTGTATTGTAATAAAATGACTTTAATTTTATGTTTGTTTTATTGACTCAGTTACAAACGTATCATTAGTGTATTAGCGTGCAAACCCTTTGAAAACTATTTGAACATGCCTTTAAAATCAAAAGTAAGAATAACGCTTTCCATGCTTACTAAAACAATTGTATATGTCTACTTTGACTTTGTTATTGAATTCCTTCTTTACATTTTTAAAGAAGAAACACTCCTATTTTCTCCGGACATGAGCCAAAGAAAAAATAAGCGCCATCTGAGTCTTTTGCAGAAATATTCGTACGAAACTAATAGGCGTCTTAGGCAAGTGCACGTATATGACTTCACTTAGATTGTTGTAGAGATAAGTGTGCTGACATTCAAAAGTATGAAATTCGTGAACGTACCATACGTGAAAATATCCTAGAAAAAAGACGAACTAAAATTAAAAAAATGATGGAGTACTTGCGTAGAAAACCACTTCCCTCTCAGTCCGGTAAAGTTATATGAGTGTCGTTAACCTGAGATAAGGAATCAAAAAATTAGATGATGTAGAGAAGCATAATTTTATCCCAGGATATATGAATCTTATGAATATACAAACAAGCTTACAAGAAAATGTCTTAGATCAACTTAGCTTAGCTTTGAGCTCATTAAATCTAGGAGAAAACTGTGTGCAAGAAGGAAATGAAGTGGTCAGTTTAACGCTTGGTTTTTAAATCTGTCTGCATTTTTAATATTTTGCAACCTCCCATTAGGAATCGTTGTAATGTTTCATGTATGTTTGCGTACACCAGTTTTCTGTTTTACTACTTTCAGCAGTGTTCTATTTCAAGTTATAAAAAACACATTTTTTCATTGTTTGCGTGATGTAGTTAGTGAATACTCTTGACTGTTTCGGTCATAGTTAAAACTATATTACAATATACAGAGTACATCACAGATTAACCACGATAATCACTACCTGTAAACTGTATTCTATTCAATAAATCAGCAATAATCAGATGCTCAGATAAAAACAGATGTTTGAGTACTTATACGCCGATTAATATTACCGTTTTAACTAGTCGTTATAGAATAATAGGGCTTAAGAAAAACATTCACTTCCTTTCATCATATGATTTTGTTTAATTATTTGTTGTTATACCGTGCAGCAATCCTTTTACCTGCTTCTACTGTTTCTCTGGAATTGTTTTGATTGAGAGTGATGTTTGAAGTAAGTACGTTAGGCTAGGGTGCGGAACGGCGTTCGCCTGTATGTCTAGAAAACCTATTTACATACGAAAGCCACAAACTAAACACAAGCGCAATGCATAAGTTAAAAACATGGATATCACATATTTTAAGAGTTTTGTATATGTCGATTGGCTAAAGTCATCATAAAGTTTGTTTTCTACAAATAATTCTGGTTGAGAAATCCAAATAAAATGATGCTGACCCTATTGACGTGAAGTTTATACATTCGGTGAAATTTTAAGAAAGAAGTAAGATACCAGACTAAAAAAAACAGTTTATTTATTGGATATGCTTTAACATTTATAATAGAAATTATCAAGTCAACTATTTGCTAGGTCAAATAAAGTTGTCTTTTAATTCGCTAATAGTACCAGTTATGTACATAAATTTTATTAGTTGAGGTTAATTAATTACTTTCTTTGGAACGCTCTCAGCCAATAAATTTGGGACTACTAATGTTAAATGCAGTAAATTTGACAAAAATGCGGTGCGGAGGAAAATAATTTCCTGAAGTTGGCTTTTAGTTCTAAGCTTTACATAAATATACGAAATTTGTAGTCAATAAATTAGCACATCAAGTATTTGTATAATGTTTAAAAATGTCACAAATCCAGAAATAATTAAATTTACTTTACAAGGTTATTACAGGTGATATTGATACAAGTGTTAGTACCTAAATGTATTAATTAATGAATAAAGGAATAAGTACAAGCGATTATACGAATAATGACTTACGTTTATTGAGAGGGCTGTAAATATTATAAATAAGTTATATCTTAATATTGGTTGCGTAAGACCAAATAGAAGAGCTTAAACACCAGGTATGATTAAACAAGAACAGGAAAACTTAAAAATTTTAGCAGTGGAGAAAAAGAGGTATATTACAGGACTTTTTGTATCTTACTCTGTCGTTGGCTGTGAAGATAACCAAGGTAAGGAGTGTAGTTACTAAAGTTTCTTTTAGATACTTATACTTGGCTTGTTAAGATGAGTTCTATTAGATTTTACCATGTGTAACAGATGTATATGTAGGTCCTGCGATAAACTAATTGCAATATGATAGATTACTTGAAAGCTTTGATAATATCTACTTCGTGATGATGTCTATAAGATAACCTAAGTTCTAAGTTTCTAGCCGACTTTAGTTGCTGTTTTTAAAAAAATAAAAGTTCTATTCTTCGTTGCAAACTAAATACTGAAACAAAATAGGTATCAACATTGCCTTCAGGATAATTTAATATAATCAGGTTAATTTACCATAAGGCTCATGCATACACATTACACAGCGGAAGCTATCAACATACATCGAAACAACCCGTATTCAGACTCTCTAAGATATTTGTAATCACAAATTCTCAAGCGTTTTACTCTTTAAACGATACAGACATTTTTTATATCTATTATTAATCCAACTCACTAAAATAAACATTTCTAATCTGGATAGAGATTCAAATTAACAACTCTTACTTAAAAAGTTAAATGTTAAACACCTATCCGTTACTTTAATGGCAGTCAAATCAAACCTAAAATTCAGAGAAATAAGGAGTTAGGTATGTTTATCGATCATCTGACTATACAAGCTGACATTATGATTAGTAAACACATGACATACATTTACAAAATATTTGTTTTAAAAAACTTGTGTGAGTTCTGTTGACAGTTTTTTGCTACTACTTGATCAAAATACCGCATTGTATGCCATTATGTTTGACAACAGAGAAGATTGAGAGTTGCAGTCATTTGTTCTGTTTTAGTAAAAGTCATCAACAAAAGTTTCTTTTATCTTAAGTAAAATCTGACTATGGCATTCATGCGCCAAGACGAGACTTACCAACTACATGAATAAAATACCATAATGTCAAACTGCCTAATTTAATGTACACAAATCAGTTCATGCTAGCCGATGATGTACCAAACGAAGCTCAGGTTTATGTAAAAATTTTGTGGTACACTGTTTATATGATGACCACTGTCGCTACCCAGTAATATAAACCATAGTTAAAGTTGTGAACTAGCAACCTGGGACTTGAAGGTTAAAAGCCAATTATTTTAATCACTAATCAACTTATCTGATGTTCTGTAGTTATTCAGACGTCTTAAACATAATGGCGTCTATTGCAGTGAGGTAAACATTTGAATACGTTGGTGTTTCACGTTACAAAGGTGCTTGGTATGCAATTAAGTAAATCTGTTTTACCTTTACTATTTAGGAAAGCACAAGGAAGTTTTAAATTACAAAATAAGTTGTTATGGTTTCCTTTAGGAAAAAGCAAAAAAATTCACTATGTGCAACGAAATAATAATATGAAATAATTTTTATCTAGTATAGTTACTTAGTAGTTTTTCGTGTTTTCGACGTTCTTTATCCGTAAACTAGAGGTGGTGATGTTGACTTTTGAGATTTAAGGGATGCGAATATAGTTTACAGTAAAGGTTGATATCAGTTCATTTAGTATAGTTTTTACGTATAATGCTAATCCTCCTAATAAACGTTTAAGCATTTCTTTACCGCTTATTTCATAATGTTTTCATATTTAGATAGCTTCACATGGTCCAGTTTTAACACATACTCCTAGAAAAACTTTAAAATTTGTAATTCCACCACAGCCGTGCGAAGAAAACTCTTTTAATTCATCTGCGTTAACATGTAGAGAACTAAGTCCTCAACTAATTGAAAGTTCTGCTGTTTCAATGGAAAATTTCATAAACAATACCACACGCGACATAAGAAGTAGCAATCATCAAGGTTATTCTACGGTACGAACAAAATATTTCGACGAAAATCCATCTAATCATACCAGTACAGACGATGAAATCTCAAGTTTAATTTTAGACATTAATAATACAACTCCACGATCAGCACTTTGTGATATACCAAATTGTGAATCTTCTGGTTCGTGGAATGTGCAAAGTGAAGATATCTATAGTTCAGGTTTAATAAAAGAGAAGGAAATTAATCAAAACGTTTCGGCGACAACCCAACAACAAACTAATCCTGCGTCAAAACACACAAGAAGTATTTTGAAATCAAGACCACTATCTCCAAAAACTCATCTTGACAATACATATGAAGGTTTCCAAAATAAAGCGCATGATACGTTATGTGGTCCACGTGATAGTGTCGACCTTACAACTGTCCGCTTTCAAATAGGTTGTGTATCACCCTATTTTGGTGGTAATAATAGTTCGAATGAGAATGTTGTGAATACATTTAACATGTTTTCAGAATCTACAAATATTGAATCACCTCGAACGGCACGAAAAACAGTACGATTTGCAGATGAAGCAAGTGATTTTATTCAAACTTATCCAGAATCTATGAATCCTATATTTTCAAATGTTTTCCCATTGAGAATTACCCCCGATGTAGATGATACAATATCGATTTTTGGCAGTGATACATCATCTTCTGTCGAAGACAATTTAGCACAAATACCAGAAAAAAACGCATTTCACAATTATGGTAAGTATCTTAAGGCAGTCAATCAAAATCTTCATCACAATATGTTATTCCATATTTGAAAAAAATTTAACAATTAAAAGTACTATTAAAAGGAATTTTATCCTGGTACTAGTTTTTTTTAGTAATATGAATGAAGTGTTCCTACAACTTTGGAAATAATTTGCTAGTGAAGTTATTAGCCAATAATTATTTTAGTAACTGGTTTAGTTTACAGAATTCTGCACTATATAGCGTACACCATAAAAGGAGGGCACTAATGAAATATTTAGTTGAGAACTAGGTCTAGACAAAAATTTTCTTAAATTATAGAGTGTGCGCAGTGTATTAAAGCCACATACAAGGTGTAAAACCGTTTTTCAGTCATTAGGTGTAAAATTTAATTGTTCATACATTCAGTCTTCAGTTTATTCAGAATATGCAGTGATCATTATCAGATATCATAGTCACCTGTCGTCACTCTCGAATAAGCTGGTTCCACAGGTCACATGATTTATCATGAACTATCAAATATCTCTTGAAAAACAGAATGGAATTATAGTTTAGCTATTGTTCTCGTCAAATTATTTAATACTAATTCACTTTACGAACTGTTTGAGATGTTTCTCACTCAGGTAAGTAATCATAAAAAAACACTAAGATACGATTTTGAATTCGATCGTAACTCGAAGCGAAGTTGTAAGTGACAGACCTCTTGTTATCGTGTAACAACGCATTGATAATTACAGTTTTTATATCGACTGGAAACTGGTGACACTATTGACACTCAACCCCAGTAGTCAAAAGAAAGAGGGAGTTATATAAACGAAGAATGACGTAATCTAAATGAACTATTTTGATTACTCGTACAAGCATACCCTAAGTATTTACTTATTATAAATAATTAGTTTACTTTTTCCGGATACCTTTACGATGATTGGTTACATATACACAAAAATGTTAACAGTCAGACATCATTTTTGAACACTAGTCAATTTGTCTGTGTTTTGATAACCTGTTTAAGCTCCGATGGTATGTTTGTTATTTTAATGTTCAAGCTGACCAATTGCTTTAGACTCTACTTGGTTATATAAAATAAAGGTTTGCAAACTATGGGCTATTTTACCAAGTGTATACCTTTCTACTGTGAAACCAATTTTTGTACTTCGTTTTTTTATTGATTAATGCAACGAATAAATATTATTGTGGATATAACTTGTCTTATAGTTGAATGTCTGAAAAGTATTCGACATCTTACATTTTCCTATTCTATTTACTGGTTTTTATGTGTTTGTAGTTGGTGAAAATGTTTTCTAAAATACTTAGTACTAATCATGGATATTTACAATGATCAAATATGTTTCGACAATTGACCATATGAAGTAGATTAGCTCAGTAAAATCTACTTTGATAGTAGGTTTCTAAAGAAAATTATCACGTTATCATCTATGTGCAACTATTATAATCCGTAGGCATAATGATATGGTAATCACTAATACGACATTCAAATAAAATCATTACTAAAAGCTACTTGATTGTAAAACAATACGGAGAAACAAAAGTTTAAACTAATTCTGTTACAAAGTCAATATACACATATTTAATAGACTACTTTTAATACATCTATGTCTAAGTTGTGTTGATTTAAATATTTATGTAATATTAATTTAGAACTACTTCAATGTCATTCATTGTGAATGTTGAAAATTATTTTCAAATGCAATATGATGTAAATCAAATGATTCATTAAATTTGAATGGAATCAAAACATATTTTCACTATATATATATATATATATATATATATATATATATATATATATATATACTGTAAATTACTAAGTAACCATTATACACAATTTAAAACATTCATTTGCAATATGATCATAAGAATATTAATAAATGACAAATTAATTTTATTGTTTTAAAGCATTAAATTTAAATCATTGAAGCAAAATAAACGAATAAAAGAAAACTAGTTTCTGTTATTACTACACTGTTGTATAGACATAAAGAAATTTCATTGTATTTTTGAACTATTTAAAGAGTCTTCATTTCGTAGTTCTTTTTTTAGAATACTAGGCTCTGGTAGCTGAATGATATTATCAAACAATTACTAACATATAATACTTGGTTTATTGGTCTTACTCATTAAATTATGTATACTTTAGTATATATAAGCATGTTTTCTTTTCGATTTATATGTACTCAAGATAGCTATTGTGCCTAAAACTGTCAACACTTTCAGCAAACTTATTCAATGGATCATATAAATAGTTTAGTTATTCTCATTAGTTTTTATTACTAGAAGACTATTTTTTTTGAGAATATGCCTTGTTATCTTTTAAAACTTTCATGAGTAAATATATAATGTATTAAATTTATTGATTTTATTACTGAGTATTATATAACTTAATGAATTTGAAGTTATTAATTTATAGTAGGACGTTTAATAGAATGATAATTCGTATGGATAAACCTAACACAACTAGTAAAAACTAGGAGGCATAAAAAAGCTGTTTTTATTAGCAAGAGGGCTCCTCGATAGCAATATTCATGACCCAACAGGGATGAAACCGATGATCAGTAAATCTGACGACGAGCGTTTAATCTTTAGACCACAGAAGCGGCACCCAATGGCATATATTTCTATCAAGTTCACTTAATCTGATTATAATTTGTTAAAGATGTCTTTATATTTAAACAAAATAAACAGATATAAATCAAACATAAATGGTAACCACACATCATTTAGGTATCATCTTCATTTCTCCTATGGTCTCTGACTACATGATTCGAAAAGATATATTATTAAAAATAGCCCATTCATTCCACAAAACCTGTTCAGAACGCGTTCATTTCTTCATCGGCAAAAAAATAGATGCTGTTGTTAATTAAATTTGCGCTAACAAAAATATATTAATGTCATTTATTATATCGTTAAAAAATTTCATCAAAACATAGGAATACAAAATGTAATATATAAAACAACAGATGACGGAGTCATGTCTAGCTGACAACACAATGATGTACAAGGTGGAAATGCATTCACTTAACCTGTCCCAAGTAAAATAAAAAGCATATCAAAATTAGGACGAACTTGTATATCCCCGTTGATTTGTTATAGACTGAGTTCGAATCCCAATGTGAACATCAAGATTGGGATACAGGTACAACCAGCCGATGGGTCCCAGATAAGACAAAGCGCGTGTGTTGGATTCCACTTGCCAGTCACAATCAAACTTAAACATATCTAAATTCCCTACACTAACCCACATAAAACAAACAGCAATTATTTAACTGTCCACCAGAACTCCTGTAATATTATAAATAGTTTAGTCGTAAGTGCTGATTTATTCATGCTTCACTAGTCAACAAGTGTTTCTTTCTCAGAATATCTAGTCTAGTGAACACTACATAAAATGCAATAAAACGAATTTTCCAAAATAAACATGAACATAGGATGCTTGTTTAGTTCCACTTGAGACTTGTTGGCTAGACGTACTTGCGCCCCATTTTTATTTTCAATCCGTAATTTCAACTAAATCCACTCACTTTGAGTACTATTGTGTTATCTAGTAGACTGCTAATTCTAGTCGGGTGTCCACATATTCACTTGGTATGAATTTTTTTAGTGAAGGTCTGCATCTTCCCGTTAATGTTGGTTAAGACTAGAGTTTGTTAGTTCTTGCTGATATGTATGCGCCTTCAGTGGAGTGCCTTGATATCCATCATGCAACTAATGGAATTTGCGATATATCACTGTGTTGCGAAACTCTTATATATGGCACCAGAGATTGATAAACTGCAGTTCTCATTATCATCAGCTGAGAGGTGCCTCTATATTTAGTTATTTTAGTAGCGTATTTACTTATTACAAAACGTCATTCAATGAAGTTATTGTGATCGTATATCCTCTTGTATTAAGGTCCAACAACTTCTGCTGATTCAAGTTTCATATCAATCAGTATTGGACTGACTCCAAACCAACCTTCTGAACTGATCACTGTAAATTCAACAAACCTATGTAATACAGAAAATGTAAATTATTTGAAAATTAATGAAGCGACCAATCGCAAACTGGTTCCAACAAGTGAATATTCTGTAGAAAATTCTGATAAACAAAATCATGAGTACTCAACTTTTGTCTACGAATCATTAAAACCAAATGCCAAAATGAACAATACTCCAAAGGACAAAGCATATCCTATACCAAGGATAAATTCAAGCCGAGTAAATAATGTACAAGGTTATGCTGATTTATTAATAGGTCGACCTAAACTACATGATGACTTTTTAATTCCACGACAACAATTACTTACGCATAAAGTTTCGTTAAATCCTTTGTTTAGTAGACCAAATAATGGATACCAAAGTGAAAAATCATCCAAACTAAGTTATCAGGACGGTTATCGATTAAACACACGACCAAATAACTATAATGTATTTTTACCTGGGCCTCTGAACTCATCACTGCCTAGGAAAATGTGCATACTGGAAACTAGTCAAATGCCAGTTTTTACTCGTACACCATACAATACAAGTGCATTAAACAATAGGCAGGTGTGTGATGCAGCAAAGCATTCAAATATAGAAAATAAAACAGAAATTTTATTACCCAATTATTCAGCTGATAGCAACAGTGATAATAATCATCCAATTCAACATCAAGATATAGATCTACCAGATTATGAAGGGATTGATTTACCTATCCTGAGAAATAAAACACCGGTAAGTAATCAGTTGTTTTTCCAACTAGCAATAACATAAGTAAAAAAAGTGTCTAAAACGAAGATTGAATACTGTAATAACCATTACAATATCCAGAAAATCTCCAGTTAATTTGTTTATGCTAATAATGAATTATAATAATTTCACGTTATGCACAGTTGGAAAGCTCACTACATTTAGCAAAGCGTGAAATTTATTTCGTAGACAGTCCCCTAAACCGAACGAAGGTACATTTAAATGGTCATTTTAATGTACCATATGGTGTCATAAACTATGAGCGTCAATCAGTCAGTCATGGCACCAATAAACGACTATATACTGAAAACTTATGTAATCCATAAGAATCTAGAGACTTTCAAGTGACTGTCATCGTTGAAATGAATTGTTGAAAGTCCACTATTATTTGTATATCTTTGTATTAACTTCAACTTGCTTTTTCTGCTTATACTCTCTGTTCTTCGAGTTAGTAGCAGTAAACTATAGTCATGAGACAAATCCGTCATAAATTCAATACCAAACGTATTTTGTTTTTTTAAAATTGACTTCACTAAACATTAATTTGACTGTAACAACAGTGGTACTAACCATGAATAAACTGCTGTTTACATGAAACTTGTTGTGTTTAAAAGTGTTAAAGTGAAACGTTTTGTATCGAGGGTAATCATTTTTATCAAACTATTGTTGTTGTTAAGAGGTTTGTTAAGAACAACTGCATAGTATTACATATCAACTACTGTCTGTACTTCATTACAGGTTTAAGATTACATAAAAGAGTTCTATATGTATTAGTTATATACTTAATATGTATCAGCCCATTTAGTTCCTAATTTAAATCAAGATAAAATAAAATGTCTCCTTTTTGTAAGGAAGTGGATTAGCTGGATATAAAGCTCTCAATACTAAACATAAAAATCTCTTCTGGAAAGCATCTTAGGGAGGCACGAATGCATTAAACTACTCTGGAAAACTTTATGTCGTTATCACATTCATCCGGATCATAGTTCCTTTAGAAGTATTAAGGGAAATTACAATGACGAAATGCAATTAATCTTACCAGAAAACGAGCGTGACATTTAAATAACAACATAATATCTATCACCTTGTTTAAGTAAACCAGTTATGTGTATTTTGACAATTGGCATAAGTTGAAAAACTACAGAAAGCTAGATAGCAATCAAATTGTAATTTGTGTAAATTCATGTGATGCTGCTATGTAATTTCCATAAATAATGTAGTAAATGATATAGTTTCCCGTAAAGGACACATGATGACGATTGATATTTGAATACCAATCAATCAAGTATTGACTTAATGATGAGACGACACTACTCAACAGTGTTTGTAGTTATAGGTTTGGTATGCTGTAACTTACCAAACTACAACTAAATCCTCATACAAATCTCACTTTTGGGTGATTCTCTGGCTGATGTCATTTTTGAGGAAGAATTGAATATTCATATATCTGTAACTCTTGGAAAGTAACTATTCTGAATATTATTGCAAAATGATTATCCGCTGAGATTCAACAAACGTTGAATTTCAGCATTATTGTCCATAATTAAACATAAATTTTGCTTTCAGATGTAGCCATATACTTCAGAAATGTAGGGTAAAATGTTTCAAAAGCTTTCAAGAATAAAGTATCTACACTGAATTATCTAAATATTATTTAACAGCTAGTCATTTCTATTTCATATATCAATGATTATGTACACATTAGCTGGATATATCTATGAAACACTAGACAAATAGAATAAAAATACAAATGGAAACGAAGAAGAATTGGTTCCTTGGACTAACCATTTCAAGGTTAGATATTAAAGGACTGAACTATCTGCTGGGTGTTATTTATTTGATTTGTTTCTTCTAGATTTAAAAGCACTTCCTAAAATCAGCTTCAGGAGTTTCCTTACAATTACGGGCATTTTAAAGGTATTTTCTTAAATTGTCATTTAATTAACTGTTGGGCTTAGTCAAAACATGTTAGGCAACTTTGAAAACAATGTATTACTACAAAAATAACAAAATTCCAGATTGGCGTTCTTCACTTAATGAGTTTACTGGTTGTCATGTGATTTAATAAAATCAATTACCATAAGCAAATTTTTGACAACATGCACGCAGGCCATAAAGCTAAAGTTAAGCTGAGAATATATATTACACAGTTAACGATTAATTATTTCAATAAATTCATTAAGAGCACCTGGGAGGGGGGTCTTTTGGAAACATCTTAAGCTGATTTCTAAGCCATGTGATTGTGTAATTGTAAGACGGTTGGTGATGCCATTTTATTCCTTAAACACTTGACCATAGATTCAAATGGATGCTACTGTGGGTGAAGGATATAGTAAGAAGATAACAAGAGTCTCTCTGAAACAATATATGCTGTTGTATTGATCGTTGTAATGTACAAAATAATGTAGTCATATATAATTTGGTTGGGATAAATTCACTTTTTGATTATTTTATTTATACGTGAAATCTGTTCATGTTATACTATTTTGAAACATAGAACCTGAAAGTAGAATTTACTGAACATATTTATAAAGTAGCCTTAAGAATGAAATATGTTTATACTCTGAGTACGGTTGGACAATCATAGTAACATTTAACCTTTTATCTACATTTACATTTGATAATTTTGTTTTATGGTTATTATTCTAAAGAAGCTCGATTTGATTTGCAAAGCTAATTGGTGAAATATTAATTTTATTCTCGGAAATTGTAAACATATTTTATTCATACGTTGTGCACACACTTAGCAATCAAGTTTTATAAATGTATTCATTTTTTTTTAATGAAAATTCCCATAAAGTAACATTAGGACTGTTACTTTTAAAGAATATCAAGCTAAATGTGTTTCTGAATAGTGCACAACATTACAATTTTAAATAACTTGATAATTAACACAATATGATATTATGTTTAGTTGACTGAATTCGTCACAGATTGATGTTAGCAGAGTACCATTAAAAACCAGGGTATTGAACAACTGTTTCGTTTTAGTGTGGAAGTCCTCAATAGAACGCACCCAGGGGCTTCAGGTTGGCGAACGTCTAACCCTCCGCACGATTGGGGCGGAATCCACTGGTATAATTCCCGCTTTTGTCAATCTATGATATAGCGCGACGATCATCTACTACTCCCTGGTTTTCAATGGTACCCTGCCAACATCAATCTGTGACGAATTCATATAAACTTAGTACCAATTTCCACATACCATCTCAATTCAACTACATTAAGATATTGGTGATAATGGTAACTCACCGTAATGTAGTAGATTGCTAAAACACAATCATTATCATTAAATAACAGTTTTGTTATAACGTGAGAAAAAGGTTTGTTGCCTGTTAATCGGTTAGTTGTGCGCGGACGCTTATTGAAGTGTGCCTAGTTGATAATTCGCGACTGCCCTATGCCCACTAGGTCCCAAGCCGGAGATAGAAGTATAAGACAATAGACCAACCAGACAGGTCGGAATAAGATTCGGAGTCGGATTATATTTTACACATTCCCTTATATATACAAAATAATCATGATGATTATTCATCAAATGAAAATATCAACATTGTTAATAATACAATTAAATGTTGTCAAATGTGCTCACATAAAGGTTTACAAATCATGTTAACAAAAAATCAATACAACTTGATAAAATGAACAATTGTATTTCTAGGGATTTCGAATCCCTAACAAGTTAACTTTTCACAAAAGAATTGTCTGAGTCAATTTCTTCTTTACTATTTTGATTGCAAACACTTGCCAATAAAACCATTTGGTTAAATTTTATGTGGGACATTAAAATATTCAAAATTGAAATGGGTAAACAACCAACAAAAGTATTACGTAATAGATACTGCTAAATAAAATTCATTCATATATAATTTGATTGATATATAGAAAACCTTAACAACTGCTAATAAGAATAGGATGGCAATAATGTTAGGTTTAACTGAATAATTTTCCGTTAACAAACTAGAAGTTATATTTAGTTGTTTGTATTCTTCACAAAGTGATATTGGTTGAGTATCCCTGAAAGCTAGGAAGTATTGAACAGCTGTTACGTCTTAATATACAACTACTACGTTATACACACCCTCGGTTCTGTCAGAGAATCAAAGAAAGTTGACGAATGAACCAACATAAATCCGTGACGAATGCAAACAACTAAACTTAATACCTATCTTCACAAAACGGATGCAATTCAATTACAATAATCAGCTTACTGGTGACTAACTTCAAAATGTTTCTAAAGTTTTAGTGAAAAGTCGTTACTGACTGAGTTAAGACTTTTCGGGGGGGGGGTGAGACAATTACCACCAATGGTACTGACTTATCGTCACGCTGCATCACTTATTGAGGGAATTGGCAATCCTAACATTGGACATCGAACAGTCTAGTGATGTAAATGGTTGAACGTTCTTTATGAAACCTGAATATTCTAGGTTTGATTGCTTGAAGGAATCGAGGACGAGTATTGTTGAACAGTCTTATTCTAAAACAAAATAGGTGTTTAGTGCTCCCTGGTTTTTAATGATACTAAACCGACATCAATCTGTGACAAATATAAAGAAATGAAATACCAATCTCCACAAACGTTGCCTCAATTGGAAATTATCTTATTTAAGATAAATTCAATATCACTTTAAACTTTATATTATTTATGATATTAACAGATGTAATAAATTAATTCCTTATACAGACATTTTCATTAGTTTCATTGTAATGATAAGTTTCACTAACGTCATAGTTACTAATTTTTTGTTTCAAAAATGGTCATTCTGTTTCCAAATATATTGAAATAGTTACCTTTTAAACTGTTGATTAATGCCATTTTAATAATTATAAATAAATTTAAAAAATTAATTATACATTTGAATCAAACATTAGTATAAGAAAACAAATTTAATTTAGTACTTTGTAGTACACTGAAATGATTTATATTTTATATTCATGTTATTAACAAGTAAGAAGAAATAAGTTAAAAACAGAAAAAAGTGCATGATGATTTATTGAATTATCTTTCATTGATAAGTTTATACAGTTTACATTTAACATCTACTTAATTAATGTATCTTTTAGGTCTTTTCTTTTTTTCCAGTTCGTTTTATAAACGTAAAATCTTTTACAAAATACTTGTTTATATTGAGTATGAAGATCGTTGATTACAAAAGGGATTGAAACGTTGAATAAAGTAGAACTTTTAGTGAATTAGTTTTTTTTAAATTACACCGATCGGATAGTAAGTGATAAGTTAAGTAAATTAATTTTAGGAAATTTACTACTGCTAGAGTTTTTAATTAAATAATATTTATCGGGTTTTCCATGAAGCTTTTATTAGGTGTTTAAAACTATGTACAAAAGAATTCAATTAATGCTATCGGTTAACATGACTTATATTTCCGATTTAGAAAACGTGAAGGTTTTGACCAATCACAGACAAGTTGTTGGATTCATGGTCATTGCGCCCAGTTGTATAAAGGATGGAAGTCGCTGCAAGTAATTTAGTCAATGTATTCCGATTAATGAGTAATTTTAATTCTTAAAAAACAATAGGGTACCCACATTTTTTTATGCCAGGTGTGGGATTATTACACAAGACATTTGTTTCTGATTGTAGCAATTAAATGGCTTCTCAAAAATGCCAAAAGTTGAGGATGGTGTGATAATTCGTTTCAGCGTTTACTGAAATAAGAAAATCTGTGAGAACATAATCGCCTGTTTGCTGTTCAAAGTTAGCACTACGAGGATTATTGTTCCTGATGATGCATTAGACTATAGGAGTAGGTTGTGATTTATCGTTAGGACTGGTTTACATTCGGGATTAGGAGTAGCTTATGGAATATGGTTAGGGATACGAGTACGTTGGGGATTAATATTAATGTTAGGTGTACATTAGGAGTTGTTAAGGATTGGGTTTGTAATTCAAGTGTACATTGTGATGCAGCTATTATGATTTTCGTCACTTTGTTGGTATTTGAAGTCTATTAATATTAAAAAAGCACTATTTATCTTATTATCTAAATAGTTTTCACATGAACTTCAGTCACGTCTCGTCGCCTTAATATGATTAGCTAATTTTTTTAAATATCACCATTTTACGGTTATTAATCTGAACTAAGTCATGTTTCACATGTTATCGTTTCAAAATTTCAATAAATGGAAGAATTTATTTATTTTGATGGGTGGCTTTAACTGAAAAAAACTTTATTCGTGTTCAGTAAGTGAAGTAAACACCGATCATTTTGTTTAGAACAACAATGAAAGCATTGTAATTTAATTAACCAGATCAGTGGATGTAACACAACTGAAGTCATCCGTATGGGTTACCGATTGTCTAAATCATACAAAGTACCCATCACCAATGTTTTTAGTATTCAGACTGTCGTTAAACAAGTTGTCCGGACACTATATGATCATTAATCATAACTGTTTTGATATAATTTAGAAGTATTTCTTAACATGTACCGATGATCTATTGTTCGGGTTTTTTTGAGTTACTTTTGAAAGATTCTAGCTTATTTTCAGGAATCAGACAATAAATCAAACACCAATCAAAACAGTACTATGACATCACTTGGTACCAATGCGTACGAGAAAAATTTAAATTTTTCTAATTTATTCTCAAGAGATATTATTGTACACAGTACTGTAGTATGTTTTAACTTACAATTACAACTGCCCAATTTGTCCTCAGATGTTGAACGCAATTCATTTAAACTAAAAAGTGGATGAAATCATCCTTTGAATGAATTTTCTGCTATCTTACAAGTAACTAAAATCTTATTTTTGGCAATTCATCTATATACCAAACATATATATGGGTATATATCTCTCCTAGTCAATAATTTACCTTTAAAATGAGTTGCAGGAAAATTTCATGTACTTGAATTGTTGTAATTAGTGTAAATATAATTATTTTCCTAAAGTGTAAAACGTGTCACGCAAATAAGAGTTGAGTTGAATTGTGGCTGGCATCTTGAATTTCACATGTCAGTCACAACTTAACTTAATTCTTACTTATGAACTACCTCATATTCGAGGCAATCCTCTCAGGATGTACATGTAGCAACAGAGATTGATCGATTTTAGTCTGTAGCAAATAAAGAGAAAGATTCAAATGCTTTCAAATTACTGATCGAACAAGTATACTTACATTTTCTTCGTATATAATTCTTTAATTAATTGTTTAAAAATTTTCTGACTTTATTCTATTAAATATATAAGTAGTATAGTTCCAGTAAATTCTTGAAAGTGATATTGACAACAGTTGTTAATATTCAAAACTCATTAATTTCTTTTATAAATTTTTATTCCAAACAGTTTGCCCAAATTTATTGATTTAATGTTCAAAATTCAAAAGTAGATATTATTTGACTTCAAAAATCAATTATTATAATTAGCAATTATGAATATTGAAGACCTGTTTCGCCGCAGTATAACATTCAATTATGCATTCAATGTAATTAAATTTACAATTTAAAACAGTCAAAATACGCATTCAGTGTAGAGTCATAAAACTATAGGTTTTATCTACAATCATAACATACTCAAAAAATCTTAGATAAAATGTCACAACTGTAGAGTCACTTTTTAAGAATTGTTTGATTACTAGTGACTGATGATTGAAGTCATCTTTTAGAACATTGGGTGGTTTATCATAGCTGGATACTATAACTGGTAAGTTACTTTTTATCAAACTCGGTATAGTTTGAATGCATATGAAATGTTTGATGTTTAATACTTATCATTATTGCAAGAAAATTTATTTATCAGCCAACCAGTCACTTCATTTATGTAATTCAACTTTATTTAGATATAAAAGAGGTTAACCCAGAACATATATATAGCGAATTTTTATGCTTTATATCAACATGTTTGTCGGACATCATTTAATAAACGAAACTAAATTAATAATTACAATTAGGGGGTTTTGTGGAGATAGTTAATATTCAATTTCGACATCACGAATTGATGTGAATCCACAAAACCCCCTAATTGTAATTAATATCAGCTCACTAGTGACTAGCTCCTCGAGGTAATTCCTGGAGTTCTAGTGTGAAGACGTGACCGGTGGAGTTCAACTGTGTCGGGTGTGCGATAGTAACCCACCGATGGCATGGAGGAGGTCGCGCAACATATCACGAATTGACTGAATTGGAAATATCAACCGTTAGAAGCCGACTCAGTGGTCCAATGGTAAAGCGTTCGTCGCGGAGCCAGAGGGTCCTGGGTTCGATCCCCAATGGGGTCGTGGATGCGCACTGCTGAGGAGTCCCGTACTAGGACGAAGCAGCTGTCCAGTGCTTCCAGGTGATCAATGGTTGTCTGATTCACATCAATTCGTGATGTCGAAATTGAAAATTAATAACTGACTAGCTCTTTTTTAGTATAACTTGCAGTTAGTTACTTTACAACCAACGATCAGAAATCGTTATGTATCATATAAATATTCAGAAATACTCGTCAGTGAACAACTTAGCACATTCTAATTGTTAAGCTTAACTCTCTAACTGAACTAGTTTAAAGTTTATCAGCCACGACTTCTCAACAGAGCTTATGCAGAGTCTCCAAATAGGTCATTAGTGATATGCTTTTCAAAATTAATTTGAAGTAGTTTTGTGCAGATTATATTTCGGTCTGTTTTTCATGATTATATTATCTGATGTTCTTAACCTAACTATGATAATCAACTTACCAGTGATATATTTCAAAGTTCTCCCAAAATTCTGGTAAGAAGTAAAAACGGTGGAGTCCAGATAAACCCATAATGAAACGATATATTAAAAGTTGATTAAAGTGAGAATCTTGCCTTCGAGCAGCAGCCCAGTGGCTCTGACTGTTAAGGATTTGCTGCAAAACCTGTAGATTCTTGATTCAATCCCTTGATAAGGTCATGGATGTGATTGTCGAGGAATTCTGTACTTGAATGAAACAGCTGTTTAATGCTTATTGGTTTACACTGGTATTTTACCGAGATCAATCTGTGACGAAAACAGATCAAGTGAGAATTTCCACTTACATTAGTCAACCTCTTTAAATATCAATACTGGCTTGAATAAATGCAATAAAATTATCAATACTAATTAAATACAAAATTAAACTATTTTCTTCCCGTGATACTGATCAATAAATTTGTTATCTCATTATTAGTCATAATGAATATAACATATACCCATTCATAAATTTGATGTTTATACATACAAATCTAAATCCTAAACTCAATTATACTCAGATATTTTATTCTTTACTATGTAATATTTAACCTTGAATATTATGGTTTTAATGAATTAATTAATCATTTATACTTACTGATTCTTTTAAGAACTAGTCGAAATATAGTTTAGTATAGTTTATTACATTAATTAATAATCATTAATTATTTATGATGATTTCTCTCTGTTACTAATTCATTGTTAATATTCCTATAATATTGTTATCTATAAAAGAGAATAAGAAAAGGATTGTGTAAATACTTGTAAATATTTGTTATATTTAATAATTATTCAACTGACTTATAATTCAAACTAAATAGGTGCTCTATTCATAGAAACTATTTCATTGAATTGATTAGAATGACATAGTTTAAAAAAAAACATTACAAACAAATTAGTTTATTTTTGTGAATAGTTAATAATAATAGTACTATATATTTTATCATAGTAACATATTTACATGCATTAATTATACACCTTTATATTGAACTTCTATTTAATACTTATTCAGAGTGTAATTAATGAAAATAAATTTCATGTTTTTTTGTTGATCGATATATTCTATCGATCATCAATCACGAAATTTTACTATGAGTTCAGACGTTGACAACTATATTTGTTTCCATATATCATGTGTATAAGATGAATGAATTTCAATATATTTTTGCACCCTTAGTTCTTTGTTTCTTTTTTAAAAAAGAATAGACAAGAAGAATGATTTACTAACAAATACAATGTTTCCTATTGAGTTTTCCAATAGTAATAAAGCTGTTAGTTTGTATGCTGTTTTATAGTAGCTTATGAGTATGTACAATGAGTATTCATAATTCTTCAGTTCAAACAGATTTAAACAGAATTATCAATTGTTTGTAATTGAATGTTATGGAGATTGATTGCAGCAATTGAGAAGATGTTTTGCCCTAGCATATGACTCTTCGGCAGTGTGCATCCACGAATTCACAGAGAATTGAGCTCATAACCTTCAGGCTTCTCAGCGAGCGATTAACCTTAATACCGTTGGGCCGTCATCCAAATATTGTTGTTGTTAACTCAGATTATAGGCGGTAAATTTGCTCAACGCCGTTCACTGCCGTCAGGGGTTAACTGCTTCACATACGATGAGGTTGAAATTTACTGGTATTTTCTTCTCACTAGAATTTCAGGAATTACCTCCAGATATTAATCACTATTGACCTGATATTGCCTAACCCAAGCCAATTCGTGATATCAAACTAATAATCGACTGTACTGTTTGCACAATTCAAAACAGGTAGCACAAGCGCTTGATTACATTATACTATTATGATTAATAGCCAGTAAATACACATACGTAACTTCAAGAAAGTATTTAACTTCATAGTAGTATTCAACACAAACTGACATCAAATAGAAAATTATTGAAAACAAGACAGTGCAAGATATTTTTTTCATATTAGTTTCAGACCCATCAGTTGAGTATATTTAATCTACGATTAGTTAACCAATTTAACTTTATCATGTTAGATTTCACCTTGGACTTTTTCATTTTCCGAAATATAGAAGTAAACCACATAGGGTACAACAACTAAGAAAACTCTCATTTACTTAAACTTTTGTTTTCTAAATGAAAATGCTCATTCATTCCATCTATACATTCATTTTAGTCATTATAATTGTATGAATTTTTCAGTTTATGTCGTAAGCACAAAGTCAAGAAAGTCATAATGTATGATTAATGAACTATCACAAAATACCATCTAATTTAACCGATTACCTTATTTTGTTCAGATATATTTGTACATTTCACAATTAATACAATGATACTGAAATCATCACTGTATGTAACGAATTAAGTAAATTTTGGTAGGTAAAAGTTAAGTTTTTTTTCAAATTAGTTTAACACAGTATATTCATATTTTTGTAATATAAAAAACACTAATTGATTTTCTTATCGGTTATCACAAACTAACATCAAACATACTGAGAGGTAACTAGCCTATTGTTTAATTGACTGGTACACTAGAAGTTGTAAATCAGTTGGAGTGATTCATAAATTAGTGTAATAAGTTATTTCAAATGATCTTAATATACTTATTATCGTTACACTCATCAAACTTACATTTGTTGAGAAATCTTTAATTATCAAATGATATCATAAAATAATCTGTAAAAGCATTCACTGAATTTAAATTGTCAGGACTCGTTAATTTAAAAAACAATTCTAGTGGTATGTATGAGCTGTGATCATGTTTCGATTTTATACTTACACGACAACGTAAGATTTTCATATAAGGTTTTAAAGTATATTACTTTAGATTCAGTAATCCACCTAGACAAACAAATCTATTCGTCTATATTTGAACCCTAAGATGAATATAACTTCTGTATTTTTTCGTAGATTTAATTATCATAAAGTTCTTTTAACAAAACAAAATAAGTATTCATAATATTTGGAAAAAATATTTGATCCGAAACATGTTCACTAAGCTTTGAAAATTTTAAGATTTAGCTGTTGGATTTATATCTATCAGATATCTTTAACTTTATTTGGCTGTATTATGACTTTTTGTACCATTCGGAGGAACTTAGCAGGTTCATCACATAGTCTAAAGTATTCAGCGTTGACTTCAAAATGACAAAAGTCATTCTAGTACATCACCATTTTTAATAGCTGTTCTACTTACGTTATCTTATGATGCATAAATAAATTAGCAAACATTTTAAACCGGATTATTATTTTTTGATAATTTTTCTATAAATTTCAGACACCATCATTGTCACCGTCACCGCCATCAACAGTAACAACAGTTTCAGAAACTAATCATTGTTATGACCACTCATCGGATACTGAAAATTATGCTACACTTGGACCATATCAGATGACGCCAGTCGACATAAAAAAGTCTGCATCAGATAAAAACAGTACTAACCAAATGACTGAAAGCCATAAATTTTCTGTTAATATCCAACATAAACCTAACTTACAATCCTCTATTCCATTATACACTACATCTGCTAGACTACTTGAACGTCGACCACGTATTTGTGAACCATTTGCAAGAAATGTGAATTCCCCTAGTCCGCGTATGTTCATGGTACGTTGCTAAATGTCGTTGTCATATTATTTTCAGAGTGTTTTCTAGATATAAATTATAACCGATATGTCGTCAAGTTTAGAAAATCTTAAATACTCGAATATCAGCCATCTAATAGACGCGCGACCTTTATTTGTGGCAGATAAATACACAACTTTTAACGATAATAGGGTATCTTTAGCATCTTATAAGTCAGTCCTGATGCTTTTAGCCCATAGTCAGTAAGGGAATAACAATCAACCAGTCTTGTGATAAGGTTATTTTTTATTCCATACAGTCGACTGAATGAATACATGTAAACCCAGTCTAAATAACAGCAACATAGATCAAAGATATTAATGATAGAAACCTAGAGTAACAGTTGCATGATCATTTAATTTTAATTCGTGAACAAAAAGTGATAATATCAATTAATAGGCCAAATGAGCTTTGGAATGGGTGAAATAAGAAAATAACAGAAAATCAAGTAAGCGATCCATAAACAAAATATTAAGACTTTCGTAATAGTTCGAATATGATTTCTACCACTAGTCAACATCTGAAAGACTTTCGAGTACTGATTAAATAGTTTTATGTGGTATAATTAACAATTTTTTTCTTATGGCTTTAAAGTTATGTGATTTATTGAAATTGTGTTTCATTTTTGCTATCATAATTTATTCTTTTGTTATGTTAATGTAATTTATTGAGTAATAAACAATAACTTTATTTGAAGGTTACACAAACCACTTTTTCCAATGATTAGAATACGATAATTTTGGAATACAAAACTGAATTAATAGTGTCTATTAAGCTGATGTTAAGCAAATGAAACACTAGGTTTAAAACGTGATTGTTATTTCAATCTAAAATTAATCGTGTAGCAATGTTTAGGTTCTAGTGGTTGATTTCCAGTTACATTTACTGCATGAGGCCTAGAAATACAACACACTTCTTTAGATCAGACTAGATTAAATAAGTTTCGAAACTGCTCCCCAGTCTCAGGCTTAAACCATTAAGTTATCATATAAGAGTTTTAATCATGTTAATGTTGATATTATAGGCTGTAATTGATAAGTCTCTGTTTGCATATGTGCATCCGTATATGCTTGCCTCGATATTTTCACATGGTCACTACCATACAGATACATCAAAATGACGAGTACACTCTCAGCCACATTTCACCTATAGTAAAAAAATTTTCGACAGTGTCAATAACAGGGTAGTTCACCTGAGATGAAATATGTCATTAGCGACAGATTGTTTTCAGCCTACGACTAGATGACTAGCATGTATAGCTCCTCACTCAATGAGCAGCTAGTTCATAGCGCTCTTTTAATAATTTCCCCTTTTTCTTGCTGTTTCCTTACTCTCAGTATATTCTGCCTTGAAGATTTTATCATTACCTGTTGTTATTACTTTTGACTTTTAGTCTGCTTACGAATTTGAAACTGTGCAACCTAAAGTAAATGCATATGAAAACTCGTTGAAATCTGAAAAATCCTCAATTATTTTTAAATCTAGCACTAATAAAAATGCAACAAATAATCCGAATACTTGTTGGTTCCGTTTACATAACGGATACTCAGAAGAGATAAATTCCAATGCCACGCAGAATCAATTCAGTATTAACATTAGAAATCAGCCTGTAACATTCACACAATCAGATGAACTAGTAAATCAATCTGGTCATTGTGATTATGATAATGTTATTAATTTGAGATCAAAATGTGTTACGCCATCTACATTTAGACTAACTACTACTCCAGTTGTAACGAAATTATTTGGACCTAAAATGGAATGCGCAACGTATACACAAGTACAAGACGTCACACAAAGTTTAGCTGAATTTCTTGATTCTGAATTAGAATGTCAACAACAGCAACCACAATATCAGCAAGAAAGCAAGCTGCGTGCCCTATCAACTTTACAACCGGTTCCGATTGCATCAAGGGTACTCAGTCAATCTCCTAATAATATTAAAAGTAAGACTGTAATTCTTATCACATAAATGCATTATGTTGAGCTTTTATTATGCATAAGTAGTCAACGACCTCATTGACTGTTAGACTGAGGCGTATTGGTAGAGGTAAAGTATCATTTAGGATTGCATAGGGTAGTTGCAATCTACGATTTAAATCACTGAGTGGTGATGTTTAATATCCATAAAGTTGTATACATTTCTTATTTCTCAGTTTCCACCCTCCAATTTTAAACTTTTTCGACGTCAACTATTATTCTTATATATTTTTTCCATAGTAAATTTCTTGTCTTGCTTTTCTGACATGATGTATGGTAACATTAACCGATACACGTTCGTGCAAAGTCCTATGTCGACTATGACCAACCTATGAAGTTGATAGTGATTTCGTCATCACCACATTTATGTCCTAAAGAAAATCAGTATACATGAATAAATAAAGTTACGTTTTGTTGCTTCTAACAATGAGTTACATTTATCTTATTTTCAATTTACGATCATGTAAAACAGATTCTGGTAAACTTTTCAGTAGGCATTAACTAAATTACTCAAACACATATGATATTAAAAATGTCGAATCAATTTTCTATTATGCAAGAAATATCTGTATTAAATCAGAAATAAATGATCACTTTGTCTTTTCTAAACTGTAGATTTCCTTTGAAGGCCTGGAGGCACTGCACAAATATTTTGACCTGTTATAAGGTTCTTTAAAAGTTGCACGTCTGTGACCTCACGAGGGATTGAATTTAGGACAGTTTGAATTTGTAGCAAGCGGTTAAAATTAGACCACTGAGTTGATATTCATTGATTTGAATTCCCATATTCGGTCAATTAATTATGTTTAACGACCCAATCCAGTATGGTTAATACATAACCGTTAAACACATGGCATGGGTGGACTCAACTTAATCCTAACTCAGTGTTCTGAAAGTTATGCCTTCAGATTTAATTTCTGGTGAATCGTATCAGAAAAAGTTCCATAAGTGAAGAAAACAGCTATCCAGTGCCTTTTGATTTTCATCGGTTATTTAATTAAGATTAATTAATAATATGTGAAGTGTTTTCTATTTGTAATATCTTAAAACTGAACTATAAAGAATAAAAACAACCCATACACTTTTGCTAATCATAAAGTGACATAATTTCCTGGTAGCTTATTAAATAATTAATAAAAATGAAAGAGAGCAATAGAATTTACTCAAAATCAATATTATCACTACATTCCATCACTCATATGTTTGACGAAATATACCTAGTTACTGAAATGTACACTCTTTTTTTCTTATAAATACTTTGTTTGTTTGTTTTTTATTTATTTAACTGGCATTTTATAGTTATTTTTAATCATCAAAATAAAATAATATAGTGACTATAATTTGATGAGAAAATGAATTTAATATCAATTAAATGTATTTATAGTGATTTAAATGAATTGATATAAGTTATTGTTTATTGTGATTAGTAGGTTTTGAGAATCACAGTACAAGCTTATTTGGAATTACAGTAAAGACTCCAGTAATATTTGTTATGCTTTATGTAATTCTTATTAGTATGTCAATCATATAAATCAGTTGTGTTATCCCTCGATAGTCGTAACTGACGGCATAGAAATAATATGTCTTAAACAAATGAGTTTTTTGATGTTTATAATTGTTGTATTATGAAAATTCTGATTTCGGAATAGGCTAATCAAAGCTTTATTTACAGGATAAATATTATTAGTTTTTTTAGGTATGTTTAATATTGAAAAGAGCATAAACACAACAGAACATGTGTACATTAGTCCAATCTATTACATTTTTCAACTGTTATGAGATAACAAAATAACAGGATGAAAATTAAAGAAGTGAAAATAATAGTATAATAATAAAATATAGCAAGTATAATTCAAGAACTGGAAATGAAAAATTATGAATCTTATCAATGATCACAATAAATAGAAATAAGATATTTAGAACAATAAACCTCTTTTGGTAAATCTAGAAAATGCAATGAGTAGACGAAATGTATCAGAACTATATGAGTATGAGCTATATTTGTACCACCGACATGGATTCTGAGATACACTACATACAGTTTTCTCCCATAGATTATAATTACTTCTCTGGTTGTAAGTAGGCAACTTTCATCACCCAACACGACAGTTATTGAACTTATGAAACTTAGTTTGGCAACTCTCAGTTGCCAGTCACAATCTGACCTTTTTAAAAGTATCTTAAATTAGTTGAAAAGATTACCTTCGAATGTGATACACAATCGTAAATTACTTGACTTCATAAATTCTTGTTATTGCTAGTTAGTAGACCCTGTTTTTTTGAATATCAAATGAAAGTAAGAATAATGATTAGAATAGGTATTCAAAACTTTGGTATTATGTATTAGAAATAGAATGATACTGACATGTATATACTCTATACGAGAAAGAATATCTATATAATCTATTGAAAAACATAAACTACTGAAAGGTTAGAAGCAATAAAACCTGATCGTATCAATCCAATTTTTTTTTAAATAATGAACAGATCATTAGAAAAAGTTGTTTTGATCATTATAGTGAGATATATTGAAATCTAATATTTGAAGGTTGAAATCATTGTTAAATACTAAGATAATCCAAATTGGTAAATCAATTTCAATGAATGAAGTAATTATGGTGATATAACAGTTCAGCTATTGCATCCACATAAATTCTTGGACGATTGTTTGCATCATTAAGCAAATGGATTTCATATGATAATTGTAAACTATGTAACATAACCGACACTTTCCGCAAGAATTAGCTACGTATTCAAACTTTTTTGTAGGAATGAAGTTTCCCAATCATCATCAGCAGCAACGTAGAACCGGGCACAAACGCCTGTAGGTTCAAGTTGCCATACCACAATAGCACTACGAGAATATTGGGGTAACGTATAGACAGAATACAAGAGGGAAGAGTAAAGTAAAGATGTCTAGAAAATAACAATAGAATTTAAGATCTAGATGAGGTTAAAGAGTGAATACACTTGTGCCACTGTGACCGATTCACAGCCATATCGCTGAGTGTCTCCAGCCATTTGTTGCGATCATCACGCGGACCCCAACCAGGTAGTCTACATCTACCTACATGGCTTAGACCAGTAGTCAAGGACTTCATGGACTGATGCCATGTTTTGGTTTGGCCACCCCTAACCTTCTTCCATCCTACTTCAGCCCTAGCTAACATGGCGCGACAGGGTAGACGGTGGTCGGGCATGCGCAATACATGTCCTAGCCATCTCAGTCGATGGAGGTTAATGACCTCTTCGACTGATTTACCATGTTTCCCAAGAACCTTTTTTCTAACCTCACTATTACTAATCCGGTTAATCCATGGTATACGAGCGATGTTCCGAAGATTCCTATGGTCAAATATCTGGAGACGACGCATATCTTTGGTTTTCATGGCCCATGTTTCGCAGCCATATGTTAAGATGGCGTGGATTGCTGCGCAGTACACCCGGCCTTTCGTTGAGACACGGATATCTCGCCTGCGCCACAAGTGCCGTAGATTGGCAAATGCCAATCGAGCTTTCTGGATCCATTCATCAAGGTCTTTGAATATTTCACTAACTTACTTAAATGTTAAAAAATCCTTAGCTCATTCAAGCTTATACCATAGTATACTATAAATGTAAATATACACTGAATCTCTTGTACCTACAAGATACATTGCATTCCCAATTTATCCAAAGTAACTGGTTATTTCAGCTTAGATTACCAAATGAGTGCCATTTATTTTTTTGGATAGTTACTGTACACAACTTGGTATTCAAAAATGTACATAATAAATGAATTGCATCTATTCACTTGCCTTCAAATCGCAAAGAAATGAAAACTTCGAGGGACCACGGATTAATGATTAATTTCGTGTTTGTCTAGCCCTTTAGTCTCTCAGTGATCATTGTAAATACCTTAGTCCCGCAAGAAACCGGTTCAGGTCAGAAAAGCCTTCGTAACCACAAGAAGCTGCATAAGTGAGTAAATCGTGTTCATGTCCTACAGAGAGTAACAATTCCTCCTATAATCTATGTAAGCCTAACTACCAGTTTTCAAATAGCACGCCACCCAGATGTATAGTGTCATACTTACTACTTCTATTTACCTTACAAATATGTAGCGTCTTATTCTTTATCATCATTGATGTTCTCTGTCATGAATTGCCAACAACTGGAGTATCAAGGTATCATGGTATGTATAATTGGTATTGACCTTTTTAGGGTGTATGTTAACACTGCTTAATTAAGATAAACAGTAGCATATCATGATAAGTAAAGAATTCTAGCTAACATGTATTTCATCCTGATTAGGTATAATACATCTAATTTTACGATATTCTTCAAATTTGAGGTTATTCTCCTTTTATGGACAATAAAATTATGTTTCTATCACAAGTAGTTTGCTACCTTTCGACTAGTTGTTGCGTAACTTAGTCTTAGTACGTTTTTCTAGTATCCTTTTGTTGTACTTATTAATAATTAGAAAAATTCTTTAGATATATTAACCTCGCACCTATGAACTATTCAGGAGAAAACACTTACAATAATGGGCTTTAATTTCTGTTAATAGACATAACCAAGCATTGATAACATAAAGTAGTAGGACACTTATTATATTACATCTTTAGAATTAGTGATCTATTGAAATGTCCTCACACAATAAAGGCTTAGTTCTAAATCGCTGACTTTTCTGACCTAGAACTCTTCTCATCAACTTTAAGACAGAACTATCTAATGCACAAAACTAAAACTAGTCTTATATTTGGTCAGCAAATTGAATGGTTGTCTTACAGAGGAAGCCTCTTCTTTTATTTTTGTTTCTAGAAACAGGCACTTGTCTTTATTAGCATTTTATAAGTCTTTTCTTGAGGAAAGATCTGGAATAATCGTCTTTGGGTTTTATTTTATTTATAAACTTTTAAAGAAAAACCTGAAGTCCCATCAGCCTTGTCACTAGAAGAAGAACGGTTGATTAAATCTCTTGAGCGTCTAAACAGGCGGTTGAATGGTAAGATATCTTATAACAGTACCTTCTTTGTTAATGTTTTTAAAGCTGCTTATTAAGCGAATTTACACACATGTTACGGATGTTATGCTAAACAATGTAATCGCCAAGTGACTGACTAAAGTTATGTTTGACCCAACTAAACTATGGCACATCTCATGAAGAAATTAAAGTGGAATAAACAGTTAGCCATATTCCTTATACTTATTCAATCCTCCAAAATGATCAACTGAAAAACTAACGTTCGTGTTACAAAGCAAGTATACATACTGCATAGGAGTGGGGAATCTGAATAAACAGTTGTATTTAGCTTCATTTTCTCAACTATTTTTGTTTAAATAAGCGACTACGATACACTTGCCGCATATTGTTATAAACAAGTCGTACTCCAATTATTTCCTAAATAAGCTTCTAAAGTAAAAACTCAGTAACCAAATACATATTTAGAAGTCGAGAATGTGGTTGCACCTCGTGTGAAAACTAGTCTTGACAGCTCAATTTACTGAATATTTAGACAGGGAGTGAGAAGACTGAGCAGTAACACGAGACTGTGTTATGGATGAACTGGCTAGCTGAATAGCAGTCTTGGTTATGCTCTCATTTCTCATGACAATAGGCCAGTGTCTGAATGGGTAATAAGAAGAAGCACTAATTACAGAAACTATACGTCTATGAGCTTACTTCAACCCATGTAAGAAATAGCTCTAGCTAATAAACTATTTACTTTTAATCTTGCTACAGTAGTCGTTTCAAAATCCATTTCCCGCAGAATACTTGTGATATGGTAAGAAAACGTCTTAAAATTAATAAATCTTTAGTGACCTGTGACATCTATATTATAGAATGTTATAATATTTAAACATGTTATGACGTTTAGTATTTTGCACATAAGCGTTATGGTGTCAGACAAAAAATCACGTCATTTGTACAGTGACCTTGTTCCTTATCGAAACACTTCCGGAGTCTAAATCAATAATCCGTTATCATGAGCACCCTTCACTAAGCAGCATCGTAGAGTTGTTTACCTACCAAAAACATCAGGTTCTCCTTCTAGTTAAATTAAATACGTTCAGATTGCCTAATATATATTCATAGTGGAAAAGCGTTGAAGAGATTGACAAAGATCGTATTACAGACATGAATATCGAGAATCCGCGTTACTAGATTGATCTAGTCTTAAAATATCTCGAAAGTATTTTACACTTGAGTGGCACAATGTCCATCTTATAGTTGGTGAATTTGCTGGAGTTTTCTGAAACAGGTTATTTATAAAGAACTGCGTTGTTATTAGCCGGAGATTATCTCAACGGCGAACTTTGCGTAAAGCCTGGGGGTTAATTTTAGCTTTGAAGTACCAGGTTAGGTATATACTAAATACCACTCCTTCTTACTTTCTGAGTGCTCTTGTAGATTCTCGATGTGCATACTATTTGCCCTATACACTATTCCATTGAGAAAATATTTCTGGACATACGTAATTTCGGCCAAATACACTTTACCAGTTGGCAAAACAGCTGACTTTTGCTCCTGATAAGTATTAATTGGCATGGACTACTCTAGTAGTTCATTTTCACAGTTTGGGACTTAAATCTAATAGGATGAATAAATACGGTTCATAAACAAATTTCGCTGTTAAAAAAATAATGTTTCTGTTTAATAACACATGAACGTACATACTGTATCCTGAGAATAACTCTTTCCATCGTAAAACAACACTATGCTCTTCGAACCGAAATGTCATAGCCAGCAGATATTAAACCCTATCAGTAAATAACGACGATGACAATTCGGCGTAGAAACATTAAGTTGTGGACAGTCTCAAGCGTTTCACTACGTACCTCAGTGAATTATATTTAAGAAGGACTTCTCTAGCATGTAATTTCATATTTCTTCATTCCAATTTTTCTACTTTTCAGACACATTTATTCGTCAATAGGAATAAGCATAACTATGGATCGAAATTTCATCACATATTTTCTATAATCTGGAAACAATGGATTGAATATTTTACTGTATAAAAGTCCAATGATATGTACATTTTTCTTCACCATATATATATATATATATATATATATATATATATATATATATATATATATATATATATATATATATATATATATATATATATATATGCATATTTCCACTGTACAAAAAGTGAAAACAACCAATTCTATAAACTTATTATTTTATAAAATACAATCTACCTTTTCAGGACGTCTATTCAAACAAATGTTCAAAGAAATTTTATCTATAAAGTCAAGGAAAATATTAATGAAACGATAATTTCCCCTACACGTAAGTATGCAAACTCTCACAATATGAAAACTAAACAGCATACATTTCGTCATAAGATTGCTAGCATTCCAGGTTGTATCACATGTTTTAAGAGTAATGATTACAAGTCTTGGTTGCATAATGATCTAACGATTGTCACATAGTACCTTTTATAAGAATACTGTAGTGGAACATGACTTTAGAAATTCACATAAGTTTACAATGAATGAAGAGTTAGATCTATTAAAATAAAACCTCTCCTCAGCATATATCAATTCCGCGCTGTGGAAATCCTCCCAGTTCATTGATATCTAAGTGGAATTCCAAAATAATGTTTTTATGCGTGAAGATGAAACTCTATGACTGCATAACAGTTATTAGATGAACTATATTGACTTCTATAACTATTCACAAACCCAAAATTGATTTAATGGCCAGATGAACAGATACGATTGGGACAAAATAACTAATTAGCATGCATACGTTGTTTTGTAGACAAAACAATACACTTAAACAGTAGATAGGCACAGCTGAAACCTAATATAAATGGCCGCTAGATGACGACCTCGTATATCATTCATAAAACTAGAAGATCAAGGTTTAGTCTTATTGCTGTTATTCCAATTGTCGAACGGACACAATAGATCTTACAAACAAGAAAAGTACAAAATTAGGCCAGGAAAGATTTTTTAACGTGACAACCACAGGGAGTAATCAGATGTCTCAATAACGGAGACTTATCCAAAACACGAAAAGGCTGGCCCGCTTGGCTAACCCATTATAAACACGAAACTTTACAACCTAACCAATCGTAAACGGATTAAATACACCATTCCACTCCACATACTTTGCGGCAACTAAGAGGGAAATAAACATCGTCCGCATTAAAGGGCACCTACATCACAGAAGAGTCCGAATGTGCATCTTGCCGAGAGTCCCTGCCCCATGACTTGACTGCTCATTTATCAGTATCCACATTAGCAAGGACTGGCTTACTAATCATAATATCCCCCCTGATTGGAAATATAATCTGCTTGATTATCTTGACTGCACAAAAAGCCAAGCCGATCCCCCTTGAATAAACCAACAAGATTACGCGAGTCCTGGGTACCATATTGCAGTAAACGAAAGGCTCCATTAGTGAAGCCAAGACATACTTCGTCGGTAGTTGGTACGTCAGAAAGCGACCAACAATTTGGACAAATACTGGATATCGCTATATAGAAAATCACTGAGTCGAACTCGACGAGCAACATGGACGACACTAAAACACTCGAGACGTGTGCAACGCCGTCTCAAAGAATTCTTAGACGGACACGTAGTCTACGCAGAAACAAACACACGGACAACCGTATGAGAAGTGGTACAACGATCATCAAAACACGTGAACATAGGCTTTGTTTTCAAAGCACCCTTGCACAAGCGTCATTTAGAGTCTGGATTGTGTCAAGCACAATCCAAACAGATTCTGAGTAAAGCACCAAGTCTCATAAGTACTTCCTTTAATTTGTATAAGCACCACGCAATCCGCGTTTAGCAAACTTATGAAAGTCTAAACGCTTACAGTTGACACAGTACTATGACTTTGATGACTAGATGCCTTTTGGTTTATGAATAAGTTCCAGCTACATGACAAACTAAATAACGAATTGCGGAAATATACAATTTATTAAATGCTCTGTACAAAGACGAAGTTAATCGCTGTCATCGGATGTTTCTTGAGACTCCACGTATTGCCTAAAACGAAAAAAGCCAAATGAACTTTGGTAGACAAAAAGAAACAGAAATAATCAGGACAAACATCATCAATGTAAACAGACATATGCTTCATCATCATAACAATAGTTAATGACTCACCCAGTGTAATCATTTGGATTTTGCCTAAAAGGTGTAAATATCACTCGGCTTAGATAAATGAAAACGAGGTGAAAATCAGAAAGAAACGTCATCAATAACAACAGACATATGCTTGATCATCATAACTATCAGATGTTCAGCCTACCTTTCAAACTCATCATTACTTGTATTACCAGATTCAGAAAGGTTTGATTTTATTTTTAGCCTATTAAGGATATATAAAGCAAACAATCAACTTACGTTTTGGTAGCCAAAGGTTTTACAGCTTTAACTTCCTTTCCGAGTCTACAATAAATAACGTTATTAAATGGCAATCATCTACCCGGCAGAGTTATGAGTACCCTCAATTTCGCCAGATTTTGCAAACTTCTTGAGTAATCCTTGCGCAACAAGCTTTTTCCGCTCCATTGCGACAGGACCACGACCCCACTGTCTAGGATAAAGGTCGCGCTCCATAATCACTCTCTTTAGTTTGGCCACTAATCCGTGGTCGCACGTCGCAATTGTCGCAGTAGTCATTAATGCAACGGCTTGAAGTTAGTGTTAGTCTGCACAGACTTACCAAGGGCTACGGCTTCACCTTTGGTAGTCATTAAGACTATTTCGTCATTGACATTAATGTCGTTGTCATAGCGGAGTACGCCTGGCAACATCAGTTTAGCACCAAAGCAAATGGCGCACACCTAGTTGACAAATATCGATGTGTCAATTAGCTTACGGCAGTATCCTTGAGCATGATGCGCTTATGTTTGATCAACAATCTTTCAAGTGGCATAATAACACGGCGCAGGTAAGTTTCATCTCGTCTATTGTCATACAGCCATTTGGCATCTAATATGTCATGCATCGTAACAAGGTTGTCCTGCAAATAAGACTAGAATTTTATTGAACATACCCTTTCTGACATAAAGCCAGTTCGCGACCGCCGAAGTTCTTCCATAACGCCTCCACAACCGAGAAGTAGCCCCAAATGAACACATAACGTCCGAACATACGTGCCAGCCTCACATCGGACCATTATTAATCCTAACCATTAACAGCAGCATCACAGTACTTACCTAGATTCTTGTTTTTATCATACTCTAACAGTTTACTTTCGTAGATCGTACGCACTCTGAGTTGACGCTTAACAGCTGCGACTAACGGAGGTCGCTGAAATAATGCACCAGTTAGACCTTCTACAGCCTAAAAAAAGGTTTAAAGAACGTCATATTTGCTGGCGCTTGTAAAATAAGACTTTTGTGGTGATCAAATGACTACCCACTTTTTGTATTTTCTTGACGTCGTCTATAGATTCATGCAATCGAAAGATGCATACGTATTCTTTTCCCGCACTTTGCTGAGACTTTACAAGCCTGGTAGCACGGTCGATGCAAACGATGAGACAACCTGAGACATTAAGATCGAAATTTTCATACCAGAAACTTTAGGGTCTAAAGTGCCACTATGACCTGTCTTATTGACCCCGAGAGCTCTTTTCACCCACGCAACTACTTCATGGGAGGAAGGATTGCATGGTTTGTCGAGGTTTATAACTCCACTCCTTAAAAGTTACAGATTTATTAAGTGCAAACAAACTTGATGTATTCATCCAAAGGTCGATGGAGAGGGGAGAAGCCTGTCGTGTCCGGCTCGAAATGACATTCACGGACATTCATAAGGTGAACATTCTACAAATCTTGCTAGTTTACTATAAACTAGCTTTACTTTCAACAATAGCGGCCACTGACTGCAGTCAAGAGTTGGCTTTTTGTCCTCTGGAATAACTGCAAAGGGTTCAACCGCCTGGATAGCCTAAAATGAATAAATCAATTAATAAGCTGTTGCGACATATTACCCCAACATCCACATTCTTGACTTTGTGCTTCTTCACTCCCGTCATGTGCAACAAATTGTCACGCCGTCAAGGTCTTAAACGCTAACAGACATGTTCAAACAAACTGATATCTTCCAATACCCAATATCTTTGTAATCTTCAGGTGTAAGTCAGTCGATTCATTAGAGCCTATATCTTATTGTCTTTTGGACCTGCTCTGGGTCTCTGGAAATTTCTGGTGGGAATTGTCCAGTAGTTCTTGTAGAGTCAGTAAGGTCAGTCTTTAGTGATAAGGATAGTAGGATTGGTGATCTCCAATAATCCTTACAGTAGTTTTTCCAGTGTAGATCCAGATCCTTTTTTAAATAGTTTACTTATGGAGCTGATACCACCTGTTCAGGTAACTCATTCCAGTAGCTGACCATTCGATGTGAAAAACGGATTCTTACTGAGTTTTTTCGATCTCGGTTTTGGGACTTTTTTGAGGTGACCTCTGCGATGATTAGTTCTAGAGAGAGCAAGAGGATAGGATAAATTAGCACCTAAGTCATTATTCAAGATACGGAATGTTGATAAAAGATCACCTCGTGTTCTACGATATGGGAACAGATCCAGGCGTTTCAGACGCTTATCGTAAGGGGTGGTTTGAAAGGCATGTTACTAGCTTAGTGCCTACTCGTTGAATAAGCTCGAGTATCTTGATATCCTTAATAAGATAAGGGCTTGACACCTGGGTACAGTATTCAAGATGACGTCCCATGTACATAGGAACACATTTTCATCAAAACATTCGAATAATATACGAATTGACCATAACACTCGAAACCCTTTAGCTGCTCCTGAGTTGCCGTATGCAGTGGTCTCCAAGTTATGACTTAAGATTACTCCTAAACCCTAAAATTCTTCTACTTGTGACAGTGGTGGATTGTTTAGGGTGTATTGGTAGTCGTTACCACGGACAATGTGCACTCTTACTGCAATTAATTTCTAACCTGCACCTTTGAGACCATCGAGCCAATACGTTTAAGCAAGATTAAGGACCAAGCTTGCCAGTATCGCTGCATACTACTTTATATATCCTTACGTTAACAGCAAATTAAAGCTTCGACGATTTCAGCCGAGGTGGCAGTTTATTAACACGAAGCAAGAATAAGAGAGGGCCCAAGATGGTACCTTGGGGGGGGGCTCCGCTTAATATATACTTCAATTTTGATAGTGATCCATTAACCCGGACTCTTCGTCTACGCTCGCATAGGAAATTATTTGTCCAGCTCTGAATTGGCTCTCCGAGGTTTCGTAGTTTTAGTATAAGGCCGACATAAGACACTTTATCATATGCCTTACTGAAGTCAATGAATATTGCACTCACAGACAGTCCTATACCAATAGCTTTTGCCAAGTCCTTTCTTGCAGCTAGAAAAGTTAGTAAGACAGGAAAAGCACCTATGAAACCCATGTTGCTTTGGAGTCAGCAGATTTTGTGACTCCACGTGAATTGGTATTTTATCACGGATTATTTTCTCTAAGGTTTTAACTATTATGCTAGTCAAACTGATGGGCCCATAGTTAGATGTCAGTTGTTATTTCCACCCTTCGAAACGGGGCTGATTATTAAATCCTTCCAATCTCTTGCAAAAAAGGCATCCTGAACAACCCTGAGAGTGGTTTTAAAATAATGTCTGCAAGTGACGATAACCGTAATGGGTGCATCCCATCAGGTCCCGGTAACTTACTTAATTTTAGGTAGCTAAGCCAATACAAATTTTTTCCTTAGTAATAGGGACTGATTCCACCTAAACTGTTCCAGCTTTATTTATTAAACACATCAACATTAATATCCACGGAGAAAATTTCTTAGGAATATTCCGATAACATTTTTCGGCTTTGCTGAAATCTGAGTCAGCTGACACAGTTGAATTATCATGTATCACTAGTAACGGGATTGTATCATTTCTACTATTTCGTTTCTTAATATGAGAAAACAACCGTTTAGGATAGGTGAAGTTATTCTTTTTAAGCTGCCTTTAGTAGATCATACGAGATTTACCAATAGTTAACTTACAAAGGTTTCTAACCTAACGGTACTCTTGCCTGGAGGTATCACAATTCTTCTTAATGTACAAGTCCCAAGAACGTTTTCTACGTTGTAGCAGTTTTCGAGCGTTATTGTCAATCCATGGAGGACGAGTTGAAAACTTACGTGGAACTGACCATGGAATGAATATGATGATAAATTCTTGGGATGTTTTTTAAACTTGCACCATGTGTGCGTTATTATTTCTTTGAAAGACAAGTAGAAAAAATATCACTTTGAATTTCCGTTACTTTTTGATGTTTTTTCTAATCAGATTACCCCCATAATACTGCTGTTTTCGATTTTATATCTTTTTCACTTCAACGAGTGAATGAGTAAATGTACATCCTTTTCCACCACGACTGCGGACAATTAAGAAATTGGAGCAGAAGTGAAAACGCAATGTGACAAGAAATCGAAAAGGACAAACGTCACAAACCAGGGAGGAGATGGAGCTGAAAGCTAAAGGAAGTTAAGACGAAAAGTCAGGTAACTATGGGGTTTACAAATAAAAGGATATGCAACAGATGAAGTGGGTAAGAGAGCAGAAAATTATAATGAAGGACAGCAGCAATTGATGAGCACATAAGGAGTGACAAAGACGAACAGTAATGATAAATTATTCGACAAGAAATAGTTATCAAACCTTCATGGACTACAACTCTCAGATCATTTTATCTGGAAAACGTGAAGTTCAACATTATTTATCGTTTGGGTGATAGTTCGTTGGTGCCCAATATGTATTATAATGCAACCAAAAGCGTCCACTGGCAGTTTCTAAGCCATTTTTTTCATGATTGTAGGTCGTTTTGAAACAGTGAATATATTCATTATACTATCACTTCCCCTCCCGAAAATACATATGCATACCGTTAAACTATGATAAGATCAAATTATGAAGGACTATATCAGCCATCAGGAGATAGCAACGGAAGAGTTGAGTGGTTTAGTCTAATATTCAAAAGCTAATATCTAAAGGTAAAATCAGAATCTTGTGGATATATAAACAATATATTTCCCGTTCACTTCCACAAAAAATGGGAAACTATCTTGTTTGTTTGGGCAGCAAACGCGTATCACACGCTTTCTTCCCAAGTGGTTAAAAATAGAGTAGAAGTGCACTTCGTCAATTTCCTTTACTTTGTTGTTGACAATGCCGAAAAGGAAAAACCACGAGGCCAATTCATACATCCTACCTGTCATTCAGACGTGTCATTCTTAACTGATCTCTTTTCCTTTTAACCACCGTCCACTCTGCCCACTACTCCCGTTTGTCACGTTCTTCTCTGTACCTACTTGTTTTGACTGTCTCCATTTCTTCCTAGATTTAATTTAGCTAACGCAGACTTAAAACGCTCTGTACAACTCAGACTTTCAATTACTTTGGATGTGGTGGACAGTGTTGGAGAAAAAACACAAGAGAACAACAACCCAATGAAATGTAATATAAAAGTTGAACCTTGTGAAAAAAAACCTACTTTCGTCTCTACCTTCGAACCCACAACACCATATCTTGCTCACCACAATATGACGGCTAGAAAATCTTGCCAGTTCACTGTGTTACTCAAGTTACTCTTCGTCTGTTTTTAATTCACCTTTCTTTGTTTGCAGTATACCGCATTGCGCCTGTTTCGCACTTCTTTTGAATCCAATATTAGGTATTTACTTACAAACTGGTTACCGTCCGTGTCCTATTGTAATATCTTATTTCTCAAATAACTTGTGCCAATATAGCTATCGTAGCCACTTTTTGAACATGATAGGACAGGTGTATCAGCAAACTGGAATGTTTTCTGTCCTACTGCTGAATTACACATCACTTACGTAACCCGCAACCTCTAAAGGGATGGGACGTTTCTAATTGACTGGATTAGATACTCTGAGCACATAAACAGCACCATGGGTACCGTACAAAAATCGAAATGTTGAATCTTAGTGATTCGGAAGACTAAATGTAGGCCAACTATATGTCCTGAAATTATTCTTGACAAGATACCAAGGAACAAAGCGTGATTTGATGACGATGTATAAAATATTGAGTACTCCAGGACATCCTAGTAGAATGATTTTGTCCAGAATCAAAAGTTCCCCCCCCCCCAACAAAGTAACTCTTATATGAGTTAACACTTGATTGACATTTAACTTCAAACTGTTGGCTTACTCTATTTAGAGTGCCTTCCCTGCTGGCGTGGTAGTACTTTCTCCGAATGACAATTTCAACAGTTTAGACAACTGTACGGGTTATTTTTTCCGAAGAGTCGTCACGGGAACTCAACAGTGGGAAATCTAATAATGTACTAACTAACGCCAAACGCACCATTTATCTCGACTAATTCATTACTGCCACTAACATTAATGTTTCTATGTACTTATACTATACTTCATTTATCGATGTCGCTCACGAAATGCATTTCTCCGTTCACCTACTCACATATTCACCCCCCCTTTGTTTATTCATATATTCACCTTTTGGTATGTCCTATAGCGCTTACTTTATTGTTGGCCTCACATCTATCTTGAACCGTTTTCTATTTTACTTCACTGCATTATAGTCTCACAGCCTCTCCGGTAACTGAAGTACCCTAGTTTTATAAGTTGCTTTGAAAGAACGATGATCAATCCCCTGACTTCATTACGAGAATGGAACATAGTCATTTTGTTTAGTCTTTTCCGCTTTCTCTCCTGGATTACAGACTCTGGTGGGGGTGATCAGGTAACAGTCTATAAATAATATTGGTACCCCTATGGACACATTGATGAGTCATTCTTGCCTTTTGTCAAACACCTAGTTTCAAGGAGAAACTTCAGACGAACTACTCGCCAAAGAGTACTGACAAAGGTGAGGTCCCACCCCTACTCATTAGGGGGGTGTTTTCTAAACGGAAGCACTTCCTCGGTTGTCAATTTTAATATGAGGGTGCTCAAATATATTCGCATTCATTATACATCATCAGTAGTTTAGAACAACAGCTAGTCCGGTAAATTCGTCGATCGTGCCTCAAATCACTTTTCACTGGGCTTCAAACGTTTGCCTATGTAGTATATTTCACAAACCCAAGTTTAGTCATCACCTTCAAGCCTGTACATAGCTGTTACTATTTGAGCTCGTCCATTTGTTAAACCCACTTGTTATTCAAGACTCACCCACTTACCCCGTTACTGTTTGCTTTGAATTTCTTTGACAACTGTTGCCTGTTCACCGGAGACACTTTACCTATATCCGGTCTTCATCAGTTGTTTCACTCAGCTTTTTAACTGCCTTAAAGCTAAACAGATCTTACCAGGATGAAAAATTAGAATTGTACATGTAGACAGCAATCAAAACTAAGAGAAAAACTTCGAAATAAAAAGAATTGATAGATACTGCAAAAATTGTGGATAAATCCCCAAAAACGGTCGTAAAAATTATTTGTAATTTAAAATTGTCCCCTCAGTATCTGGTGTCATTGCGACGAGTTACTTTGAACTATTTATTTTCGTTCTATTCACTTTTTGATATCTGGGCAGTGTTCTAAGTACTCAGTAGCGTCAAGTATAAAAATCCTAACTGCTTTGATACGATTACCCTCCGGTCGTGGAGGTTGATTTGTGGGCTTATGTAATTGAGTAATGTAAATGAATCCATGTGTCCAAAAGTAATGAATTCCTGTAAACTAGCAGCGGCTACATACCGGGCAGTCGGTCACTTGCTTGTGAAGCAGGAGATATAGAATAGCAGTGCAAAGTTACAACGAAATGGAAATAGTTGAGCAGAGACTAACAATGAACAAAAGTCAACAAAATGAGACGGGTAGATGAATGAATGAGTCCCTATTGAATTGAACACCATAACTCTCAATCAGTCCCGTATACACGATCCGAGATCATCCCGCTGCAGCCAAATGTAGTTAGAAATACATGTAAACACCATCGCAGTAACATTAAGAGACTGCGAAGCCAGATAACTGAATTTCTTGACATTGGAGCTTATCTTGGACTCCAGACACTGATCTTGACAGAAACATGGTTGCAAACAGATGTTACAGACAATGAAGTCCATGTGGAGTGCATGTTGCCATTCAGGTTGGATATGGAGTGCACCAAATGGGGGAGGGTGGCGGGAGTCTGTTTGGTGCTTCTACAGATTGAGCTATAAAATGCTCAATTAGCGGGAAAATACAAGAGGATAGTCCAGGTTTTGTCAGCAATCCCATACCTCTAGTTTGACCGGATAGTCATTACAGGTGATTTCAATACACTGTCATTGAGCATATCATCAGAGGGGTTGTTTGATAAACAATTGGCGATGACTGTAAACAACACAGTACGCAGTAAACAACACGCAGTGGAATCGTGATGAGGCCTATCAACGCTAAACTACTTGAAAGTGACTACTTGGAAACAGTGATCACAAAATGGTCGCTTTCATTAGTCACTGGTGAGTAGCCACCGTGAGACGAAAGTTTGTCGTACCTCCGTTATAGCAAGGCAAACTATATGGCCATGAGTGGGCAACATATTCTGTGGCAGGCGGAATTACTCCCCATGTTCACAAACGATTATTGGAAAACCATTAAAAAATAATCTAAAAATAGACATCTGTTGCCGTAAATAATTCCCTAAATAAATAGTTGCATAGGCTCTCGGCATTAATTCTGACTATATTTGTTTTAGCGGGCACGACTAGTTGAAGGCGCTCGGACACGCGTCACTACCAAATCACGACACAACGCACGTGGGTAGCATCTCTCTCTAGTTAGCCAGCCTGGACGCTGCTATCCCATTGGCGCTCTACTCACAATGAAAATATAACTTCTGATTTTTTCTTATTCGTATGTGTGGGTTTAATCGTTAGATATTGCTCTAGTTGTACGACAAGCGGTACTTGGTCATACATCAGGTGCACTTTGTATTTAACGAAATCCCACCGTAACTAGAAAACCAACCTGATAAGAGGAGCCGTACTACATCTACCTCGAAAAACAGAAACACTTGATGCAAATAGAAAATCTTCCTAAATAAGTCGGAACGAGCCACCTATTTAGTTATACGTAACCTGTGTGACATCAGTATTATGGAAGGCAGTAAAGTTTGCTACATCTTCCTAGCCAAGAGAATGCAAAAATCCCATGTAATTGTATCCGTTTGTGACACAGTTAAAAGCAATGAGCCTGGAAGCTCGTTGCAAGGGATCCGCAGGAGGAAATTTCACTGATGCGAAGATTTAGAGACTTTCACGCTGTACTTCACAAACGTGCAACCCCAGGCCATACTCGCTTTGTGTCAGGGAAAAGTTTATAAAAGCTAATAGCACTCCGTCTAGACAAATCCCCAGGTAGTGACAACATTCCACCAAGTGTGCTGAAGCTATACGCAAAGACATGTTAACACTATTTGCAGCCTGTACCAGCACTCTTATGATAATTTGCGGATTTCTAATGAGTGGAAAAAGTCATTTTTGCTTAAACATTCAAAGTAGGGGACAAGTAAGAGCCGACCAGTGGTAGATTACTTTCCTTGCTCCCAATACTTTCAAAGTATTAGAAAGCTTGGTGGGCCATCAAGTACGAAGGTTTATCGGTGACCTTTCCGGTAGACTCACGTCGTCAGTAAGGATTTACGTAAAAATCGCGAAAATATTGGAAGCCGTCTCTTGACTTGAATCGACACCGCTACACTTCTGTATCACAAGGTCATTAAAAGGTCTTGATCTTAATGGAAGCCCCATAAATACCGATTTAAAACAACGTTTATTATTTCATTATGTCTAAATCCATAGCTTGACAGAAACCCACATTCCACAAGGAGCTGTACAGTAAACGGGGCTTGTGCTCTCTAAACCACTTCCCAAATCTCTGGACAAGTCGGTCTTGTGGAACCCGCGTCCACTGACCAATGTTTACCAGCTTTCAAACAGCCTGACTTTATTAACTCTTTTACCTCTCTTCAGAAATACTGCATTCCGTATATAAAATTTTATCGCTTCTAACAGTTTGTAATTTAAAACTCTGTTCCGTTCAGTTACTGTACACAGGTATAAATAAACCTCCTCATTTTCGGTCATCCACACACCTGAATGTCTCACTACATTACTATCCATTTTAAACCTGGATGTTTCTCAATCACAGTACAATTAGTTTGTGCAACAATTCAACCCTGTTATGGTGTGGTTTATTTCTGTTGATCTTAACTGCAAAAATGACTTACTCTTGATATCAAGAAATAAATTACTATTATTATTACCACGGTTGTTGATAGATTAAATAATCACAAAATATTAGAACAAATTCACCGATAATCAGCAATATATGACGGTACATGGACGAAGTACTTCATGTAGGAGTTATATTTAAGTGGACTATAAAGTAACATATTTAGAACAAGTTAGACATTCTTGAGGTATAATTGGCTCTTGTAGTGAATACTGACAGCTGGTTTTCAGAAACTAGGTAATTTGCATTTTGGCATAAATAGAATAATTTTATTATTATTTAATTTTGGTTAGAAAATTGTTACGGAACTGTAGTTACAGTTGCAAACTACCTATAATCAGGTGTTTTAATAAGGTATCGTAATGTAATTAAAAGTGATAAGGTTTTCGGTGGGGTTATAATATAATTCTGTGTTCTCTCTACATGTTTGATTATATAAATTATTTTACAAATGAATTCTCGAGAATCTGAAACCATTTGCCTCAGGCCATTCGGGAAACAGATTCACTTCCTTTATTTGTACGGCATGTTAGTAATTTCATCTCTCCTGAAGTCTCGTTAAAAATGTTCACACCAACTATTGTTTCTTACTCCACTAGCGAAATAATAGGGACTCTGAATGTGTGAGCACCACTCATCTGTCTTGGTCATATGATAGTGTTCTTCCATTTTAATCAGCCTATAAGCATAAGTGGTAAGTCCGAATAGTAATTACTAATCCTGACTATTAGCTTTGTTAACCCCGGAATACCAGTGATGTTGTTTTGTGTTCTCTCTTCTTTTGTCTTTCCTCTAGTTGTAGAAAACTATGTGCAAGACAAGTATGGAACTTACTGGCACAAAACTATTGCCTTCTCCTCAACACCCAAGTTCCAAGTACCCTTGGTCCTATCTCGCGTCTGAACATGCACAGTGATCCAATCTGCTAACCATTAGTCGTTTTTTGGAACTGTGACGCATTGGTCAAGGAGCGCGCGGGACTTTGTCATATATGCGCCGTGCTACAACACATATAAATGGTGTCCTAATACTGTGAAATTTGTTGCGACTGGTTTGGTCCTCAATGCATATCTTTATACTTATGAAAGTCCTGACACTAACACTTCGTCGAAATATTTGTATGTATGTGAACTTATATCATTCAGATCATGCCTGTAAACTGGCATGCTCCCATGTACACAGTGATACTTGAGAATAAAAACTTTATTTAGAAGGAAATATTATCCTGAGAAGGATTATTGATATGAGCTCTGTTAGCTGCCACTCATTGAAATATTGTAGCCGAACACCACTGCTGAGTCGGTATGCATATTGTTATGATTTTTCAAACAAACTATGGCCATTCCTGCAGATGTAGGTAAAATGTTCATGCAAATAAAGGTGTCGCGGTCTGACCAAGAAGCTTTGAGATATCTATTGTGGCCGAATTGTGACGCATCAAGAGAGCCTGTGGAGTTTCAGGTGGCTTCACATCCATTCAGAGCAACGTCATCACCGTTTCGTGCAAACTTTGCTATGGATACGACTGCACAAAGATTCTCAGCTGGTTATGAAAATTTCATCGTGGAGGCTGTCAAGAATAATTTCTATGTAAATGACTGTTTAGTATCCCTTCCCACCTGTGAACAAGCGAAAAAAATTAGCCGTACAATTGGATGATCTACTATGTAAGGGAGGTTTCAAATTGAAAAAATTGATAACTAACTTGAGGCAGTGAAGGTTGTTTTGCCCTTTGTATGTGGTGAAGAGCCTTTAGTTGACCTAACCATGTTTCATAATGTCACCCACCAAACTCTAGGTTTGGAATGGAATCCCAGAGAAGACGTATTTATGTTCTGTTTTGACTCACCGCAGAAGCCTATGATTAGACGAAGAGTATTGACCATCGTCTCCTCCCTGTTCGACCCCTTGGGTCTAATCGCTCCTACATGTCTCGCAGCTAATCTTCTGCAACAAAGACTATGCAAAGCTCAGATGCGTTGAGATCAACCGCTTAGCGAGCCGGATTTTTCTGACTGGCTAAATTGGGTAAATTTTATGCTACAGGTAGGTCATGTCACTGTGCCGTGAAGAATCAAGAGAATAATTGACGAACCAGATGTGAAGGTAGAGCTGCATTTTTATCTAGTGATGCATCGAAACAGCAATATGGAACAGTTGCCAACGTGCGGGTGGGATATTTACAGCTGTCACCATTCTGTGTTTTATTATTTAGTAAATCTAAAGTTGCACCAATCAAACAAATCACTACACCGAGATTGGAGATGGCGGCGGCGGTGTTAGGCGTGAGAATGAGCGAAGTCCCGAAGAAAAGCTACACTAGATTTTTGAGTGAAGTGAACTTTTATATTAACGCAATGGTGGTTTTTTATTAGATTAAGAATACGGAGAGTCGGCACAGTATCTTTATAGCCAATCACCTCGCCGTCATACATCAATGTACAAGTGTCGAACAATGGCATTATAGAAGGACGTCACAGAACCTAAGTGATCGGACGTCGGGAGGTATTCAGAAAGTGAGCGCTCTTAAATCTTCGTTTCAGTGTCCTGCATTGTTGGACACTGGTGTTTCTGGAATAGCGAACAGATGTCCGAAACCTACCCTTGAAAATAATGAGTTTAGAAAACCGCTGGCTAAGGTTAGCCTAATTAGTGAGGAACAATAAAGTTCTCCCATTTCGTCCTATACTTCTTAGTGGATGGAGTCGGTAAGAGCTGTAACATGGTTTAGAAAATTCATCGAATTTATTGAGGTTCTAAGTTCATCGAGCAGCGAAGGATTCTTCCGTCTAGAGTATCTAAAGATTAATGAGCTTGAAATACCTAGGCGCAAAGTGTTGATGATGGTTTAAAAAGAAGTATATGGAGAGTTAATAAGTGAATTGAAAAACAGCGGTGAGTTAATTAGACATAATGACCTGAATAGATTATCCCCGAAAATGCTAGATGGACTGCTCTGTGTTGGAGGTCGCTTAAATTGCGCCGATTTCCCATGTACCTTTAAACATCCGATAATTCTTCTCAGCCGACACTCTATGACTGAATTAATCATTAAGTATTATCATAGAGGAGAAAGACATACAAGAACGTCTCGATCATCGGCCAAAATAAGCAGAAATTACTGAGTAGTGAAGGAAACAAGTACAGTTAAAAGAGTAATAGGCAAATGCGTGATTTGTCGACGGTTTATGATGAGTGCAGGACAACAACTGGTCGCACCCCTCCCCATATGTAGAATTCGGCAAGGCTGGTATACCTTTCCATCCGTGGAAGTTGATTACTTTGGACCTTTCATAGTTAAGAGAGGAAGAGCATTCGAAGAAGTTATGGAGGCGTGTTTACTTGCTTACAAATAAGAGCTGCGCATAACGAAATGGCGCATAGCCTGAATACTGATTCATTTATAGTGTCTTTACTACGTTTAATGGGGAGAAGAAGGAGGCCCACAAAAATATACAGTGAAAACGGGTCAGATTTCGTAGGCACAGTTTCTGAACAAAAAGGTTTGTACAACAATGAGATAAGCGAAGGATAAATAATGAACTATCAACAAAGCAGATTCAGTGGCACTTCAATCTATCATTATCCAGCCATGGAGGGGGGGAGTATGGGAATGAATGATTCAATCAGTATGTCTATTGTTGTTGTTGATCACCTGGGAACAGACTTTGACTGACAAAGCCCTAGTCACCTATTTAGTTGGAGCTAGGAAGACATTAAATCGACTTTTAACTCCAGTGACCCAAGATGCCGAGGATTAACTGGCTTTGTCGCCAAATAATTTGCTATTACTGAGCGAGCGTGATGGAGTAGTCGAGGAGAGTAACGTTACTGATAAGTACAGACAACGTTAAAGATAGGTTAATTATCGTGCTAATGTGTTTTGGAAAAGGTGGCTAGGAGAGTATTTACCGTCTATGCAGTCACGTTAAAAATGGTTGGTTGAACATCGCAGTCTCAAGGAAGGCGATGAAATAATTGTGACTTCTAACATCTCAGCTCGCAGAAGATGGCCCCTAGGAGTGATGAAAAATTATGAAATCCATAACAACGGAAAGGCTAAGACAGTAACAATTCGAAATAAAAGTGTAATACTTAAGCGAGATATACGTAAGGTGTGTCCCCATGAAGGGTCTATGTAGCTTTATGATATATCAGAAAAAGCAGGAAGGGTAGGCGTAGTGTTGTAAGTCCTACCCGCACCTTTAGCCTTGATAGTATAGTAGACGGAAGCATGACTGTAGGTGTCAAGTAGCCTTGTGGCACATGGAGAGATTTTGCTGGTTGGCGTTAGATCTTTTTTGATAGTTCTGAGTGGAAATTCCTCCAAGTAACATTTTCCTATTGTAATTCGCTGTTTTGTGTTAAAAAGTACATTCGTCCCTTTTAATCCGTTTAGCTATACATTCTAACGACCCACTGACTCTAAACGAGATAGTCGGCACTTATTTTCATTGTAATATTTGTTATTCTCTTGCGTTTATACTAGATTTCTATTATTCTCATAAATTTCATATAATTTTTTTACTGGATATTTTGGCTTTGGCGGCTGCCATAATGGTCCGTTCCTCTTCTTGAGTTTATTGCTTGAACTAGCTGGACTTGTGCATTCCCTGATTGTGGATTGACACACACTTCCAAAACTTGAAATATTATGTAGTAAGAAGCAACTTTTGATACTTTGTTGGTGATATTTTTATACATTTAAACACTACCTTCTGGCAGGTACTACTTGATCTCTCCTGAAAGGATAGAATAACATTCTCGTTTACTTCTTAAAAGTAAATTGATTGTTTCAATTTTTGGGATATATTTTGGTTGAACAACTAGTAGTGACATCTGTTTAGGTAATAATGTACATGTGTATAAATAATTTCACATAGAACCGTTCTTCACCCAACCATTTGTTCTGAATTCCGACTGGCAAGTGTACGCATATCTAAACCAGCCTCGACAGTTATTCTGCAATCAAAACCGTCTCAGTTTGAATCCTATACTATATCCAACATGTAAGCATAAGTGTGTAAGATACAAATCCAGAAACTATTTTCCTTTGGTATACAGCCAAAGTGGTCCAACAAATTATTACAACTAATCCACAATATAATATCGAGTACGGAGAGCGCTAAGTTGGTTACTTTGTATTCGAAAAATCTAAGTTTTTATCAGCACACAATTCGTATTCCGTTTATAACCAACCAAAGCACATAAAACCAAATATCAAGCAAGATTCACGAAGAGCTATTCTAAAGGCAAACAAACAAACAAACCGAGAGTTATAGCCAAACAAGAAACCACATGCTAACACCAAATACAAAAGAATAAGAGGGCGTCCATTACACTTCATTAGGGGGGTTTTCACACAAACACAACCAGCAGTTTCCATAAATACTTCGTTAGAACTTGATAAAAGTTTACGTGAATGCTGTTTTGGCCAAAGCAAATTACGCTAACATTGCCCACAAATTATTCACTAGTAATTAGGATAAGCTTGTATTTTTCTGTTGATTTGTGCTGGACTGAAACTGGTCAATCTCTGTTGCCATGTGTGCATCCTGATCGGATTGCCTCGACACAGAGTTATTACGCAAGTTATATATTTAAGTTGGATTGTGACTGGCAAGCGGAATCCAGGACGCGCGTTTCATCTTATTTGGGGCTCATCGGCTGAATGTACCTGCATCTTTATGTTGATGTTCACACTGGGATTCGAACTCAGCCCGCTGTTTGTCACAGTGGTCTAGTAGTGAACGCGGTGGCGTTTTGCACGAAGCGGACTGAGTTCGAATCCCAGTGTGAGCATCAACATTGGGATGCAAGTAAATTCAACCGATGAGTCCCAAATAGGACGAAACGCGCCTCCTGGATTCCGATTGTCAGTCACAATCCAACTTAAATATATAATTTATTCATTAGCCTCTCATACTTAACATGTAGACAGTAATCTTAGGTCATAGTGACCAATTTGAACCCGGTTGTTTTTTATTAATGTTGATATTCAAGTGACCATCGCAATGAAAACATAAGAAGCATTTTTCGACGGAAAGAATGGAAAAATAAAAACCCTCAGACCTTACGTTAGTTTCAGACAGGAAAAAATTAAACAAGATGTGTCCTTTTTGATAACTTCGCTTCGATTATTAACTAATTTGATATTCAGTTGATTAAATTTGTCACATATTGATGTTAGCAGTGCACGATGGGAAACCACGGAGCACCAAATAGCTGTTTCGTTCTAGTGTGTCACTCCTCAGCAACGCGCTCCCTAGATTACGCCCCAGGGCTTCAAGTTGGCTAAGGCCTAATCCACTGCGCCACTCGGCCGGCATCCAGTGGTAAAGTTCCCGTTTTATCGACTAGTGGTATAACCCAACGATTTTCAAGTGTAGTTGATGATAACTCCCTCACTCTCTAAAAGTTCTAACTCTACCAGTGACGACCTCCTACGGGAAGGAAACAGTTGTCTGGCGCTTCTTGGTTTTCAGTGATATCATGTCAACATCATTCTGTGACGAATTTAAAAACCAAATTTAGTTTTATTCTCCGCAAGCTACCATAATTTAAAATTATAAATATATAGCATGACGAGAATATATCAAAAACATTATTCTTCGTCCATGTATATCTCTCTGAGATGGATATTACTGTAGTCACAGTCATAGGTTTCTTTTATTACTTTGATTGTATCAATAATAACATATAAATTTCGACAACAAGAACACCTACATATGGCGCCTTTTGAATGCATTCCACATCAAAATATCCTAACTCCTTTTTACCAAACAAGTTGTCATAACATATAATATAAAGTAAAATAATAACTGTAAAATAATCAATAACATGTTTGCTTTCTATAACCCTAGTGTTACAAAAGTTAATAAATACACGACTAACAGAACTGTCAGTAAAATAAGAAATTAGTTATAGTGTGACAAAACCTAGTAGTTCAGTTTGCTCATTGTATCATAATTTTCAATTTCGACAATTCGATGGTAGTGGCAGGAAAATATATTTTTATCCTTGTAAGTTTAACCAATATCAAGATATGATGACAGAATATGGCTTAAAAATATCGTTGCTAAGTTAATGAGAAAATATGTTGAGGTCATATTTCTTCTTTGTTATAAGTGCTTATTTTGCGCTTAATTCGTAAACTGGTTTATATTTATTTATATTTGAATGATTGTACTTTGTAATCCATGAAGTTAACATACATTGACAGTATACACTTATCTATAAATATTTTTATTTTAATCACATACTACTCATTTACAATAAGCGTTGTGAAGAAACCGGTTTAGGTTTCGTCAGACGAGCATAATAATTCAATAATTCAAATTGGCGAAGTAATATTAAGAACAAAACGTTGATGTAATGTAGAACATGTAAATAAATAAATATATATATATATATATGACACTAAAGAAATAGATTATATGTAAAATTATGAAGAGTTCAGTACGTAGTTGTAGTTTAAATTTTTTATCGATAAGTTCGTTAGCCAACGAATAAACCCAATCTAATTAAAATTCCAAATTGTCATCAAAATTGTGATTTGGTGCATAAGTGATGACAGTAGATGGATGATAATAATAATAGTAATAGTAATAATAATGATAATAATAAAATAGACTGGAACAGAATTGAAATATGAACTATTAACTATGTAAAATAGATAGAGAATCATAGTAATGCAATTATCAGTGTAATGAAATTGCACTTATTACTGCTTCGTGATCGCTATTGTGGAATTTAGAGCTAACGTTCACTGAGGTTAGAATAAAGTTGATGGTAAAAAGGTCAAGGATATTGTTTCCCCCGGTCGGAATTTGGATATGTTGTGTCCAACCACTAAATCCTATCGTGTTTATTAATTTGGAGAATCGTTGTGAAGTGAGTGGCGACTTCTGGTTGATGTTCGGCATATTAAAGTCTCCCCCGATTAGTTTGGATGCGTGGGGTTGCTGTGAGGCCAAGAGGAACATAGTGCTTAGATTTTTGTCGTAGGTGTTGTCTGCGTTGGGTGGTCTATATATACACCCTACAAGTAGGTACTTTTGAGGGCCACAGGCTTCACTTACCCATGTTGAATCCCCTGTCTCACCTACTTGTTCATTATTGAACCTACAGGCCTTTGGGTCGGAATGCGTTCAGATTTCGGTGCCACCTCTACCATTGTTATGCCTATCGATTCGGAAGAAAGTGTAATTATCGATGTTTGTTGTGTTATCTGATAAAGTTGGTTTACACCAGGTTTCGGTAATCAGTACGATACTGGGGCTAGTAATAACCATAATACATTTAAGATACTTGATTCTAATTATAAGTGACCCAGCGTTTATTTAGATGACGAGTAACTGTAGATTTTTGTGAAGTGTAAGGTCCTACAATAGTACACTTGTTTTGAACGAGTTGGGTGTCAAAACATTAAGCGGAATGAATGACTTTGAACCATCGTCAGACTGGGTGCCTGATGTTTCAATCGGTAGGGCCAGTTGGCTCATTGATAAGTTGGTTGATGTTTGTATCTCTGAGTGAGCCTGAGTTGAATTATCTTGGCTTATCTCCTCTGTCATAGTTGAGTCTGGAGTAGTAAGGTAATTGTAAGGAATGGAAGCAGCTTTATTATGTTTGTGGTAAATCTTAGTATAGATGCAGTTGCCGGTTAGGGGACCAGCGTGATAGAAAAAAAAAGTTCTGTTTCGTGCAGATTTTAGGTCGGTTAAACAGAATGCAGGTGTGTTTGGGGTAGGCCCAATAATGCCTACAGACCTGCGAGGACAGTTAATCAATGATGTGTAGTAAAATTTTTGTAGGTTTTGTGATATTTAGGTTTTTCTGGGGGGCTGCGTTCCTTTTACTTTTCCGTGGGTATTGTGATAATACTTGGGAGTTCTGTGGCTTTCCATTTATTGTTTGCCCTTCGGGCTGAATAAAGTATTCGATAGTGTAATCATCGTTAGATGTCTGGATTTGTGACTTAGTATAGGTGTTGTAGCCAATGTCAAGTGGGGGGCAACTCTTTGGTTATTATCTCTAATGAATCCAAATCTACCTCTTGAGTGTTTCGTGTGTAGATATTATTATTGTTCTTAATGTTTCCTATAACATCCCAGCTATTAATGGTTTTATCTAATGTTATTACGACTGGTTTCATTGAGCTAATCCTGAGTTTTCGGTCAGTATTATTACGCAGCGTGAGTTTGGAAAATATTGTGCCTCCATCGGTGTGTTGAATTCCATTAATATAGGCGTAATTTGGCCTTTATTTAGCCTTGTACATGAACATGGCACTTCAATAATATTGCTACTTTTAAAGAGGTTTCTTTTCACAGTTTGTAGCGGACAAACATCAGAAACATTTAAGGTTATAACATTGTTAGAACGTTTGATGCGTTTAAAAACTTCAGAGGCTACGTAATCGATGATATTTTTCATTAAATTTAGTTGATCTGATGTTTCAGTGTTATCAGGATTGATGAGGCATTTGAGAGGGCTAAGAATCTTAAAGTTGTCATAAAGGTCTTTCATGTCATCACTATGTTTGCAGTGACTTGCATCATGTCACGTTAGGAAAGACGTCATTACGTCTTCAACTATGGAGACATGTTTATTTGGTTCTATTTGACTTACGTCGAGCAGGTCACTGCATTTTTCTAGTAGTGGATAGATGGAAGTATAGGACTGTGGACTTTTTCTACGTTTTGCTAGACGCTTGGACCTGGATGTTTGTAAAGTTTCCGTAGACATTTCATCAGCTATGTTTGATGATTGATGCGATTAAATAATAATAGGATTGGATATACTTATACATTATGACAAATATAGAACAAGAGAAAAAGTAAGCAAATGCACGAGCTAAACACAGTGACTCATTAAATTGATTTAATGATTCCGAGAGGGATAATGTGCGTGATTTCCCGGAATGACAGTTAATGTTTCTCTTTATGATTTTAGTAAATGGACATAATCTCCATGTACACGACACTGAATATGTGGCTAATGTAGCATAGCTAGGACTGTATTCAATAAATCCAATCGAATAAATAGTCTATACAGGTTCGTCATGTATGCGTTCGAGTGTTGAGTAGTGTAGTTTATGTAATAAGAAAATCCTAAGAATCTTGGGATGCCCTTTCATTCCGCATACATATTTAATGTAAGAGAAGTTCACTTTTCCATGACAGTCACAGTTGATGAAATTATAGTACGCATCATTCCCATACAAGATTAATTGTGCAACTAACTCTTCTGTTCGAAACCCGATGCTCACCATCATCTCCTGCAAAGCGTTAAGAGTCTCACTGTTCGAAGATGACATATAAACCAACATGAATTTGGTAAAAAAATTGTAAGTCTCCAAGAAGACTTCAAAACCGCCCACTTTATTGAAGCGAACATAGATTTTCAGTGGAACATTTGTAAATATGTTTTTGATTAGTCATGGTAGGAAAGAAAAAGGAGTAAGAGGAGAGGATGGTATTCGAACAAATTTCACACTTAAAAATTAAATTTCAAGCGATTTCATGATGCTCAACTAGTTACGCCAGTGAGGGACTATTTTTTCCGAGCCACAGGTAGTTTAGAGGTGACTTAGTTATAGCATGTAACACTCCAAGCATACTCGACACTCAAATAGGGCCATGTTAGTGACGCCATGCTTTCTGAAACCACAAATAAACCCTCGAACCAATGCTCATCAAAAGGTACAAAAATAGATAAGAGCTAATTTTTGTTAAGAAGGGTTCACTCTACGTGAAACGCATTATCTGATGCAGTAACTGTAGCGCTAACGCTGAAAAATTTTAGCAGAAAATTCGATAGCAGTGTGATAGCTTTTTATCTGTTTTCAAGTGACATCTAATTCTAAGTCATACAGAGGGTAATGTGTAGTCGAGTAGTCACCCCAGATACTGCCAACGACCTGGAATCTCACCTCAACATTAAGACGCGAGTATGAAAATGAATGGCCAGAGATCGAGTCTACTGGAGGGCATGAGCCATCCCAAAGATTGTAGGTACACCATGCCGGTAACTGTATGAAACCAACGCAATGATTCTGGAAACTACTGTCCAGTGACTCCTTTTCGATACCCTCTAAGATTATGGGATCCCTAGCCTTCCAGAGCTTATACGACTACCAGGCGCCATGTCGTCCCAATAGTCTAATTTTAGGGAGGACCACGCTTCTATCACAAATCTGTTGCATGTAGCAAACAGCTGGACTAGCATCCTCTACCAAAACGGTATAGTTGATGTAGCATAACCCGATTTCCCAGAAATTTCGGACCGAATCAGTCGTGTTCGTCTCGAAGCGGTAAATAGCCCGCTAAATAAGTAGTTGCATATGCACTCGACACTGATGCTGACCATGTTTGTTTTAACGAAAACGACTAGTAGAAGGTGTTTAGTCACACATCACCACTATATCATGACACGACACGGAGTGGGAAGCAACTTGCTCTCTAGTTGGCCGGTATAGGCGTCGTTATCCCATTAGCGCTCAACTCACTATCAAATGTAACTTTCTACTCCATCTTTTAGTCTTCTGGTTTATTCTCATTCGTACGTAAAGGGTAAATCTTTGGGAGTTGCTTTGGTTATACAACAAACGTTACTTAGTCACATACCAAGTGCACTTCAGTCTCACCCGTAATGTAACACGTATGCCGTTAACGCATAGCTACTACAGTGGCTTAGGAACTATCTAGATAAATGGTAATTCGTGGCGACGGTAAATTGATCGTTTTCTCTGGCTGTAGGATGTCACAGTGGTATTCCCTAGAGTTTGGTCCCAGGACTGATCTTATTTTTAGTCTATATAAACAGTCTACCTTAATAAGTATTTACCAAGCTTTTACGGTTTGCCTACGATACTATTCTAAGGAGGGAAGTCAGATACCGGGGAAATAGGCTTTCACTAAAAGATGATCAGATCCAACTTCATAGCTGGATGGAAAAATATGAGCTAACTTTCAACTCGAAAAATCGCAAAGTTGTCTATTTGATACACAAAACGAATCGCACATACACCTTAAATAATACTCTCTTAAGCTAGTTACTAGTGGAGAAAGATTAAGGTGTCCTGTTCCTTCCCTATGACGTGAAATTGACTGCGGACTGTGATAATAGTGCCTTTCAAGCCAGCATTGAGCTTTCAGTACTGAAGAAATCCTTTATCAGTTTGATAATAGGATCATTTACATAATTTTAGTAGGTTTGTCTGAAACGAACTCAAGAAAGAGCCATGTGGTGGGTTATGGACTCATATTAGAAACACCTATTACCACGAGATATGCATCCTTTAGAATACAAGCGGCCTAGAGGAAGCCTCATGATGGCTTGTGCAATTTTAAACACTCCTATGCAGTCATCGAAACATCGAGTTAAAATAAATTGAAACCTAAATCCTAGAGTGAACCCCCGAAAATTAGAGATGCCGTACAGTTGATTGGATTGTAGGCACAACCCTACCCATTGAGAACAGTCAGGCCCTGGAATCTCTTTATCGATCAAAGTAGACAATACAAACTTCACCTTCAGGTGAAACTCGATTTATTCTCAAGAACTCGGACCAAATTCTCTTGATAGCCTGCTAGTGAATTTTTCTCCCATTCATTGTTACACATCTGGGTTCGTATCTGGAGGAATTGGTAATCCACTACTACTAGACATGGGAGTTCGTAAAGCCAAAGATTTTTGTATTTCGTTGACGGCTATCTGTAGCTTCTTGTCAAAACGATATTGAACATTGGATGACATTCGATAATGTTAACTTAAAGATAGTAATACGTAACTGCGTAACTGCAGAATCTTTGTAACTCAAAACTTAGCTACAATTGTGACAAATTTTTTGCATATATACAGGTGTAATGAGATTGGCAATTTCTCGGCGTATCGGTGTTATCGCAATTACTATTCCAGTGTTTTTGTGTTTCACCATAATTTATAATTTATACATAAATAGAAATCAACTGTATATTAATTCATACAATAATTGCTCGGAGCCAATTTGTATGGACTGGGAGAACTACTCCTTTTCATTTTATGAACGAATGAGACGAGGTCCCGGGGAAAATGGACTACCTGTTAGATTATCTATATCACAGAAAGCAATTTCAAAGAAGTCAATGCATTTAAATGGCTTCAATACATACGTTAGTGAGAAAGTCAAAGTAGATAGATCAATCAAAGACATTCGATATCCAAAGTGTAAAGGGGCCTTATATTCTGAAAATCTTCCTTCCGTGTCAATAATCATACCAGTTTACGAAGAACACTGGGAAACGCTTATGCGCACCATCGCATCTATCTTAAATCGGTCTCCCTTAAAGCTTATAAAAGAAATAATTTTAGTTGATGATGGGAGTTCAAGGAAGCATTTAAAAGAGAGACTTGATAGGCACTTGTCAAAGACTTATCCTGATAGTCGAGTTTGGGTAATTCGTTTAAAAGAAAGAGAGGGGCTTATTCGTGCGCGATTGGCAGGTGCGAAATTGGCAACTGCTAGTGTGCTCGTATTCCTTGATTCACACTGCGAAGCCAATACAAACTGGCTTCCACCACTTCTTGATCCAATTTCAAAAAATTATCGCACGGTTACCTGTCCATTTATTGATGTAATTGATGCCGACAGTTTTGAATATCATGCCCAAGATGACAGTGCTCGTGGAGCGTTTGATTGGTACTTTTATTACAAGCGTCTCCCTCGACTATTAGAAGACAGACTTAACCCTGAAAGACCGTTTGACAGTCCAGTGATGGCAGGCGGCTTGTTTGCAATCAGTAAAAAGTGGTTTTGGGAACTGGGAGGCTATGATCCTGAACTTCGCATTTGGGGTGGGGAACAGTATGAGTTGTCTTTCAAAATTTGGATGTGTGGTGGACGGATTGATTGACGTTCCATGTTCTAGAGTAGGACATATATATCGCAAATATCTAGTAAATTTTCCCCGACCGAAAGTAAAGAATTATCTTGAGCGAAATTTCAAGTAAGCTATGAGCTCTAACCCTTGAGTTTGTAATTTGTTATTGCATATGAGTTAGTGCATTCATCACATGTACTCGATTTTCAAATAAGGGAAAGTTTAAAAAGTGTGATTTTTCCACTGTAAAACAAGAGTCACACATACATGTATGCGTTTAGATTATCACAAATGTTTTTGTGAATACATATATGCTCAGTAGTTTTGTCTTGCACTAACATATACTAAACGCCACTATTTACGTATTTTAACATGCAAATAATTTCTAATTTTAATCTGGTTTAAACTGCCTAGTAAGTTATATCGTTTGTAAAATCAACAAGCCAATAAAACATTCAGACACATAACAATATTTTAAGTATCGGTTGTGCTATACGAAATGGTATAGGCAAAATAAAAAGTCGATACCAAACAATACTCGTGTGGCAAAGTGCATACCTACTGCCTTCATTTACTGCTCGTTAAGTGAACCGTTGTTTTTGTTTAAATGTACGGAATGTATTATGCTCATTTGTCTTAAGTTTACCCAAACGTTTCGGGTAAACCAAGGTTACTGGTCTGTTAATCAGAAAATACAAGCTAGTTATATAGTAAAATATATTTTTAATTAGATGTGTAGAGATTTTATTCAAAATACATTTCACAGTTCTTCTTAAATACTTTTAAGGTATACAAATTCGCAATCCAAATTATCATCTATTCAGCCCAAAAGGTTAATCTTCCATGTAGTCGAGATGCAAGCACCCATGTCGATCCCAATATATTTTACAAGGAAAACTCTATACATGTTCTTAAGTGGTAGGTAGTAATATATCATCACTGACAAATCAAAAAGCAAAGGGCGTAAAGAAATTATGGCTCCGTAAGCGTTATGTAAGACAAAATAATTTATTGTCCACAATTTTACTGCTTATTTTTTAGGGAAGGCTATTAATTCAATTCACTCTCAATATATTTCCTGCAGAAAGTTAATAATGACAAGTAAACTGTTTAATCTGTGAGTGAAAAAGCTGTAATATACCAGGTTAAATAACTGAAGTTTTTATGCTTATAAAGTATACTAACTTCCTGCATCATTTACTGATACTACGTAAAATCAAATGGTGAAATAATTAATCTTATATTGTAATCTGAAGTCGGCAATACTAAGTAAGATACAGCAGTATAAAATGCATATTTAAGTTGAAAATGAGTCTAGGTCGTCATATAGAAGCTTTGTTCGATATATATGGCTTTCAGTAATAACATAAAGACTCACAGAACCCAAAATGCAGTGCTTATATGAACGTTAACTTAAATGCCTTTCTTCAAAAAATTTACAGCCAATTATACACTCAAGTTTAGTGTCCTAGAAATATTGGTAAATAGTTGTTTTTAAATCCAATTTTGTTCATCAGGGACAACGTTTTTACAAAAGCTATTTGACTAGCATTTACCCAACATGGCAGTTGCACGTTATGTGTTTCTTAAGTAAACCCGATTATTTTCTTATATGTATCGTTATAACTATTCCATTCGCTTTTTGTTAAAGTTTACAAATATGAGAGCATTAATATGAAGGTGTTAACATCTAATCAATTTCAGCAGAATTTTGGCTTCAGGTAGCAGTATAACAAAATTGTAGTCGAACAAATAAATACAAAATGTCTTCAAGTTTAATTCAAGTTCGTTTAAAATTTCACTAAATGCCCTGGTATAGGTGTCGATGAACAAATTTATCAACCAGTTTCAAAAAGAATACACTTATGAACCATCTTGTTTTATGTGTTATAGGCGTGTTGCAGAAGTCTGGATGGACGAGTACAAAGAATATATTTATAGAAGTCTACCGAAATGTAGAATAACAAGTCCTGGTGATCTATCAAGGCAGCATAATCTTAGAAAACAGCTTCAATGCAAGTCTTTTCACTGGTTTATGACAGAGATAGCGTTTGATTTGATGAAAATGTACCCACTTCCTAAAAAAGTATCATTTGCTGTGGGAGAAATACGTTCAATTGGTGTAGATGGGGCAAAAGTTAACAGCCGTTCTTTAGCTAAATTGCAATTTTGCTGCAAAACTAATAAAGGCAACAACTGTACTCAGAATTTTGAATATTTCTTGGAAGAGGATATAAGAATTTTTAAAAAGTATATACAACACTATTATTTGGATTTTGTTTCACATAGTCTACTTTAATTTATTCCAATATTGCACCACTTCACTGTCTAAGGAATTGTGAACTTAAGCTCATTTTAGGTGGTTAAACTGTGGCCAAATATTACATCAATATGGTTAGCGTGCAAATCGTTATTTTATATTGTTCTTATTCGCTTGTAGAATATATAAGTGTTCATACCTAAAATTCATAAGTAATTTACAGGAAAACAATCAAATGTTTTTATAAAAAAACAAAATACAATCGTCAGACACGTACAGATTGGTCTTAATGTTGTGACGAAAAAGCCAATATAAAGACCAATAAAATATACTGTCGATAGAAGATATTAACAGTAATATACAAAATCACTGATTATTTCACACAAGTAACACAATTAAGTGATCTATTTCTTTCCTGTGTAGGCAAAATCTCCCAGAATATTTTTTTTATACTCAGTAAACGGTAGAAAAATTATTCTTTGCGAACGTAAGGGACACAACAGTTCACTTAATAAAAGTGACAATTTAATAGGTATATTAAGTTTTAATATTACTTCACAAAATGTTTCACCAGCTACGTATTAATATAGTGAAGATACTTAAAGAAAAACATATGAAGTTGGGAGAATATTTTTAACATGCTTGTAGCTGTCAAATGTTTTATGGATACCTGAGTGTTTGAGCAACATGATTAACTTATTGTTCGTAAATCAATATAAACGACTTATACAGTTTCAAACGAGTGTATTACGTCATGACTTTGTACAGACCGTAACCTTATCCAACACTTCAATCCTATGTTAAAGATTTTTGTGGTTTAAATGATCTTTAGTTTAACTATCCCATAGTGGTTTTTTACTCTGGATTGAACTGATAATAAAACTTCCCTCAAAAACAGTAATTTAATGTGCCACATCTTTTAAAGTATTAAACGATAATCAGTAAAATAGTATTGTGTTTAGTTTTCCATACTTGAATCATAATAATAAGCCTCATAGATCTGCAGTATGATATTACTACCAATTGTTTTAAAAGAAGTAGTTTCCAGACAGAGACAAAACCTCACGTAAATTTGTGTTTATAACGTCTTTAAAGATGATATTTTAAAAAATCAATATGAAATAGGTGACCGATTATGCTAAATCTGTAGCAAAATAATATAGCTCGTAAAATAAACAAATCACATAGGAATCAGTTACGGTACTGTCGTTAATATTTCGTGCTTCACTTATCTGAGAAGTTGTCAATAAAAACCGTCAAAGCTGTGAATGGTATTTTGTCATTCGTACATTCGTAATAATAATAATCATTCAATCACTTTCTTTCCTCCATCCCAACAGACAGATAGTATATTATCCCAACGATTTCTATCGGAACAGAAGGTTTTAAATTAAACATTTTTCCTAGCAGCCAATATTGTGTATCATCCACCAACTGGGCAACGTTATTTTACTTAGTCAATTAAAAGAGTTACTCAATTTTGCAACATTTATAATACTTTACACAAGTAATAAATTAAAATATCTGGTCATCTGGGTGACGTAATCTATCTTGGTGCTGTTTATTGCGCTAAATATTTTAACAAATGAATCCAATCTTTCTGTACACATATATTTGAAAATTTCTGTATATTTAAAAGGCTATGTTGTTCAGGAATACTTATCGTCACTATGGAAAAGAGGTTAGTCTACGTTTTCCTTCTCTCGGCGTAGGTCAAGTCGAAGGCACTTAGTAGTAACGGACTTTGCATGTTGAGGTGTAATTAATCTTTGTTTATCGTCCACCGTATTAAATACTTTACAAATATTTACTTTAAAAACATTGTCAGTATGGTCTCTAGCAATCCTATTTGAAGAGACCTCAAAGGAAAGACAGATTAATTGTAGCATTTGAAACTTCTATATTATTTTAACCATTTTAGCTATGTCAGCCTATAGTTATTAAGATATTTGTTCCTGCAAATTTAGATTGTTTGCAGCCTATGAGATAAATTCAAATAAAATGGAATCACATAGTTTTGCAAATCTTGTTATTCCCATTATGTTTACAAATGAAGTTATTTTATGTCAATAATATACATGCAATTAAAATATCATGAACATGGTGTTATCTAAAGAAATCTACAGTTAGATCTGACATATTAGTCTACTTTGACGTGTTTTGAATCAAACTGGTTTGTTTTGCGTGCACTATAAGGTTTTTAAATTGTGAAATTTGTACACACGTTTTTGTATTAGTAGAATCATATGTCAGACATATCAGCAAAACTCCATGCCTATAGTTTTTTTCTGAGGCTATTGCAATATTGTTTATTGAAATATTTTCTATACTGTAGGTCATTATGTTTAGAAGTATCGGATGCCAAACATAACAGACCAGTTATATTTTATTCATGTCATGGACAGCGTGGCAACCAGCACTGGCAACTACGCCCAGTTTATTCAAACAAAGAAAATCCTGTTAGTATAATACATTTTTCCACTCTATGTTTGGACATAAATCTGAAAACTTTATTGCTTTATGTAAGACGCTGTGATTCTAACTCACATACCCAAAGATGGAATTGGAAAAATTTACGATTTGATAAAAAACTAAAAGCGTAGCAGGAAATATACTACATTGACCTAAATGATTGCTTTTTATCTTATCAAGATCATTCTCTTATTGTCAGTTCGTAGAAATTTAGTAATTCTGGAAAGATTATTTAGTGTTATAAAATAATAAAAGGCGTTGGCTATCACTTACCTTCACTATTTTACTATAAGATTTTGAGAGTATGAGAAGTGTTTCGTCATTTTATGTTCACTTGAGCTTAATTTCACTAACATAATCTTTCTAGATACATTAAATAAATTATATTAAATCCAATCTCACTGTCTATACATTCTTGTAGGTTGAAATTCTATCGCCATTACTTTTTATATGAATTGTCCCATTGAACTTTAAAATGATGAAATTATTTTTAGCGATCCTTGTTTATAGTTTTGTTTGTAAGCATAGTTCTCTATGAATGATTATTTTTAATTGCCGTTATTTGAGGAACGCTTCTAATATCTGTAATATCTATTGGTAAATACAAAACCCTTCGGGATATTAAATGTAATACTGTTGAAGATGAGAATTATTCGATACACTTTACTTTCAACAAGCTGAAACAATCTATATGACAATGCTTTGCTTTATTCCGTAACAAAATCATTTAATTCTTTCTTAACATCATGAAATATTTTGAAACATGAAAGACAACTATATAATGGATGAAAAGATCATTTTACTTCAATGATTATAGAGGATATATTTTCGAACATATTCTAATTGTTTTACGTTTAATTTCAGTTTTTATATTTTAAATCAATTTTATGCCTCTGGTCTGAATTAAAAAAATATATGAATGTGTGATTATTTATTTTATTTATCCTGAACCATCTAATAACCAGTCTATTTTTAAGTGAAAAATAATAAATGTGACCTATTTTACAGATTTCTTAAATGTTTATTCTTAATAATGATGCTAGTTAAAATGCAAAGCAGTAACATTTGCATGTTTTCCTTTTTAGGAAGCAGCAACAATTACCAAATTTGGATTGATTTTTAAATATTATATACTATTTGATCGTTGCATTTACAGATATATTGAATACTATAATATTATACTTGTGACTTTTAACCTTAGAATTTACATTCATTAGTTGTCTCAATACTAAACCTACAGTTTGCGCTTCATTTTGACTTTTGATGCACGCTGATTGTTGACTATGTTCTGTTAGTGTTTGTCAATAGAATAGCTGAACGTATAGTGTTTAACATATCATTCGTTCTACACAGCTTAAGCATTTACGCTAAGTTCGTAACCTCTCCAAGCTCCGCATCACAGCACTAAAGTGGGGTTCAAATTAATAACAGAGTTTTTTTTTCAACATTGCCTGTGTTATTTACATTTCTTGCAAACATCCATCTGCAGCACCTTGCAACTAATATATATATATATATATGCACAGTTGAACGACGGGTTTTATTGACAACTCTAAAGGTAGATCTAATAGTTGGCTTTGATACTCACTGTGGACGTATAATACTTCGATTCTTTGAATCAGTTCGTTGAAGTTGAAATGAGCCGGTTCGTTTTTATAGTTACATCGAATTGATATTTTGTCAGTATATTATTAAAAGCTACCTTTCAAATTTGTCCATATTCTGTCCTTATTCAGTATTTCATGTTCTTCTCATGGTAATAAAAGTTCCTTCACCTACGTTTACACTGTGTATTCCTGCTATCACAGGTACAGGTCATCCAAGAAACAATGTTTTTATGAATTAATCAAATACTATGTATTGCTTGAACCGATTTAAGAATCTCAGTGCTATTCATTTTCATAGGCTTTTATTAAGCCTCATTCGCATTCAATGGCAGAAGATTCCAAGAAATCACTACATTGTAACATTTTGATAGTGTTGTTGATTCATCACCGTACACGCCTTGAGAGGCTGAAAATATGCACTTTTAGGTCAAGCTTGAAAATTTTACTATATCTACATACATTTTTGTGGTCAATTCATGAGTAGCCATCATATTTTGTTTACATAATCTATTCACCAATCGTGTCACAAACCATTTCTAACATCACTTAGTTACAGTAACACTAAGTACCAATTTATCGTTTGTGATTATAGTTATCCTCATATTAATTATATATAAAATTGGGCAAGTTTTGCATATTAAGAGTTAACTTTGTTCTTACTATAGCATACAGCGTTCATCTGAAATTGCTTTATAGTACGCATATTTGTAACCCCTTAAATTTCTCAGTATGCTAGTAATCTATGTTGAAACTATCTCATCCGTAACATTTACATGTTTTATTTTCAGAAAGCCGTAGCAATTACCAAATAAGATTATTTTAAAAATAATATACATTATTTGCTCACTGTATATATATATATATATATATATATATATATATATATATATATATATTGAACACTTTGATATTATACTATTAACTGTTTAACTTTCGAACCCATGTTTCTTAGTCGTAACATCAATAAAAATTTCCCATGCCTTTCGTTCTGAATTTCAATATGCATCGACAGTTGTTCATGCTTAATTGATGTTAATAAATGGAATCACAAAACATATAGTCCTTGGGATTTAGTGGTGGAATAATGCAGCCTACTCATAACTATGACAATATAAAACATTCATTCAGTCACCAGTTACTAAAAGTGTTTACTCCTTTATGTAGCATTTTAACTGAACTGTAAGCTTGTCTTATTTATTTATTAATATCATAATTAACTTTTACTATGAAACGATGAATATCGTACGAACAAGGAAGGATTTTCTAATTATAAAGATGGCTTCATATAAAAATACCTGAGACATATAGTTTGGACTCAGTAGCCTAGTGAAAAACGCGGTGGCGTTTGACACGAAACAAACTGAGTTCGAGTCCCAGTATGAACATTAACTCTGGGATGCACGTTCATTCAGTTGACGAGTCCCAGGCAGGATGAAGCGCGCGTCCTGGATTCCGCTTGCCAGTCATAATCCATCTCAAACATTACTTGTGAATTATTGCTGTATCCAGGATAGCCGCTGAGGTTGCACACATGACAACATAGACTGATCAATTTCAGTCTATGACAAGTCAACGAGAATTCCATATAAATTCTAATTAAACATAGTCTTTCATTGAGAATAATTTTCAATGACAATCTAGAGATTTCATAAAAATATTAAAGAGTAATTTCAAACTCTATAGAAACACTGATGTCAGTTATTTCCAATAAATAATATTCAAAACGTTTAATTGGTGGTCAGTTAAGTAATGATTGGAAGTGTGATACTATGTGCGCACAAATCAGGTAAATATGATGAAATATATCTTTTCGGATATATAGTATCAGTGCTACGACTTAATATCTGTTTAACGAACTAGTTACTCTGATATGCTTTAAGTAAGCATAGATAAACACTAACTTGTACATAACTCACTTATAAGCGACTTTCCAAATTCTCTACACTGTGTTATGCATATAGATGCCTATCTTTAAAAAGACACCGAAATGCTATAGGTGCTTAAGTCTATTACTTATTTAGTGAAAACAAAAGAAATAGTTAGGTGTATATAATCTCTGAACTATCCCACCTAGTAAACATCATAAAATGCTTGCTATCTGAGATATGACAATGTATTCAAACTATCTTGCTGACATAACATGAGACTGGAAAAAACCCTTTTGATTTCTCGTCAGTTTTAACTATGGTTTAACCATACTTATATAATTTATATGAACTTCAGCATAACTCATTTTTAGTAGTATGCATCAAGCACCCACCAAAATGCTTTTTTATTTGGATTAATTTATAGCCATTTATATATTCACCGCAGTTTGAGTCAATAAAAAGAGATTTTGTATACATGTTTATCAGTCTATGATACAATTGATTTTACTATTAATTGACGTGTATTTAAGTTACACTTGTTCAAAAAAGCAAACAGAATATCACTGAGCTATTATATTGCCTCGCGATTTCGTTGATTAAGTAAACAAAAAAATGATATATACTTTTTGTTTAACTGGTTAGTTTAAATGCAAATGGTTTAAAAAATAAATTATATATTGTGTATTATAATATGAATAACACAGTCATTATAAGTTACTTTATTTCAACATGATTTGTTAAGACGGATTGATTTACTTAAGGTGTTTGCATTTTGTTAATAAGTAGAATCGATAGGAGAGGCTAAATGTTCTCTTCATGGTGCATAAGTCTAAGCTTTGTTGCTTGAAAGGTTCATGGATATTCATTGTTAAAACGTCCGAACGAAAAAGCTGTCAAGCGATTATCGATTCTCACTGTACCTTAACTGGGATCAAAACACCTACAAAATAAGTAGAATTAGTCAGTTTCCTTGTAACCATATAATTTAGAAGTGTTACATGGCGAACTGGCTTTAGTTAGACAGCTAAAAAAATCAAAAACATTAGATAGCTGTTTTGAGTGGAACTTCTACTCAGTGGACATTCATAACCTCACCAAAGTTCTAACTCTTCGCTTTCAGGCCTGTCTGGAAGTGTTTAACGTTTAGACTACTGTGATTGCATTCAACGGTTTGCTTTGTAAACACTACACAATGACAACGGTGAGCAATCATTCCACTCCTGCAATTATATGTACAACATGTCTTAACTTTTTATCATAACTGTAGGAATCAAGTCAGTCACTAGCAAGCACGTGACTATCATAGAGTACTTTGGAGGTTAATTTATTGAATAGACAGTTCACTTATTCAATTTTAATACGTTTTGGATGTCATGAGAATGAATATGGTCATTCGCTTTAAGTTGTCTAGTTAAGTATTATCAGGGCAATTTTTAAAATATTTAATAATCAAATGTGAAGTACATTCTGTGTAACTCTCTGTATTTTTTACAGCATGCATACTTATTAACGCTTTTCTTGTTGTATTTACCTGCATGAAATCTTTAGTGACATTACTATAAAAGAACTTATTTTTAAATGAAAGCCAACTATAATTTATCTTATAGTTGAAATGTATTGTTTTTTTATCCTCATAAGCAAGTTATGTTTGAATTCCAAAGCTGACTAACAATGGTTGCAATGAATATCTTGATAATATCTAAGCTATAACTGAAACTTTTTTTCTACTGATAAGTGGCATACAACAAAATTCGACTATGAGGTCTTTCGATCATAGCAAACAGTCGGCCAATAATTGTTTACAATCACTCTTGAATGTTTGTCCAACGATACCCTTTATTATTTTGATCAACGTTTGCTTGCCTGACTTATCAGTTAAATATGAGTTTAATGCTTGAATCTTGCGTTCTAGAGGGCTATTATTTAAATCATTTACTTGAACCTGGCAAATTTACGAGTATTTCTTCCTTACTGTGAGAGAACCTGTTAGGGATTCGAAATCTCTAGAAATACAATTGTTCATTTTATCAAGTTGTATTGATTTTTTGTACTCATGATTTGTAAACTTTCATCACTTTTATGTGAACACATTTGATAACATTTAATTGTATCTTTAAAAATGTTGATAATTTCAATTTAATGGATACTCACTACGATTATTTTATATATATAAGGGAATGTGTAAAACATAATCTGAATCTGATTCCGAATCTACCTGGTTGGTCTATCGGCTCGTTTTTCTATCTCTGGCTTGGGACCAACTGGGCTTAGGGCGAACGCGCATTATCAACTAGGTACACCTCAATAAGCGCTCCTCACAACCGATCAATTTTCTTTGCAACATAATAAAACCAACCTGCGTTTACTTTGTTATTTATACACACAGAATGTATTTAAATTCTCATGTATCTCTAAACTCCATACACATGTCACAAACATTATAAGAAGCTAATGACAGAATTTAGGTAGGAATGTATTTGGAACTGGTTAGAATGTCTAGACGATAAAAAACCAAGCAGGCTTCTAATTATTTAGTTATGTTTAGTCACACGTTAAACACATATAGCAACACAGAAATGTACAATATAGAAGTTGTTATGCACATTTAATACTTCTACACTTTTGCTGATTATAATGTAGTGTTTCTGTACTGTTATCAAATTAAAAAGATTTTACTAGTCATATTTGGTGTTCCCTTCGTGTGAAGTAAAAATGAAACTTGCTGAAGCGTGCCCATTTAATACATAAGTGAGTAAACCTCACGTAATTGTGAAAACGGACACTCGACACACAATGAATAGCCTTAGATTACTATCACAATAAACCGAAATTTATGTAAAAAGTAAATTACTTATGAGCCAGGGGTAGCACTAACAATTTTAATTTCTGGAGTTTTCAGTATCTCAGCTCAACCTATGCGTGGTTTATGTAGCCAAAATCTTGGAAGACGTCAACAGTACTAAGCACGAGAAGTATATTAGTGTTTTGCATCTCTATCGGAAAAGAGCCGAATATGAAGTATCAATTTTTATTTTAAAAATATGAAAGCACTTTTAGCTACGCCTAGTAGAACAGATGATTTAGAAAATTTAGAAATCGTTAACATAATACGGAGAGAGATTTATTACTATGTCAGACGTTTTTGACATGGATGACAGCTGCCAAGAAGACGAAACGGCGGCCATTTTATGTTTAACTCCTATTAAAGACAAGTATGCACCTTAGCTTTTGAACTCCTAATAACCATATATGATATTTGTGTTCGTATTTTTTTGAACCGATATTATCATAACACAGTTTTTCAATAAGGACACTAAAACTGTAAATCTGCGTTTGTTCTGGAAAACCCCGCCAGTTCATTGTATCAGATAACTTAACATCAACTTATTTTCTTTATTTCCTTATCGTTTTTTGTGTCTGTAATAAACCGTACTGTGTTTTTCGTACTTCTATTGAAATGAATACTAGGTATTTACTTACAAACTGATTATTGTCAATAGCTCATTGTAATACTCTATTTTCCATGGCCGTTCTACATAACTTCAGAGCTGTGGGAAATATTGGTCTGCAACTATAGCCTCCTACAATTGAGTAATTCGGCTTATTTTGTTAGTCTGAAAACAGGATTTTTCTACCCGTTTGTTAGCAACACGTTTTTATTAAAGAAATGGCTTTACCTATGTTTTTAATTACCTGTTAATTGCGAAATATGTTCATTGTTGTTGAATCGTTATTACCGCATAGGTATTGAAAGGAGTACTGTTGAGGGTGGCACACTATTGTTGTGATGATTTTCTGGATATGGTCGGGTCGATATGTCAGTAGATTTTGTTGCCATTCACCCTAATGTGGAGCTCTGTGTCAGTTTCATGACCCACAACCTTAGAATGGATGGAACGCTTTTTATCGACTGGACCAGTTGCTCCGAACTTCATAATAACACTATAGGTACCGTGCAAAATATCAGTATGTTTGATCTTGGTTATTCAGTAAACTGAACTTAAGCTGGTTGTATGCCCTTAATTTATTCTTTATCGGAAACCAAACATCCTGAAGGGGCCTAGTGATGTTGCATAAAATAATGAGTACTTCGGGATATCCCAATGGAATGATGCTACCAAATATTACACTCAGTAAAGTAGCTTTCAACAAATCAGGTACAAAAGACTGAATGCTCTAATAATGATAAACTTCTTCCTAGTAATAATTCACTCTTTCCAGTAAGATTGACATTAAGCCAGTTTCCTGTTGTGTGCATCGCCAAATTATTCCTCAAATATATTGTTGATCCTTTTCATGTTTTAGTGGATACTACTAGATAGAAGTAACCGGTCGCAAACAACCTTAAGATAACCACGCGAGGTGGCGTAAAATAAAATTTTCTTATTAAGACAGCTAGAGAAGGATTTACATATCCACTTACATATAAAATTTACGAACAAATTTATCTTACTTCTCATTAACACGTTTCTCTTGAATTCGTTTACTGTAGGTTTGATCGATAGCGCATCTCTAGAGAAGCAACGTGAAGGGCGTTGCCATATTGAAAACAGTCTCCAGAAGTAGATTGACAGAAATAAACATAATCGATGGATTTTGATTCTTTTAGAAACTCAAACTTTAAGGATTTTATAAATAAGAACATTTTGATGCATTTTAATAAATTCATTTCCGTTGTTTACAACTTGTACGCCGACATTTTCTATGTTATCCTATAAAAAATTAATTTTTACTTGTTTTGTTTTTCCACATTGTTTGTGTGTACGCTTTCAGTGAGTGGGTTTTCAAAACCCAGAGAATGCGCGGCTTGTTTATTTTGCGACAAAAAACAGGTGTTATATTTAAGACCAACCCTTCAAATAATTTAAGAGGGTAAATTTAAACTATTAATATTTTTGTCTCTATTAAAAAATTAAAATTGAAGGTACTTTTGTGTTGAGTACTTGTTGCTTGTTTGTACGTGCTAGATATTTTCAAATGCCTTTTAACCTAAGAGAAAGATTAAATGGTGCTGTCAAAATACTTTCTGGAAGTATCATTAGAAAGGTGTATACTGCAAAATGACTTTTTGGGCGAATCATGCCTAAATGAAGGCTATTGTCTACAGATTCATGTTTCAGTTTCAAATGCTGCTGTGGTTTTTTGTTCTTTTTCTGTTGACACAATCCCCAGATTTATCAATGCCAGGTTGTATTAGTGTTTTTTATTCTGAATATAGCACTGCACATCAAAGACTATTTTCGTTGTTCACAAAGGCTGCCTTCACAAATTGTCGCAAATTTTATAACTGTTTAAATTTAACCCTTTGCAGCAAATTCTTGCTTTGTACAGACTTACATGTGTATGCAACGTGGCGTTACAGTTATATACATTACTGACTACATTACCGACCGAATTATACTCACTTTAGTATTCATCGTTGGGAAACTTGTTGAATGCGTTGCAACATATGAGTTAGTAATCTTCCCTAGAGGCACTATTTAGGTAAAATAGATTAATCTTTTTTGAGATTTTCCACGTCTCATGGGCTTCGAACTATTTTTCTTCTTTCCGTTTCGCTTCCGTCTTCTACTTAGTAGTATCTCCAAAATCCAAAGATCACTGTTGTCACTATAACTAGTTTTAGCACTTCCGTCGGTAAAACTAAACATCACCGACGAACTTGAGAAGGCCAATGAGAATAAAGTTATTACTTTCATGGTCGCGTGCGCATTTAAGTTCAATATGCCTCCTTTAGATCGGCTTATTGCAATTTTTAATGAGGACATTATTATTTCTAATCTACAAGCTTTCAGACTACTTCGTAGAGAGTTTATTTGTGATTGAAGCCTCAATATAACTTAAATACAATCCACAGACAATTGAGATGGAGTAACTTTTCGTTGCAAGGGCTGCTGCCGAAACAGTCATTAAGAACAGGTAGTTTTATCAGCAAGTCTAAACTGACACTGAGGCAAACCTGCATGTTAGTTGTATTGTGGATTATGCAGTTGCCTGTCACGCTGGCATCGTCTTTTACAGGTGTAAGCGAAGTATCAGTAGTGCAATGGTATCAGCACTGTAGAGACGTATGCTCAAAAATCATGTTGTGCTTAAATCTCTCACTCGGTGGCATCGGAAGAATTGTTGAAAGCGATGAAACAGCCATTAGAAAGAGAAAATATAATAGAGAAAGATCTGTAAAAACCGAATGGGTTAGTAATAGTTGCTTTAAACTTACTGGTAGGTTCTTGGTATTTACTACCGAACATTAGGAAAGGGACACTTCTTGCGAAAGTTCATAAATCATATGAAAACAGTGTATCATGTGTAATTGTTTTTTAAAATTTCGTTTTTCATAATAAATAATGATTTTATCTACCAGTGCATTCTCATTGGCTAAAAGGTACCTCAAGGTCGTCGGTGTAGTTTAGTTTCACTCTTCCGTCTTTTATGAACGAACGTAACTACCGTCACATTGTGTCGACCCTAAATTTTCAGAAAACATGTAAATTTTTGGTGACCATGCCTATATGGATATGAATGGTTGATACAAGCCATTAAGTAATCCTAAAGCACTTGATTACCAATTGTACTTACTACTAGTATAGTACGAGTTACAATAGCTATGATCATAAGCACCGTAATACAGCCTTCTAGTAAAACTAATTAGCTGGACGTTTTGTTTGGTAAGTTACAATCGAGTCCGCGTTTGGTTGTTCGTGCTCTTTATTGTTACGGTTATTTAGTTGTATTTTTTTTCTCTGTTGGTATGCCATAATCCTTTTGAAAGACGCAAGGTTTAATGTTTTTCAGCATGATGGTTGCGTTTTTTTATGAATACAAGTGACTTATATGAATAAGTAATCAGATTGTGTCATTAAAATAACTTTAGCAGGATTGCTTTTAGTCAGCGTCTTAGTAGAATTTGTTTCATTTTCTGACCTTTTCACTTTCTCAATGATACCATGAATAAAGCTAACACGTTTTATATTAACATATTTTAGTGAGATCCTTTCAGTATGCTCTTCAAAATCCGATTCAACTGATAACAATAGACCTACAATATCAGATCGGATATCAGCTTATTGTTTTTCATCTGGCGGCTATAAATTTTATTTTGCATTAAATTCAGGGGATCTATATTGCTTAGACTTTGTGAAGAACTGGTAAGCATTATTTAATAAATTGTCTTGAGGATGAACGTCATTAGGTATCAGTTGGCAGCTTCATTGAGTTGTGCTGTTGCAAACATTTGTTTATGCGAACCACGTGGATATATTCTTGTAGGTTTGAATGACAACAGTATCAAGGTTCTGGATGAAGGTAACTCCATAGAAAACTTGCAACTTTGTTCATTTCCCTATTGCATATGTAAGCTAATATTGTCTTAATATTTTATCCTATGGGAAAAAATGGATCCATAACAGAAACTATGCAGGTTATATGAGATTGATAATTGGAGGTTCAGTGAATCTCAGTATCGTATTTGCTTAGTTTTTATGTATATTGTTCCGCATTACATTATGCTGGGCTCAAATAAACAGGTTTACGAACGTCTCGGTTTTCTAATGACTTTTAGTTATCATGCTATGTGCATATCAGTTAACTTTACTGATACAAGGCTTTCAATAATTTTTTTAGAATTAACTATCTTTGCAAGAGCCTCAAATACCTAATTATCATCTATAAGACCGCTCAGTACACATTGTGTTTTGTCCATTCCGAACTTTCGACTTACACCTACGAGACCATGTAATAGTACTTGGAAATAAAAGAAAGGCTAAAATTTGCGGATCAATTTTTGTAGACAATTTTAACGTTTACATCTTGCCTTAACTCTAAAACCGTTTTTATTTTGGTTAACCCGTCTGGTGTCCAGAATCCTACCAATATCTACTTTTCACTAACTTATGAATAAATTTGTATAAGTTAATAATCTTAATATCTTCTATATAAATTAAATATTATGCTAGTAATGTGGTGTATTAGTGTACTTACAAGAAGCTCATATGTTGATGTGGTTTGACCATACAAGTCATAAATACTGACAGAAGGGATGTATACGTGCTTTTAATAAAATATGACATTACATCATTCCAAAGTAATGGATATCGTAATTGAATGACTTAAAGTATGTGACTCTGGTGTTCAAGGCGATTTGAGAGTCATTACTAAAGTGCATTGATTTTCTGCCGACGAACTTCAATTAAGATTAGACTTGTGTCCTGTGTCTAGCCTTTGGATACTGTCAGAATATGTCATCACTGTATAATAATGAACTAGTAGGAAGGGATTTGTTCAAGTGTCCCATAGGTCAATTGGGATTCGTTACTTTGATTTTAAATATCAACGAAGGGAATATCTAAATTATTTTGTTAATCACCACTTTTTTCAATTTAGAGTCTAGAAAAGAAGTCGGTTCTTTACGTGGCCACACGTACAGAATCTCCAACATATCAGTCCAACCTGTTTCTGGTCGTTACGCATTATCTGTGGCGTTAAACGAAGCAATATTGTGGGATCTTCATGCTCACACGTGTCGCTGCAAGTTACATATTGATCAGAAAATAAATCTTATATCGGTGAGTCTAATTGAACATTCTTAGTATTTCATTTTTATAATTAAAATACCTTTGTTTTGCCAATTTTATTACCTCCAAAATATCCAAGTATTTAATCGTAATTTATCCTCTAGCTAAAGATATTTAATGTGTGAAGCAAAGTTTTCAAGTGAAAAGGTCCGGTTGCATTTGATGTTTTTAATGTTTTGTTTATCCTTTACAAACTGACTGGTTTCACTGTACCTACACCTTATTTTAAATATGGTGTAGATTTGCTAATCCACTTTCTGTCCTTGCCTATTTTTTCCATATCTTTTTTTGTAAAAAAACAAATGGCTTTTATAGTTATCATATTATATTTTAAGTTTTATTTCGAAGTACTTTTATTGTTATGTATTGCAGTATAATACACTGTGCCCTTGATATTTGCCAATCAGAATACGGACACGTCTGCCCCACGACTACCAGTCCTCAAAGCTGGAATAGAGAAAACAACAACTACGAGCCAACCAGACACAATCCAACCCAGTCCAATTCTGGTCATATTGTATTTCAATCATGCGTTTATATATGCACAAATTCAGACCGCACAGCAAACCAATTAGGGATTTTACATTAATACAAAACAGAAGAGATTGTGGCAGTGAATAGAGGCAACTTGTACACAACTAATCAACTGTAGTTCATAATGAGAGACAATGTAATAAAAGCAAATATACTAAACGGGAGGTTAGAGTAAGAGGAACATAACAATAATAGAAATGCAATGTTTACATTACACACAACCAGAATAAATGAATTAGTTCTCTAAAATAGAGTTCTGGGAGTTTTTCACTCTTTAGTGGTCCGACATAACATTTATGACGACAGGAACGTGTAAATTGGTGTTGTGTAAACATTTTGTAGTGACAGTGAGAAGGAGTCGTTTACAAAATGTATCACTGATAGGCGAATAAAACTGAAAATTCCTTTTAGGTTCACACCTTTTGCGTTTTGTTGTATATAAACAAAGGTTTCAGCGTTTCCAACTGGACAAGCACGTTCTACATTTTCCAAATGTATGTTCATCTGATTGCGTTTCATATAGATGATCCGTGTTTGTACATCTTTTATGTTGTGTACTACTCCGTTTTCATCACTTTACCTAGCTTTAACTAAAATACGGTTCGTATTGTGGAAAATCATCAAAAACGCTCTTGTAAGCTTTGTTGAAACGTTTCTATCAAATCCATTGATATATTTGCTTTTCAAAACAATAACAGTTGAACGAAAAATATCGTTTGTGATAAATGCTTACCTGGTTGTATGATCATAATTTCAAAATTACTGGGCACAAATATAGCCAATTCTAGGGGAAATACATCATTTAGATATCAAGGATAATCGAATATAAATTTTTTCGACTTATTTGTAAAATATAAATGTTAATGTTGAAATAATAATCATCGTGTAACCTGTTAAATTTTCATAAGTTTTTGCAGCAAGTGGAATAATAAAATTAATAACCAAATATATAAATATCTATATATGGGTGACAGTGGGGTGGGAAACGAAAGTACAATTAAATCAAGCGTTGTAGAACTTGATGGCAATTTATTGAAAAGAATATTTTTCGTTCGGTTGTTTTTGTTTCTACAAACTTAGAAATATTTGTATCGATTAATTAAAAGAACAGTTATTTCACAAATAATGTGCAAATAGTGATTAGATTTTAGTTTCCTGCTTCTAGTTATTTACATCTTAAGTTGAATGTGTGTTGAACTGGACGGAGCAAAATGTCGTTTAATTCTTTTGCTGTTTTTAGATGTCAACCAGTAAAATATGTCTATAGTTTATACAAAAAATGAAATATTCACTGATACGTTTCGTTGTATTGATTGCGTGGACAAAGTAAAACCGTTCTTACGAGACGGTACATTTTATAGTTTTTACTTTTCTCATTGTTTGTAAACAAATTAAATTTTAGGTAAATTTCATTCCACCCCGTGGTGAACGGATTATATCCTGTTTTCAAGATGAATCTATTTATATTTGGAGTACAGATTCACTTCAGTGTGTATGTAGACTTATTAATAAAGATTACCCAAGCCCAACTTATAGAACGATTACATTTACCAGGTTTGTACATTTTAAATTTTGACTGTTTATCAATTGAGTAATATTTGTGCGAATACATGAGTTTCTTCTGCTTGTTCGATAATTACCTGTTACTAATGTTATATCTGTAAGATATATCATCTAGATTCATTTAAATAGTCACCTGATATTTCTAGTGATTACAGTCTCGTAGACTTACATTCACAGTATGATTAGCCTTATTTTATACTGTGAGAAACTGAGAATAATCAAGTTACACACATCTTCATTGTGTAAGTAGCCGTAATAACCACGAATTTAAGAATATTCTCATTTTAATAATAAATAAGCAACACTAACTACGTACGTAATTAAGATTTTCACTTATGTCGATATGTTTGTCTCTTATTTGCCTATTCGTCGTAATAGTAGTCTCCGTATTCAATACCAGATATTTGGTTTCAGTAAGGAATTCTCTTCACAAACATTCAATGCCATAACAAAAATTTCTATTTTACATACATTTAACTTGTGAGTGTTCTTCCACAAGCATTTTTAACACTCTTCGCTGTGATGATATTTGTTCTCATTGCGAAGTATATTTTGTGTGTGAAATCCTTCTCCTTTCGTTACTTTCAACGGATAATAAACCAACAACTTTTATTCTTGTGGTTCACTGAAGAGATCTCTTTTTAGCCGTTTCATTTTCAATGCAGTACAATCGCACATGTATAATATAATTACAGTTGGTGAAATAAGGTGACAAAAAGAAGTGTACACTAATTATTATTAGTCAGTAAAGCCTTTAATTGAAATTGGGAAATGAACTTGACAGACATTAGGCATTTTAGTCGTGTTAAATGGTAGGATTAAATTTTTAAGATTCAATGTATTCATTGCGACAGAGCGAATTGTAAAAATGAATCAGTTTCGAAAAGAATATGTAGACAAAATTAAGCCAATTCAGGTAAGTAATGTAGGACAGAGTGGAAGCATGAATAGTCAAAATTTGTGAATAGCATAAGAATAACAATTATATCATAATCTTATAGGCAAATTTACTTCAGTTAGGTCTATGATAAAATAGATGGATGAGCAGTTTTCCCCATACATTTAGTTCTGGTTTCTTTGTATGCATGGTGACAGCATCATTGATGTACTGGAAACATAAACATACTGTTTCTAACAAATTTCTGTTCACTTTATGAATCAGTTTGAAAGATGTATCTCTTCTAATCTAGTGCTTATTGGTGACGAGATATTTTATTATTAAGCTCTTAGTGTAACCATTACTGCCCTTCCTTAACCAGGCCGGATAGCATAATTGAACTCTCTTGGATAGAAGATGCATTGAACAACCAATATACCTTCCTCCACAGAAACAAATAAATTGATAGTTACGCATTTTGAGAAGTCTCTATGAAATCCGTCTTCCAACTTTACTTAAAGCTTTAGTGATTTACAATAATTTGTTATATACTTCCGTTTTATTGTCATGTTTAAGTAATTGTAATTATGTTATAAAAATCATATATATGAGATTTTGCAGCAGTGAAAATGAAATCTTCGAAAAGTAGTCTTTTTGCTGAACGAAATTGTCATTTGTTACGTTTTGATGGGCTTTTCGTTTTTATATTTTGGTTTTAGTTTTTCAGTAATTGGCTTCGCCGTAAATAGTAGGCCATCATTAAACCATGTGAGTACACTATGCGTTTTATAATCAGTTAGTTGAAAAACTACTAAAATAAAACACTACTGCAATCTTCGCACATTTAGAAAGTAGGTGACCTAAGAGTTCTTTACTTATTTTAGTAGTTATTCATTATTCATAAGTTTAGTCGATACATAGCTTGTCGTTTATTACTACCTGTGTAACCCGGCGCAAATTCATGCTCTACATCAAACTGTAGATCTTTTGGTGGACTGAGTATTCCACGTAAGTCTCTAAGAAGAAAATTCAAAGATTCGAAACATGCAGTACAATTATTGAAAATTGCATATCTAGCCATATAAGCTATTGACCCATAAAAACTGGCAAGATCTAAGTTTCAGTATTTTCATCCTATTTTAACTCTTATTTTCATCTATACATTTATCTAATACAATTGTTTTCAGCGAAGGTCATTATTTATTTGCCGCTGGTCGTTCACCATTTGTCTATTTATGGAATTTAAAAGGAGATGCAAACTGTTTATATCGGGACAAGTCAGATGCAGACAGTCCTGATACAAGTGATCACTTTTTACAGGAGCTAATAAAACTTCCTGAACCATTAAAATCTATTCGTCAAATCGAATGGATTCCTAAATCTTGTCTGGTTTATTTTGAACAATTTTGCCTAGATTCTGAGATATGTGATGAGGTAATTTTTGTTTGAATAAACTGTGGAACTTACGTTTATTGTTTAGTTTCTGTTACTATTTCGGTTTGAACTATTGTAGGTTAACTCAATCTTGTTAACATTAATATATATCACACATTGATGGAAGTGGGAATTCTACGATTGAATGCCAACCCAGTGGTGCAAAGTCTTAAGCGTTCATCTTCAACCTGAAGCTCCTGGTTTAGAACCTGGGTGCTTACTGCTGAGGAGTTCCAAACTAGAACGAAACAGCTGTCGATTGCTCCTTGGTTTTCAACGGTACCCTGCCAGCATCAATCTACGACATGTTCAGTCAATTAGCATACCAATCTCCGCAAAAATAACTCTTAATTGAACTTTTGTGAAGTATTAACTTCATTTTAATCAATAGTTCTTTTAAATCAACATGATAACTTATAGTAGTGAGGTGCGTCTCTGATCGGTGTTGGAAATACCAGGTAGTCGTAAATAGTTACTGTAATTAAATTATAGATTCAACAGAACACAGGCATTTGCACGTATATCCAATCATTGAAATTATCATTTGCATACAGCGAAAATAGTGATTATAGGTCCTTTAGTTTTCGTTGAATAAAGATGGTGAACTATCAATAAACAGCGCATAAAACCATCTTAAGTTATTGCACAGTGGTTTAATGTTGTTCAATTAAAATCTGACAGCAGGATACCTTGGATGTAAAAGTTGGTATTCGGGAAAAAGATATTTTCACAACCTAGATGGAACTAATACTCCTCTCACCCAGATAATCGAGTTCGAGTTGCCTGGTTTTGTTGCTAGAAATGTTATCATTAACTTATTTTGAGCGTAACTAACTTTCTATATGATTATTTAATAGTCAGTAATGTCTTTTTATCCAGTTTATAGTGCTGATCTAGTATTATCAACTGAATTTCATCTTTTCATGGGTCATTAGTTTCTTTTCTCTTTATTTTAGTTATCTGGTCTACTACTGTTACTTGGAAGTGATAAACGTTTACGCCTTTTGATACGGAGCCATGAAAAAAGCCTTAGGAAACCATTAGCTTCTACACAAAATTTACCTAAGGGCCAACTTTTAGAGAGTTCAACTCCCATTTATTGGAAATGCATATTTACATTCGGGTTTGGTTCATTAGAAGATCCATTGATATCCTCCTTCAGTTTGCCATTTTACAGCATCTTAGATCTTTCTGGTTTACAGGAAAAACACCAAGGCAAATCTTTTAATTGTCGTTCATTGTTGGCTATTCTTGATGATCATGGGTTACTGCACATAAATGATCTTTCAATGGTACTAAAACTTTTGCATAGCGTAAGTTATTTTTTTACTACTATTTTTTTATGTTATAGCATTCATGTATGTTTATTTTGCATAAATACAGCTGAATTTGTGTTGGATTTTTTAAGGTGTCAACGAAAGAGTATTTTTCGTAGTATCTAACATAAATAGATTAATAATCAATTATAATGTAATTAGGATAAGTTTGTAAGTTTGTAAGCGGACTGAGTTCGAATCCGTGTAAACATCAACATTGGGATGCAGGTACATCCAGCCGATGAGTCCCAAATAGGACGAAACGCGCGTCCTGGATTTCGCTTGCCAGTGACAATCCAACTTAAATCAATTATAATGTTGATGTGTCTTTTCTCCCACGGTTGTTTTGGCCGATGCTCTATAAAGGGCTCGAACAGTTGTCATATGGTTTTACAATCTTTCTGTTTTCTTATCTCGAGTATATTATGCCAGATATTTTAGCTACACCGTTGTTTTGTGATGTGCTTTTTCATTTGATAACGGAATTCGCTATTTTCTGTTATGGGCATCTGGATGTTATTTCATCAAGTTCAATATGCATGAGAATATTATCGAGATAAAGTGAAGAGAAACAGCTAGAATAAATTTTGTAAACAGTTAAAGTTGTTTACTTTAGTTAACTACTCGTTGTGTTGAAATGATGGGAGAAATTTTTAACTCGGGTTGATAAGTAGGGTAATGTTGAGTTTGGCTCTCTTGGTTGATTGATTTGATCTCAAAGATGTACTTTTGACATGATCTGTCAACCCGTACCGAAGAGGTTAACCAACACCATGACGAGTGATCATCTGAACAAGGCTTGCAAACCTAGAAGAACACGTAAGGACAAGTAGTCGGAGATCATGTATCGAAACATTCTCACTAAATACTTGTGGAAAAATCAAAATGGTCACTTCTACATAAAATGAGCGTTAAAGTTATTGTTCAGTAAGATAACAAAAGCTACGCGATTGAATTATTCATCTTAGTGAACCTAACATTATCAAATTATTTGTTTAATATCTAAACTGTGTTTACTCTGCTTGAAATCATGCTTAAGATTGTCATTGAAGTTTGCATATGCGTATTTAGTAAGTTAAATTGTATCTATGTATTCATGAATGCAACTTTTAGATATACGGTTTCAGTTTTATGATAGTATTTTCCCACTGATTATTTTTCCCTAAAGTAAATTCGTCAGTTTTAATTATTGTCATACATTTCAGTCATCAGTATCTGTAATCAAAGTTAACAATGAGGCTTTAAATGGCAGAAAGGCCTCTCTTAAACACACTGAAAACCGAGAAAGTAACTATGAGAGAAAAGAGTATTCATCCCTTAAGAATTCTGCAAGTTACACCAAGGATAAAACTATAGCAGCTCTAAATTCAGTTCATATAAAAGATCCTGTAAGTTGTTCTGTGAACTTTTGAATGTTGCTTTGTATACATTTCGTCTTTTTTATTTTGAAAGAATAGTTTTACATTAGTTTGGTACCAAGTGTATAAAAGACATTAAAGAAGAAAAGTTTCTAGATTTACAAATTTCAGCATTTGAAATTAAGTATAACTACAACCTTTCTGTTTTCAGTTTACTCCAAGCCTCTTTATACATGATTATTCGATACACAGCTGTTTTGTGGACGTCATTTATATTCGATAATTTTGAATTTTTTTCAGTTTACATAACGATATTTTGAAGGCATGCGTTTATATGTCTTAGTTAGTTGGGCTGGACGTAACATCCTTCATAAATTCAGTCGTATATTTTAGAGAGTTAGTTAACATTTTTTAAACTTTGTAAACTTTACTCAATGATTCTCATCAATAAACATTTTAGACTCATGTTGGAAATGCAGTTCTTGAAGGAGATAAGAAGCGGTGGTAGTCATTGTTCAGTACGTTAGAAATTTCTCTACAACAGACTTTTATTCATTCTGCCGTATGGTTGGAATAGCTATATCAAACAATTTATTTACATGTAAACCAGAAATGATTATTACTTTCTCTGTGTTCCTTTTTTTACAAGTTGATTGGAAGTGTGAACCGAAATGGTGATGAGTGCAAATCATGTTGGGTTGGGATGATTACCACCATATATATATACACTTAGTGTATTCATTCATAATAATATGTATTTACACCAGTCACCAAGAATTTTCTTAATACATAGTATACTCTAAATGCTAAACAACATTTTCTTTCACTACGCGTATATACGGTTGGTTTTAAACTGATTATCAGGTGTTTTTGTTTTTCTTTAGTGTACCTGACACTTGTGTTGGTGTGTTCACTTACTGTTGCCTTCACAAATGAGTGCATTGTCAGTAGTTTGTGATAAACATTAACATTAACTTCAAGACTTCAAAAGAAACTCAAGATATTAAGATGAACTTGTATCTTCCCGTTGATTTGTTATGTACTGAACATCAACATTGGGATGCAGGTACATCCGGCCGACGACTCCCAAATAGGACGGAACGCGCGTCCTGGATTCTACTTGCCGGTCATAATCCAACCTAAATAAACTGAAGATGGTTTATCCCTCCTCGTTTTTAAGAAAATTAGTGTTTGAATGTATATATATTTCAGTTAGGTTTTTGAATAGTTTACTGGTTATAGAAACCTAATGTTGAAAGTGAAAGAATATCACCATTTATTTCTGGCTAAAATTTATATTTTGTTCTAAATAGTTAACTGACTATATTAGCCACTAACCATAATAATTACAGTTATGATTATACCCAAGACAGAAGTAAGAATACGAATTACTTTGGAGATTAACAACTAGAAGTCACGTGTGCACTTCTTCGGATGTCTATTAATTACTGTGGGGTTGTGAACAGTTCTAAGTAAATCCATACTATATTTTATTACGAAAGTTTCAGTTGTTTTCATAATTTACCAAAATATGTATGATTTCACGTCTTTTTCTTTCGGTTATCGTTTTTTAGACTAATGGTTTGTTAGATCACAAACGCTTACGTCTGCTGCTAAAAGAATTTGGAAAATTTCCAAATAAATATCGGTAGTATATATTATATTTCAGAATTTTACGTTGATATTAACACTATTATTCTTATGTCTAGCTGTAATTTAGTTAATTTTGACTGCGTTGTAGGATTTGTGGTGTAGTCTTTATGCAGAGATTTATCGATATAATAGTAATCTTGTGAAATAAACAATTTAGGATATAGTACAATCTTGATATTAGATGGTTGGAGGCAGTTAGCTGAAAACTCTAAGTCTTTATTTCCTATTAATCGGCACTCGTTAGCGATCCATCACTTCAGCTTTGAAGGAAGTGATACTTTGGTGGATATGATACCGAATCATAATCTGAGACCATTGCCATTGAGTAACTCGATTTATAGGACCCAATCTGCCCTGACGACTGGGCAAATATGAAAATGGTCATTACTCAGCGACTGTAAGTGTCTAGGTCTTACCGATGTTCAGATGACAACTATTTATTATAAATACTAATTGTGTCTAGATAAGAGAGAAACTGGAAAAGTAATGCACTATTATTTCCGAATTTTGAAGAACTATCTGTAATAAAATAATAGACTACAGATACATTATAAAAAGAATGATTGTATTCATTTTATTTGAATATACATTTATATTTTGATTATCCTTTTTTATAATAGATTATTCATTTGGCGTTCTATTTTACAAATCCCATGCAATGCGCAAGCTTTTAATATCTTGCTAAAAAAAGCTATCCATCCAGCTTATGAATTATTATCTGTGCGATATCCTATACGAAGTCAAAGATTACTCAAAGCTCTACAGAAGTAAGACATTCTTTGCACAGTGTGATTCTTAGTTTTGTTTTCACAAACGAATCGATCTTCCCATTCATTAGGCTTATCCGACTTTGATTTGATGTCCGTCACTGGAATAAGTAAAGAATAAGGACGATCTTGGGCGATTCTTAAGCAGACCGCTGCGAGTTTACAAGCAAGTCAATCTGCATCACAAATTTTTGCCTACTGTTAGACAATCCGGAAACAGTAATTATAAATGTACATTTTTCAGTATATATGTATATATATATATATATATATATATATATATTACAAAAATCATACAGATTTTACCTGATTAGTGCATTTATTGAGGCTATCTATTGGTATGCATACCCGTAAATCGAATGACCAGATAGTTTTTCTGGTGCCCTTAAATTGTTTATCGTTAGGAATTTGGGCTGTGGTTGAGCTTAGAGTTAGGATATAGGTTTCATTTTCCAAACAAAAACTTAGCATTGGATGCGCTTATCATTGTTTTTTATTTTGCATTGTCGAAATCAGTTTTTCATAATTTTGTAATTTCTCAGCACTCTACATACGCAATACGGTAACTGACATTGCGGTTATTAGCATGTTATTTACTTGGTTTTTTTACGTAAACCAGTTTAATCGGGTTTAAAACGAGTTTTGTTACTGAATAGATATGCTTGAAATATTATGCTATTTTTGTGTTTATCATTCAGTGAAAGTTGTTGACAAAAGCAATAAATTATGCAAAATTGAGATTCGAATTTAACTGTTGTTCTTGTTTATTTAGTTTCTCTTTTTCCTAAACTACAGTTAGGTTAGAGTATTATTACAGAACCTTCAAATATTATTGATGAATAATTAGCTATAGATTCCCAACTTCAAGTGCAGCACCTGGGTACTTTTTTAATTATTCATTAATTAAAAAATGACTGTCAGTTTCTTCGTCTTTTTAAATAGCAAAGTGTTTTGTGGTGAGTAACACTCAATAAACCTTCCCGAATTATTTTATTCTTATATCGGTTGTATAACATGTCAAAGCGTTGACAACAACTAATATAGGAAATTAAATCTACAGCATTTACTACATCGCCAAATGTGTGTTAAATTTTAAGGAATTACGTTCGAATCTCTATGTGTTTATCGGTTTAATATTATAACAATTCCGTGTCTAAAGAACTAATATTCTTCCGTATCAACATCTACAGGGTTACAACATCAAAAGTACAAAATAACACACCAACTGAATGCTGTCAGCATTTAAGTATATTGAAAGTAGGTTGTCATAAATAGTTACTTGTAGAAACAGGGTATATGTTCGATTCGATGTTGCTAACTGGTAATTTACACTCTTTTGCTTTTTGTTTATCAATTTATCCAAATCGCCTACTAATTTAAGTCTAAACGGAGTAGGACTCATCATGATATTTTATTGGAAGAACGAATATAAGAGTTGTTAAATACTATGACACAATAATTCCCGGTTGCATCATCGTTTGATGCTTTACTGTATAAAATATTTTGCAGTCTTTTTGTAAATATATCACCGGCTTTTCTTTTTAATATTTTAACGTTAACTTTAGTTATCGTAGGAATATTCTTTTTCTTTTTTGTTTAAAAAAAACTTGATAAAAAAGAATTTGTTCGGCACTAGCTTATTGGTGTCCGTTATTTGGCGAAACAGATTGGCTACCACTGTTTGTTTTCCCTTTCTTAAAACTGCATCAGAGTAATTTATTGCATGCATTTGAAGTTGCAGCCACTGTATTGAGTAAGCTTCTTTCAGTTTATGAAGTATGAGTTGGATCTTGTAAATATATATATATATATATATATATATATATATATATATACCAAATGAATCTCTTTCACCTCAATTGCACTAAGAATCCGTGATCTACTTACTTCGATGTATAAGGTTATCACCTTAATATAACGTGTTTATTGCAAACGTATCGATTACATTAAAATGCCAATTATCAGTTCTACAGCTTATTCTACTTCTGTAGTTAATTTTGTTGAATAGTTCAAACAATGGTGATATTTATGCTTTCTGTTTCCTATCGACTACATCTATGTGTCTAACATCACGTAAATTGTACCGTATGTGGAATTCAATTTACAGAGTGGCCAAAACATTTTACATGAATTGCGTCTGCTCTACTATGCATAGAAAGACGATAATTACGATAGGTAGGAGCAATTTAGAAAACGTTCATGCTTATTTCATAGTTTAGTACTACAATGAAGGCTTAAATGGTAAACCACTGAGTTTCAAATGCATAAAGATGTTTTTTTCTAAGCATTTATTTAACCATTTTCACATAATTCTATTAAAAGTTTCGTTTTCATTTTAATGTTTTACTGTGATATATAATGTATGTTTTAAGTGGTCAGTCGATTAAGCTAAACTGGGCCTAGACAGTAGTATATTGCAACGGGAATTAAAATGACATTACTTTTACACAAACAAAAGATTATTCACAGCCTGAATGTTTCAGTAGTAATGTCCCGGACTATAGAATCGGATAGCACAACTTTAGATTTCATAGAGAACATTTACGCCTTTTAGATTGCACATTTACCTTGGTGACTACTGCAAACTAGCTTATAACCAAGTTTTAGCACTTTTTTTCCCAACTGCTGTCAACTATGCAGCATGAAATTAAACTATATGAATGCACATTTATTTTAAATTAAAATTATGTAATATTCCATTTTATGCATTGACTTTACTTATATATTTTTATGCACAGTCAACTGGTGTGGTACTTGGTTTGAATTCTTCCCGAATCCACCAATTAATATACTTTGTATGATTGAAAACCTTATTGCTTATGCTGACCCAGAATTGTATCGTCATTTTGTGCAGTATAGTATTACAACCGAGGTACCCTGAAGCCTAGTTCAATTATCAGTTTGTTTTACATTTATATGTTATTTTACAATTTTATTCCCTTACATATTTACAATCTGGTTGATTTATGTTTCTGTCTGTGCGAAACCTGGTTTTCTTGTCTGGAACAACACGATACAACTTGTTTAAGCTGATGATTCTACTTCTAGAAGTAATAGTTTATCCTTTTTTTGATTAAAGAAGAAACTTTCAGAAGAAAACATTGTTGTCTAAAATGTTTATTAAAGACTTGTATCACAGCATTTTAAGCATAAGTCAGCAGAGTTGACAACTGATGATTTACTGCCCAACAGTCCAGGAATCTTATAGTTCCACATGTTATGTTATGAAAGGCTTGTACCAGTTTTGGTTAATTTTATATATAACATTCCTTACTATGTATTTCATTCAGCTTCCCAAAATAAATAAGTTATAAATGAGCATCTTTGAAGCTGGTTGTACACAATAACATTGAACATCCTTAGTTGTTTATATCATTTGTAATATGTAAGCATTATCATCTGTATATTACAATTAGTAAAAACGTTGGTTGAGGTTATCAGCAATGTTTTCGGTCCCCTCTAATTGTGTTGTATACAACGTTTTTGATCAATTCACTTTCCATGTAGTGGCCGAACAATATATATTTAGGTGTAAATTCCACTAAAATTTCATTTCAGGCTCTAACTTTTAGCTTGTTATTTGGTTTGTCGACATACTTTTTACTGATGCTTATAGAAGCCGGTTGTAGATAACTCCAATTGTTTGAAATGAATGTTTTAATGGAAATTACACTTTAGTATGCATCACTAACCCACAAAGTGAGCGAAAAGATCTCGGACACTTGAAAACAACACACCTAGTGAACTAAAATTGTTTTAGTATTAAATTTAAATAGAACCAGATAGGACTAGTCTTCAAAATACCTCAAGAGTATACTTCCTGAGTTTGCTTGATATCGATTTACTGATACCGTGTAAAGCAATTTTTCTCTTTATAACAGATACTTATAGGATATAGTTGACTGTAGAATATATTTGTCCACATTTTATCAAGAAGAATGAAATGTGTGTAATATTTAGACATAGTTTACATTCGGTGGCATACGCCTTCTTACTAAAACCAGTTGCATATACTATTCGTAATCTAATTAATAATCTTGTCACTTATATTTGTCAACTATGACGTCACCGTAACTTACTGGGTATTGCTTCTTTTATTTTCTGGCTTAAAATGTTTTTTGTTATAATTAGTTCTCTGTACATTAGTCAATTTTTTGACTGACTCTAGATTTATGCCTGGCCACTTTTGCAAACTGGACTAAGTGAAGTACTCAGTGAAGATGAATGGTTATGTCTTTGGGATTCATTAATATGTCACTCTCCTGGTTTATTGCTTGCTATAGTTGCTGCCTATTCTATCTGCACACGAGGACCACTTCTTATGGTTCAGAATATCGATACATTTGAGGTATTTTATGTAGACTTTTAATTGCTATCATTTCTATATACTTATTATTATTATTAACTTACTTCGAATATTATCTCTACTTAACAAATGTGTAATTTGTCCCTTGGATTGAAATAATAAATATGGATACATAAATTTTTTTAATTACTCCTATATATTGTAAAGACCGTACTTTATCACAAATTGAGGGAAGTTAAAAATATGAACTATTGGTTTTCCATTTTCCTGTCGTATGGTACTCGTTACATGCAAGTTTCCAGTTCTTTCCTTTGTGTGGTCTTACGTTTTGAGTTAAACAATAAAGCGCCTTGTCGATACATTGGTTTCTGCAACTGTGTACATATATAAAACAATTATGCCAAGAAATATGTTATAATTTTACTGCTTAAAGTCATCTCGATCCTATTTACATACGAATTATTATTATTATCAAAATGTATTTTCGTGTTAATCGTATAAATCTCAGTTTTTGTTTGTTTCTACAGAAATCATCATTCTTCCTTTGTTAACAGGCATACTACCGTAGTCAAAGTACATTACCAGTATCTAATATTATTGGACGTGCTCATCAGCTCCTTTCTTCAATCCCTTCAGATATACATCCGGACAGACTATTGTCTTCACTTCTTCAAAAAGATAATAAAAATAAGAATAAAGAAGAAATCCATAAATATTTTCAACCACTTACAAGTCCTCATTATCCAATAATCACTCGTTATCCTAAATTTATTGTAAATTACCATATACAAGAACGTGAACGTATAAGAGAAGAAGAAAAGGAGTATCTAAGACAAAAGTGAGTGTCAGGTTATTATTAGACACCCGACATTTTTTCACTCTTTTCTAGATATCTCATTCGTTATTGTTTTGTTCCTCACCTTCATTTGATCTCAATACCCTGTCATTTATGTCCATTTTATCTTGTCTGCGCCATTAAGAAGTATGGCAACTTGAATGGTTACATTCGTGTTAGAGGCTGTACATTTTGACTGTTGTCTCTGTATTCGATTACTGACTTTTAACGTTTTTTTCATTTCTGAGTAATTTTCCCTGTTATAATTCATACTTCAGTTCACCTCACTTTGTTTAGACCAATATTAAGTGAAATATTTTACACTCTATGTTTTGGATAATAGCTCAACGTCGCCAATTACATGTGACTACTTTACGAAATGAACATAGTACCTTTCAAGCTTGTCATTTCACTTATTCTTTATGAACTCGGTTTTTTTATGCGTTACATTATTATTATCAGCTTTTCTCTCGTAACATGTAACAACTAACTAAAATAAATCGTTTGGAGATTGAATAAAAACAACAGTTCTAAGCCAATTTCCACCAAAATATATTAATACAAATGAGACATAAAACAGAAAGTAAGTGATTCCATAATACAAGTGCCAATGAGAAGTTTATCATCTACATTTTCTCTGCTTTATTCTGAATAAACTCTTGTATTTTTTTATAAGGGTGTGTAGTCGGTTTTCATTTTCCTATGAAAATGTAACATGTCTATAGCATGTATGATACAATGACTGAGACAGAAGAATGTCATTAATTGTCTTCCTTTAAAACATTAGTTACAAAATTATTTCGTACCTTTCATTCTCCGAATACATTTTTTTTCTCTGGTAATGTCTTTTACTATTTTTTGGTACTTTTAATACTCATCTTGATAATTCCATCTCACTGTGCAAATATCGTGCAACAGTTTAAATTATTTGTGATGTTTCTTAGTCAATGAAGACAAATAATCAATAACAATAAAAACTAATCTAAATGAATTATACATACTTTGACATGAATTCGAAGAATACCTTGTAGTTTAAAATCGTCCTGACTACGTAATTTTACTTATTTGAGGAATCCGTTTTGTTGCTACTACTGCTTAACATAATACTAGTTCTAATGCTGTCATTATCAAATGCATAAAAGTGGTCTCATGTTTGTAATTAATTAGGGTTATGTAATACTGAGTGTACTACCTTCAGTATTCATCAACTTCCAAGTATACAGATGATTAGCCTTGATTATTTGAATTTAAAGCTTTCAACGGATGTTATTCACAAAGTAATACTTAGAATCATATGTGGTGCGAAATAAACAACAAAAAGAGGAATATTACTGATTATAATATTAATAGGGAAGATATTCAGAAACGTATGTAAGGTTTTGAAGACTGACGTTCGTTTAATTTAGTTTTAACATTAACAGTATTAAATATTCCTGACAAAACTCGTAGCTTCCAAGTTTAACAATATAGAACTTGATACTGGCCTACTGAATTAAAAGTAGTCCCACCGTAGACTATTTCTATATCTTAACTCGTACTGCTAATTAGTAAGGTATTTCTTTAAACTTGACATACAGCTGCAATATATACAGGTCATGCAGGAAATAAATCAGTGAACCATTTAAAGCCAAGTAACACTACAAAGCTGCTTTTGTGTTGCTTAAGAATTCCCAGGAATAAGAAATGTGTGTCCAGTAACCTATAGTTGTCTATGATCCTCAAGGTTAATTGCAGTCGTAACAAAATCTGCTTTTCAAACTGGGTTCTCTTCATCAGCCATCTGATTATCGTAAGTTTTCTAGTTATTTTTGTCTACATGTATATTTGTCTAAAAATCGTTTCGAAATTGCTTTTAAATTATTATGTGATTCCATAATACAAGTGCCAATGAGAAGTTTATCATCTACATTTTCTCTGCTTTATTCTGAATAAACTCTTGTATTTTTTTATAAGGGTGTGTAGTCGGTTTTCATTTTCCTATGAAAATGTAACATGTCTATAGCATGTATGATACAATGACTGAGACAGAAGAATGTCATTAATTGTCTTCCTTTAAAACCTTAGTTACAAAATTATTTCGTACCTTTCATTCTCCGAATACATTTTTTTTCTCTGGTAATGTCTTTTACTATTTTTTGGTACTTTTAATACTCATCTTGATAATTCCATCTCACTGTGCAAATATCGTGCAACAGTTTTAAATTATTTGTGATGTTTCTTAGTCAATGAAGACAAATAATCAATAACAATAAAACTAATCTAAATGAATTATACATACTTTGACATGAATTCGAAGAATACCTTGTAGTTTAAAATCGTCCTGACTACGTAATTTTACTTATTTGAGGAATCCGTTTTGTTGCTACTACTGCTTAACATAATACTAGTTCTAATGCTGTCATTATCAAATGCATAAAAGTGGTCTCATGTTTGTAATTAATTAGGGTTATGTAATACTGAGTGTACTACCTTCAGTATTCATCAACTTCCAAGTATACAGATGATTAGCCTTGATTATTTGAATTTAAAGCTTTCAACGGATGTTATTCACAAAGTAATACTTAGAATCATATGTGGTGCGAAATAAACAACAAAAAGAGGAATATTACTGATTATAATATTAATAGGGAAGATATTCAGAAACGTATGTAAGGTTTTGAAGACTGACGTTCGTTTAATTTAGTTTTAACATTAACAGTATTAAATATTCCTGACAAAACTCGTAGCTTCCAAGTTTAACAATATAGAACTTGATACTGGCCTACTGAATTAAAAGTAGTCCCACCGTAGACTATTTCTATATCTTAACTCGTACTTGCTAATTAGTAAGGTATTTCTTTAAACTTGACATACAGCTGCAATATATACAGGTCATGCAGGAAATAAATCAGTGAACCATTTAAAGCCAAGTAACACTACAAAGCTGCTTTTGTGTTGCTTAAGAATTCCCAGGAATAAGAAATGTGTGTCCAGTAACCTATAGTTGTCTATGATCCTCAAGGTTAATTGCAGTTCGTAACAAAATCTGCTTTTCAAACTGGGTTACTCTTCATCAGCCATCTGATTATCGTAAGTTTTCTAGTTATTTTTGTCTACATGTATATTTGTCTAAAAATCGTTTCGAAATTGCTTTTAAATTTATTATTTATTTAGAGCCACAGTTGAAGATATGCAACGTCGAGCTCAGTTAATGGCAAATGAAGAACACAACTGGTTAGTTCCTTATTTGAATTATTTATGGTAAAAATATTAATCAGTTGTTTCGATTGTTCAAAATTTATATGGTTCCAGTAACAAATCAGTTAATATGTTTTAATATCATTATGAATTTTGCATAGCAAACAGGTACTGTTCTGATGTGTTTTTTTTTGCACTTATAACCTATGATCAGCTTCGTCGATATGCAGGTATTTAAGTATTCTGGGACCACTAATTTTAAGTATAAATGCCTTGATGAATAGATCCGTAGGGATACATGATTAACTTCATATTAAGCCAATACTGTTTTACAATAATAAGACCTTAGGATGGTAAAACAGGAGTTTTTTATTGCAATATTTATGTATGTACTATGTCCTGGTGTCGACCTAAATCATTATCCTTATCTTTTGAAACTGATATAACGGCGATTACGATTGTGAACTTCCACACAGTACTATTATGATTCATTTTCATACTAACAAGACTAATACTTTTGATGATCTGCTTTCTGAGCTGGATTGTCCAATTACAAATCTTTTATTATAGTCATAGATGACATCATCGGTGCTTCCCTACTCCTGTAGTTTGAAAAGTACAACATCGCTGAAAGCATTCAAATGGTCTTCAAATCTTCTTGGTCAGTTCAAATAGGTGATTATTTTAAAATCACAATTGGCTTATCTTGTGTTGAAAAGGTACTCGTTTACTGGCTAATTTAAATTGTATAACGGTAAACTGTTTTTTCTATTTTGAAATGTCATTCATAATGTATTGTTGTACTTGGGGCTTAAACCTCTGCACTTATTACTTTTTGGATCACTTTCCAGGTATCGCCAGCAGCAGTTACTTCTAGACGCCGAGGATCATCGAAGGACATTGCTTGCAAAAGAAGAAAATAAGCTTCGTGAACAACGTAAAAGGTTAATTGACACTCAGACCAAACTTTAAATATTACCCTGTTTTATTAAGTATTTCTGTAAGATTCTTTTTATCTTTATACTGGTAGATGGTTAGTTTTAAAAGAAATGTTCTGTTAAAGCTTAATTCTGAACAAAGTATTACATAAAGTAGGTAGTGTAAAATGATTTCCCAAATTTCACACACTAACTTTGGCTGAGTGCTTTATTCAGTTGGTTTTTTTTGAATTGTAATTCTGTAATTCTTCTTGTTCCTCTATGTCACGTGGTTCATCTATTACTTTCAATTATCTGGACATCAGAATATTGGGAAGCAACTCCTAGATGTATAACATCGGGTTCGAAAATGGAATGAACACTTCTGAACTGAATCGTAGTGATAATTCTTTGATCATCACCCACGTAAATGGTATTGTAATAACAACTCACATCGAACTGTGTTCACAATAAGAGATTAAAGCCATTTGAATGTACCCACATAACATTTCCACAATGTCCGATAGTGATGTCTACTAATTACCATTATCTTTGTTGATTAAGTAACTACATTTATGATATTTTTAAACTTCCGTCTTTTTACTAACCTAATGTTTTCAATATTTGTGTATCATTACCTTTTACAGACTAAATGAATTAATTCGAGAAGTGAAATTACGTGAATTAAATTTAGCCGAGGAATCTCGCTGTCATTATAGACAATTGGATATTCGACGTCGCCAATGTGAACTAAATAAGTTAGAGCAAGAGTTAACTCGATTAGTAAGTTCAAAATAGTTTATATATATATATATATATATATATATATATATATATATATATATATATATATAGCAAAACCCACAACTTTAACACATGTATTAAATGTAGAACTAATAATTTGCCAACACTGTTTTGCTTATCAACGTGAAATTATCTACAAACTACAGTAACTACAACCATGATCATATATTTGTCTGTAAATGTTAATGTGCATGAGGTTTTCTCACATGTTCCCCTTATCCACTCAACACTCCTGAGGTGGATAGGTCAACCTCTAATAATAATTTCTGACTGCATTCATTGGTTCAGGTGTTCCGGACCATATTGTCTCACCATTTTTTAAACATCATAAAATATATAAATGTAATGAATATGATTAATTTGTACATTTATTAGCTTTTCGCTGGTTGAGCTCTTTATTCCGATGACATTGCTTCTACAATTTTAAAATGCTGAAATGCTATATTTTTGTGTCTCAACATGTTTCCCGTTTGAAGACATTCATATTAATTCTAAACAATAATTTGAAATTTATTGAAACATATGTGTAATCTCTCTTTTAATAATAGTCACTTAAATTATTCCTCTAATCTCACACGAGAGACTTGTGAAACTTCCTATACTGTAGTATATCACACTATTAGATGGTGTGTGGTGGAACGTTGTCTTCTTACCACTGTTTATGGGGTTTTCATGCGTCACCTTATCAAAATACCCATAGGCTTCTCCGTCTTCGGTGAACAGGCTTCCGTATTTTGCTACTACCTTATTGATATTTTCCATGTTCTCTTGCGGTAAGATCGTGGCTTGTGTCTTAGCTATCTCGCTGTTCTCGTGTATGCTAAAATGCCTACACTTAGTGTTTACCGTCTTGTTCTTTGTGTCAATTACCGCCTCCACCTCTCTAAGGAAGTCCGCCCCACAGTTTTGTTCGCTGTATGCCTTTAGTTACTACGAATGGATGTCGTACAACGCAATCTCCAACTTCGACACAACAGTCTGAGACTCCTAAAATTTTCAGTGCATGCCCGCTCACTGTTTGCACTGCTAGTGAACACGCCCTGATCTGCCGACACAGTCCTACATCTATTAAGGATATAGCAGCACCCGTAACAACTAAACAAACCAGTACTCTCCCGTTTACACGCACTTTTTGTATACAACGCACCTTTATTAACCAACCCCACAACCCGAAAAGATGTTTCAAAAAAAGAAGACGGTGTGTAACGTTTAAAGGGTCTCGGTCACCGTTTCTTCGGGCAGTTCCTTCTGTAATGTCCTAGTTCTCCACACTCGGAGCACCTACTCCTCTCCTCCGTACGGATCCGGACCCCGGCGACTTGCTCCTCCAGTTCGGCGATTCGCTTCTCCATAGACGCTGTCCTGCTGTGTTCGGTTATCGAAGAGACCCAGGTGCTAGCCAACTGTCTGCATATTCGCGCCATCTCCACAACATCCAACGACTGCACCGCATGCACCAATCAAAGTTGTCTGGCTACGTCACCCGGAACACATTCCAAGAACTGGGACGTCAGCAGCTGCTCCCTCGAGTTGTCATCTAAGGATGGCAAAGCACGACGCAGCAGACTTGTCAAGGTGGCAGCCACCACAGATGGATCACCACCTGGGGCCAGACGCACGACCCTGACCTGCCGCAAGGCCACCTCTCCGTCCGCCGGACCGTCGATCTCGGGCGCCAACCTGGCTACAACATCTTCCCACGTGGCCCCACCGCCGGCAAGTCCTATATCGTCAAACGCCGCCTTCGCACGCCCCCCGCAGCGGGGTTCCGAGTACTGTCACCTTCACCTTCTGTCCTCGCACACCGACCAGCTCCGTAATGGCTCCTAACTGCCGCAGGACTGCACTGACGTCTCCATCTTCGAACGGTTGTAGCCGCGGCACCTTCATCTTGTCCAGAGGCAGCGACGCCAGTTGTGAACCATGCCAATTAGACATAAAAACAGAGTATGTCATAAAATATTACACACATTACTTCCGATCATCAGTTTGCACATCCTTCGCGTTCTCTGGACCGTGTCGTTTATCAACTTGCTTCTCTTGGTTTTTCTCAATTCTCCTCTGTATTTTAATCATGCTTTACTCCTTGCTACCTCGCAACTCGCCCCGTATGCTGTTTACTGATTCTTCCCAATTTCCTTTGACACTCTGCTACCTACTACTTATTGATGACCTTATAAGTAGCATATACCACACCATTACTCAGTTGTTAAAGCTTTCGATTATCAATCTTAGGATCATATAAACGAATTCTACTCCTTCTACTTAAGTTTTAATAATCAGGTGTTTAGAATTTAGTATATGAACCTTTATATGACTACTGAGTTATATTGCGTTTAACAGAATGTATTCCTACAAAGTATTTGTATTTTTATTGAGGATCTTTAATAATATTTCGGGACTCAGTTTGAACCTCATACATCAGATGTGAGATTTTGTTCCTATATAAAATAATTCAGTTGTGTCAGCATAATAATAATAAGTAAAATCAGTTGTAGAAGCTCTCAGATAGGGTTGAAAATATTCTTTCGAAATGCTGTCCGGTATAACCTTTATAATGGTCGACATTGCCCAACTGCTGGTATTGCTTTCGGATCTAGTAAATTCTGATGATGGTCTCTAGTCACCGTAAAACTATGAATATCCACGAGCTTTTGTATTTATTTGACATTTACATGGAGTAAAGTCCTTATTCTCCTCTTCTGTGATTTGATTTGAGACTTGTTGGTCTTGAGGGGTTTAAAGTTCAAGAGTTCAGTACAGGCTCCAAAGTTTGTATCCTAGGTTTATCACAATAACAATCTAATCACGCTAAGATAATCAATAAAGTGTTGTTAAGGTATCCGTCGAAATTTGAATGGATGTTTATATAATTCATTGATATGTATGTTACTTATTCACGGTTTTTTCATTACAATGAAATTGAGGACAGTAGTTTGTTGAAACTTTCATGTCCACATAAATTGTAGAATAATGAATGAAAATTCCAGCATCTAACCTTATGAAGTTACTACAAATCCCTTTAGCTATGAATACTTCTAAAATATGTACATCATTACTTGACAACTTATACTATATTTTTTATGCTTTTAGACGAACTGCCGTATTGATGAAATGGATGCAGCTGCATATGCTGCAGAGTTGGCTGACTTGAGTGAACGTTTACACCAGAGGCGTGCAGAAACCCTAGCATTCATGAATAAACATTTACAATCAGAATACAACATAGATGCACTGTCGGGCACAGAGCATTGTCTTTTAGCTACAACCTCTCCTGATACTGATGATTTAATTAAGCTTGATAGATATCGTGAGAGAAATGTTCGTGATATTTTTTCAGACAGTCATAGTTGTACAAGGATACCAGTAGATTCTGATGTAATGACGTCAAACCTAAAACCTCAGAATTCTCATAAGAAGGTAATTAATCTTTACTTAGTTTGATTATGTTTATCATTTAAACGTGGGTTTTATTCGTGTCAAACACTTACCGTTTTTTTTAACTTTTTTATCGATTCATAATGTTTCATGTTTTGCCTTATTACTCTCCTTTTTTATTGGACCATTTCACTTGTTATGAAACTGACCGTCGAATCGTTTCTACTCTTTTGGTCTCGATTTACAAATAAGTTTTGATAGCATGTTACTAAGGTTGATTACAGATACAAGTTATAATTTTGCATGGTTACATATAGAATTACAATTAATATTATTTATTGATATTAAAACGTGTAGAAGATAACTATAGAATATTCTTTAGTAGGCTACTTGATGTTCTTTCCAATGTCGTTAACTAGTTTACAAATTTTTTAAGTGAATTAAAATCTTTTAGATTATGATTCGTTGTGACTTTAAAGGATCATACCACAGATCCATATACTATATATCTTCTCTTAAATATTACATTTCTTATTATTATTACATAGATATTGGAGTTTACGTCTCGAATATTAATTCATTTACTTCCATTACATGTTTTTGTTGTTTTGCATTAAATAAGTCAAATGGAACCAGATAAGTAACTGTTTGTAAGTGTCTCTTAATTTACTCTGTTTGTATTTTAAGTTCATATTCACCATTAAATTATTTCGATGTTTTATAATAAAGAGAATCATTCTATTCACTTCATCTTGAACCTGAAAGCTACAATGTTTATTTTGATGTATGGCTGTCATTAAAATGACTTTTCTCGAAGAATTTCTCTGATTACCTACCTTGTTCTTGTATTTTAAACACAATTTTGTTTTAATTTGATGTCATGAATTTTTCTGAATAAGCCAACTGTTGAATACCAGGAAGCACAAAATAGCTGTTTGCTTTTACTATGGGACTCTTCATCAGTGCGCATCTTATAGTGTTTACCACGGAGTCAGGAGATTCTAGGTTCGATCCTTGACGGGTTTGCAGGTGCGCACTGCTGAGGATTCCCTTACTGAGGCGAAATAGCCGTCCAGTGCATCATGATGGTCAATGGTTGTTTAATTCAAACCAGTTAATGATATCAAATTAACATTCAGCAATTTCTACAACACCCAATTTCAATTTTCTTTTAGAAATTTGTTATTTTTGGTGAATATAAAAACGATGCATAACGTGTTCCACTAGTGATTTTTTTTTACTTATATACTAATCTATGATATTTTAATGTTCTATATTCAAAATGGAACTGTTTGGGCTCTAGGTAGTCATAAAATGTTATCAAGTCATAATGCTTTAGGTTTTGGTCAGGTTTATATATTTATTTATATAATTAACAGTATTTATATATTTAACAGTATTTACAGAGTTATTATTTCTTACTATCATCATGTGCATAGCGGTTTTCTCTTAATAAAAGGCTATCTTCATCATGATACTTTCACTTAAGTTTCAACCCTATCACTGTTACTCAACCAGCATGATTTTCTTCTATTTCGATGTCACTTCGAGCTTTATAGACGCATGTCTAGAGAACCAAGATTTATATTAAGGGGTTTTTGGTTTTTCCAACCTAGAGATTTAATTTATAACTGTGTGTCATTTATGGTCGAAGATAACTAGCTTAATTTTTTTCCAACAAAAGAATAGCATATCCCTCTACGTAGGTTGTGATTAGCTTGTACGTGTAAACAAACATTCAACTACATTATACAGATATTACTATTTCTACTTTGACCTATATTGTTTATTCGCTATTCCACTGTTATCAGCTTCAATAATATTTTATTGCATTGATATTTGGTTTTCTATCAAATAGCTGAATATTTGAGTACCTGAGTTCATGTGATAAAGCAAAGTTAGGTTTGAATCAAAAGTAAGCATCCATATTCCAAGTATTTAATGCTTATTTTTCTGAATTGTTTAGAAAATGGATGTTTTTGATTTCGAAATTCACATTTATAATCTTTTTTTATTTTCTTCTGTATAGTCATCGCAGTTTAAAGCAATAGAAATGTTCCCATTTACTTCAACTAAACTTCAACCACAAACTGTCGAGTGATCAGTATAAAATTCGTTCCTGTTCTACTTACTTTTGGAAACTATCTTAAAATTTTTAATTACAGTGAAATGCTTGTCTCCGGTTTGATCAGTTAGAATCTTTGTTATCATTATGATACTGATGAAAATGATTTTCTTGTTTCAAGCATAGTTAACTCCTCATGCGTAATTATATGTCCATGTATTCATCGATAAATTAATTTATTTGCATTTTCTTTAATCTTTCTTATAATTATAAGCAGTTTATTCTGCCAATTATGCTATCTTTGTATACATTTTCCTCCTTAAACGTTTTCGTGGTTGTACTTAATTATTTACTTGGAATATTGATTTATATTTCTCTATGACGGGGATGTTTCTCTTATTTACTACACGTAGTCTCAAGTTAATTCTAGTTTGTTAACTATAAGTGTTTACCAAAAATTGAAGTGTGGTCGGATTTGTCACTACCATTTTTATATCTGAAATCCTGTACTGTTTGTTGTAAAAGTATGCGTCTTAAAGAATGGGTTATGAATTTTTTTATAGTAAAACGATGCAGGTATTATCTCCACTCAGTATGTTTTAGTATGGGGGGAATGGCGGGGAGCTACTGTTGTAACTCAGTCAGAACACTACCATTCATTGTGCTATATTTGCATACGGCGTAACTTATTAACTAGAGGCTATCAGAACCATATATGTTAAGCAGAAAGTATTTTGTTTGATTATACCTGCAGTATAGTATTTACTGGATAAGATTGTATTGTGGCTATTCGTTTGAACATTTCGATCATTTCAACGTTTATAAGACTGACCCCATAGTTCAATTGTTTTATTTTGTCACTAAATTATCACAAACAAGTACGTTTGTCGTTTTTTGAAACATCCTTACAAACTTCTTATGTAGGCACCATCTGCTTACACTCGGTTAAGTCTTCAGCTGATATCTAGATATTTTTTCTGTTCTGAGGCGACACTTTTGGGCCTATTGGTATTAGTAACTATGAATTGTGGATACATAATTCTTATGTTGAATTTTGGGATGCTTTGTAGAAATTTGTAATGAGCGGCAGGAACTTCCGTTCAGTCAACATTCAGTGGATTTATTAGAAACCTTGACACTACGGGATTAATTATAGTAGTGCTTTCTAATCAGCTTTAAACTATAAATACACGTGCTTCTGTAAATAATTGACTCATTGCGGTGAAGCTTCACTTTCTTCCGACATGAAACTTGGAACATTTAGTTATCATAGTTCAACAATGCTAGTGCGCTAATTTCTACACATTAGTCGTTGCTCGAGCATAGAGTATGCTATTAAGGTATGCTGAAATTAGATTGATAATTTTAGCAGTATTTTCGTGTTGGGTTTAGCTGTCATGATGACTGTACGCAAGTGAGAAACACTTTGTTCACAACCAATTATTGTAAAAAAAACAGTGGAACTAGGGGTTTTCCGCCGGCTATTTAACAATAATGACGTAATTCTATTGTTTTAAGTTAGTAATAAAAACACAAAGTCATATCATTTTACAGGCAAAATGAAGATTTCATGAGATTACTGTAGTGACTGTTTTAAGTAGTTCGGTTTACATAAATTTGACAATATATAAATATATTTGAATAAAATACAAGGGTTAAGGTTTACGGAAATGTGATGTTTTGATTATCACTTCGAATAACGTATTGCAGTCACGTAGTAACTCAAATGTAGTAGTAGTAGTAGTAGAACTGTATTATAATCACCTGTAATAGAAGTTGCAGTCAGTAGGCACTCAGCAATCCAGGGACCAGCTATCACACAATCCAACGCAGGAATACCGCTTATAAGGAGCCTAGCCTGGAGCATATATATATATATATTTATGCATATAGAAGTAACAATGTCGCAAATACGAATAGTCATAAAAAGGTGAAAACTGGACAGCCAGTGACGAATAGGGAATGAGAAGGTCAGACTAACGTTCGTCAATAAAACAATCTGACATAGGGATCAGTAGGTAGATACACATACGGGAAGATACATAATTTTCAATACAGTAACGCATTTATATAATGTCAGGAATAGAAGTACACAAAGTCATATGATTGTCTGGATTTACCTGAACTAGATATCGAAGATCACTACAGATAATCATAATACAATGGAAGGATCTTATCAGGCTATTGGTTAATATTCAAGCACTTACGACACTATTGATTTACAGGGTTGCTTGACAATTATGAAAGATGCGGATATTTGTAAATAAAGTGTAAGACCAGAAAAGTTTGCTTCTTGGTTCTGTGAAAAATGCTCGTAGTCAAGATTTCGAAAAATATGAAAATTTGTCTTAATTGTTTGTATGGAGGCTTCGTCGTTAGTCAAGATTCTCCATCTTCGTCAAAAGTGAGGGGAGACTAGCTTAGGAGCTATTTGACTGTTACTCATACTCCAGACTAATGGCTTTGCCTGTCAGTTAATCCAGCTTTCGTTGAATGTGTCGATCGATAGATCTCCTACTACTTCCTGAGTTAGAGAGTTCCAGTTGTTGATTATTCTGTGGAAGAGTCGGTAATCAAGTGACAGCTGATTCATTATGGGCTTGTGGAATTTTCTGATGTGTCCTCGTAAACTTTCCGTCCAGAAAGGTTACAAAAATAAAAACATATCAGGGCCAGACCTATTAATGAACATTTTGAAGACTGCAGATATGTGGCCTATTGTTATTCTTTATCATAGAGAGAATAAATTAAGTTCGGCCAGCAGTCCGTCTTACAGAAACAATGATATATGAGGGACTAATCTTGTTGTTGTTCTTTGAATGGTTTCCAATAACTCGGAATTTTTTCAAGACAAGGACTGGTTGCTTACATAAAGTATTAAAGTATTCGGTCATTTAAATACAGTGTTCAAGTTTAAAAATGTCCTGGCATTAAGTCGAGTAAGACTCAACGTGTCATCCATAGAGTTTGAAAGCTTTTAGCTGCAGTATCATGGCAATGTGGAATAGTTTTCGATCGCTGATATTTGTGGCTCCAGGACCAATATGCGTCTGAATGACGGGAAGCACAACGTTATTTACCGTGCATGTATTTATACTATGATATCCAATATGCATAATAAGGCTTCAACATTCGATGCCAGTTGCCAAATGTTGAGCCATTATTCTGTCTGCATATCCTTTTAGAATCCTCAGCTGTCTCTTTCGTGGTGTATAGCTCGCCATATCTTAATATCGTCAACACACAGCAAGACTGACGATGATAGTAGATTATGAAGGCGGAATAACACTGGTCCAGAAACTGTTCCCTGAAGGACTTTATGAAGTATTGTCTCCCAACCAGACAATTTGGAATTGATCCACATACTGTATTTCCACCCAACTAAGAAGTCATTTATCGACATAAGTAAATTTCCCTTGATTCCCATATTGTGTAACCTAAATAGTAGCCTAGAGTTAGGGACCTTGTTAAGAGCCTTACGGACATTGGTTATATCATTTGGGACCTTCTGCTCCTTCGAAGTACTCCGACGCCCTTGTGCCACTAATAGGTTTGAGTGTCCTAAGTAACCTGTTCTCAAACAAAGTTGTTCTCTAGAGAGCAGCAGATTTTCTTCTAAACACTTAAATAGTACCTTCTAGACAGCTTTCTTTAAATCCTTAAAGGCTACTATAATTGGATCTAATTAGAAATAGTTTTCAGGTTTATGCCTCGCACCTGTTTTAAAAGCAGGGCCTATTATGGTCTTTATTCCAGTTTCTAGGCAATATATTTTTAGTATCCAACGGATGCACTTTACCCAATAGATTTCTCTACACTGAGTTTACTTAATAGTTTAAGAGAATCTAGTTCTCGCCTGTTAACTGATTATGTGGTGTGGTTTGATGAAACTGAGTCCTTACGTATGGATGGTGCCCGAGTATTATTTTACTAAAGTAATCAGCTTCACTAAGATCATCACCCACAGTAGTTTTTAGGCTATTTCCAAACAAAGTTGGTGTATAGCTTCCTTTCTGCAGTGATGAACTGAAATAAGCGTAACACAATATGTATCGCCAACGTACCAACACAAAAGGTGAATTACTTAAGTAACAACAATGCGCTTTTTCGGAATAATTCTTTTTTTATTTAACGTGCACGGATTTGTGAGGAATGTAGTATTTGTCATGTCTCCGAAACCGCGAATATTATTCTGCTTCTTGTAACAGATCACAAATAATAATCTATTCGCTGTTTTTGCCAGAAGTTGTTTCAAACAGAAGCGCAAAATGTGCATGTTATACACTAAGTCTGAATGTGGTAACATCACACGAGTGACTACTATATCCACTCATATGCATTGTTAACCAACATTATAACTCAGTGGTTTAGAGGGGAACCGTTATTTGTAATGAGGATCCGTTAATTCGGATGATGATGTTGAAGTGAGATTATCGCAGTAAACAGCCAGGAAAGATTAGTTTCACTCCGAAATCTTCTAGTCAGCTGCGAATACAATAATGATATTTAGGAACCTACTGAGTTATTACTGGGTAGACCGGCTTAATTAGATGTGAGAAATTAGTGTAATTAAGTTAAATGAAGACAGAAAAGTCATGTATATCAACTAAACAAAAAATGTAAGAGAATATACCATTTAACCTAAATAGTGAAATCAGCTGTGAACAAGCAGTTGATCATATCCGGCGGTTTTAATAGTTACCCAAACAGTCAAGAGTATAAATTTGTAAACCTAATATTGATTAGCACCACCTGAAAACTCACATTTGTAAAATAATATGTTTGTATCATGTAAAATTAATCCGTCACAGTAAATAGTTCCTTAAATAAATAGTTGCATTAACCCTCATCATTGCTACTGACCACATTTGTGTCAGCGGACACGACTAGCTGAAGGCTCATGGTCAAGCATCACAACTGGCTCATGACACGACGTGACAGGGGGGGAGCAACTCGTCTCCTAGATAGACAGGCTAAGCTTTTCCATTCCATCAATTCTCTACTCACGGTCAAATATACCTTCTTGTCCATCCATCAAACCTTTGGTTAGTTCTTATACAAACCTGTGGGTTAAATCGTTTGGACCTACTGTGGTTATACGATAAACGTCAAGTGGATATTTACATGATGCACTTCGAGTCATTTAACTTGTTCTAGCTAACATCCTGATGCTTAGGTGTAATGTGTTACGGTCATTTAACAGAGCTCCATAAGCAAATCAGCCACCTAGCAATAGAATGCCCAGGAAATGTGATAGCAGCTTTGAGAGTTAACATGACTTCATGGTAGGCTAATGTATTAGTCCCGCGGATGTTGGGCTCCCAAAACCACTGGCTATCACATTACCTAACAGTTGGATAGTCGTTACGAATTAAAAGTTTCAAAATTATAGTGTGTAAGAACAGAATGAAACATAGCTCAAAATAAAGACATGAAAGTAATCAGTTGGACCAGAAAAAACAATATAAAATTATAAATTTGGTGTATAGATGATTAACCCTGTAGAATAAATCAGCAAAAAATAATAATGATGACCCATATTGTAAATATGAGTATCTTATAAAAGTAGTTTAAGTTTGGTGACAATAAATTGTTTCAGTGATTGCAATACATGTTGATGTCAATATTAACCATTTCTCCAAGTATACAACAAAACACAATCATCTAACCACCTCCGAAAAACTGTAGCTGTCGGTACTCTGGTTAAAGTAACATGTTAATACTTTTAGATGGAGCTCTTCTGTCCCCTCTAGTTCATCTGTGATTGAGCTATAGTAAATCGATAGTACAGAAGGGATGCGAGAGCAATCGTTTATATCTTGACTTCCTTCCGGAGTAAAACCTTGAATAACCTTTGTTCAAACGGCATAGAGATAGTCACAGACCTGGTAATTGACTCTCTGCTATTCTGAGGCTTAAATTGATAAATTGTGATACCTGTAGTTGAGGATTTGTAATTTTTTAATTCTTCCCCATTGGTTAAGCGACAACAAGTATTGTTACAACCGCTTTGTATTAATTTCACAAGGAAGATTTACGTTCTCACTTCTTATTTCTCAGTCGAAGGCTGAAGAACCCACATTAAACACAACCAAAGAGTGTACACCTGACCTCAACATCAAAACATGACAGCGGAGAAAATAATTGGTTCAAAGTAGATTTCACACAGGATATTGGTACTAGAGTTCGCGCGACTTCAAATTTTTCTCAGGAATATCTTTATGAGCTTTTCTTCGAATGATTGATTATCTGTTCTATAAAGAATTCAGTAAAACTATAAAAGTGACCTTGAGGCAAGGCTAGATAATGGATACAACTCATATGTAAATTATAATCTTGCACTAATAATAATGAGTAAAAATAGGCAAAAGTCGGAGTGAACATTATAAATTTACATCATTAGTAAGCATTTTATCTATAATACACAGCATAAACCATACCAACATAGTTTCAGTAATAAGCTACGATTTTAATAATCTCTTTACAATTTTCATTAGCCTGCTCCATAGTTTACTTCTGCCAAGATTTCTATGATAAAATGCAATGAACAACCCAAATACTGATTCTCATTACCTTTTAACTTTGTGATCATGCATTTCTGTAACCTACTAAAAGGTGAGATTCAGTGATAATGCTTACCGTAGCATAGGTACCGTAGCTTTTGTATGCTAAGCTTCCCCTCGATTTTTGTCAAATTCATTTTTTGGTCGGTTTAGGCTGCGTCATCCGGGTGCTTCGTGTTTCTGTTGGTTTAGTTTATACTGACGAAAGTTGTATTTTGTGTTTTCGAAAGTTTTGCACTTAATATGTCTGTATTGTTTCTTTTTCCATAGAATGAACAACACAAAAGCGAATATATTTGTATAGCCAACCATTGTCCAGTCATTGATTTATGGAACCACCACATTTGTGTGATTAGCTCATAGGCAAATGTCTGTGCACAAGTGATCTCAAGTACTAATATCCTAGGTAGCTGTTTACCATTTCCTTCCTCATTTTTTGTAACAGACTATTCATATTTCAGTCACGTTCCAGAGCCTTAAACCCTTTATGCTATTTTTGGCGAGTTTAGTATGATCAGACTTTTTGTAAGTTTTCGTTTTAGGATAAATGGCAATCTAGCTTTATTTAGATGGTTGTGTTTCCCAATCTTCTGAAAGCCCATAGTCGTTCCCTTCATATTTGTGGCCGTAACATTCCTTCAAATATCCCATTGCCTCCTTACATCACTCAAAAGACCGACATATTGCCATCGACAGTCGAAGTTCTAAGTGGACGTAATATAAGTGAATGCAAACGAGCGGGTGCACTTATCCGCCAAATATTTGACGCTCTTGAGGGATTTATTATACCAGGATTATCTACCCAAGATGTCGACGATTTCGTGTTTGACCAATGTATCAAAAAGTCGGTGTACCCGTCTCCGTTAGGATATAAAGGTTTCCCAAAGTAAGTTTTCTATTCCAAGGTTTTATATGTCATGTTCAGCTAAGTTCCAGAAGTGGTTGTCTTGCAAATAACTTTCATAATTCCTTAACTGAAGGGATAGACTTATAGTTTATCAGTATGGATATATCGTCTAACGTGAATTTTCTGTCCTTTACGCTGTATAATCAAATACATGAATAGAAGCCCATTAATGAGATACTTTACTTACATACTAACTGAGCTACTTGATTTTAATAAAGCAATCATTACTGCCTTTGAATTTGCATTTTATACGTTATCCTATTTAATGCGACCACTGATTTTTCAAATTTTGTTTCTTTGGACACAGGTCGGTCTGTACGTCAGTAAATGAAGTTGTTTGTCATGGGATACCAAAGAAATCACAGATACTAAATTTAGGTGATATTATATCTGTAGATATTTCTGTGTATAATGGCCATGTCCATGGTGATTCCTGTCACACTTTTGTGGTTGGTGTAGACAGCCAGCTTGATTATCCCGATTTAGAAATTGTTGAACGGATAAAAACTGCTGTTTATTTATGCACGGTAGCTAAAAAGTGCCGTGATGCTGGTATCAGTGTTTGTGGCCCAAATGCTCTTTACACGTCTATTGCAGAAGCAGTTACAAAATGCGCTGATGCATTTCAATGTCAGGTTGTGGTGGGTGTATGTGGACATGGAATCGGTCCATTTTTACATGGACCACCGGAAATAATTCATTCAGTTCATGAATTACCATCCCAACCACTGGCACGTATGCTACCTGGTCATACATTCACTGTCGAACCATGTATCTCCCTTCCTCCAAGCAATTCTGGAGTTAAATTTAAACGCAATACAAATTTTGCAGTTCCTGTCGTTTTGGAAGACGGATGGACAGTGGTCACTAGAGACAACTCTTTGACAGCTCAATTTGAACATACAATTTCAATTACAAATGAAGGTTGTATAGTACTAACCTGACTTAGTTAACCTTATTCTCATCAATAATATTGTTTTTGTCTCATATATGGGGATTCAATTTTTCCTCAGTTTCTGAGGTCTGTAACTGACAATAAATTTTAAATCCACTTGTACATATTTCGAAAGGATATTAGTGTGTGCTTTGAATGTTTTGGAGGAAATGCGTCTATTTAGCACCAATTTAAGCATTCCATAGAGTATACTGATAATGTTAGTTATCTTAAAGTACTTATTATGAAAATTTTCTAAGTGATTGGGAAGAAAGCATGTTTCGTAAATAATGGGGCTCAGTTAGGAGACATGTATGCAACTTTGACTAAACTCATAATTTCTCATAAATTGAAATTCGTGTCTTCTAAAACATCACTAAGCATACCGACCCAACTATTCCTGTCATAATAAAAACCAATGTACATCAAGCCTTCTAACTAAACAGCAGTGAAGGATTAAATTAAGCTAGATAGCGAAGAAGTTGAAATAACAATAATGCTTTTACTTGTAATAGTTATCAAGTGTGATGGATATGGATCCAAACATTAGAATCGATTAAAAATTATGAGTTAGTGTTAGGACAAGATTTGAACGAAATGTAGAGGTAGAGTGCATCTCGACTTAAATATATACTACCGAACGGCTCTAATCACTGGTTTTAATCCCATGAGCCGTAACCAAAAATTCTGAATCACAAACTGATAGTAACGTCATAAGTTGATACATTGTAATCCGGTCGATTTTATATTTCTTCAACTACTAATCACTATTTCGAGTCAAGGTAAGCATTCCTATAGCATGCGTAACGCGTCGCAACCACTGCCGATAAAGACACTGCTGAATTGGCAGTCGTAATTGTCATTAATAGTTTGGTCTAACTGACAAGAGGGGTTCTTCGAAAATATTTATGACTAAATACCATCAACTTATATATGTCCTCCACTTTCAAAATTTATTTTTCACTCTTATGAAACAAAACATTGCATATCTATTCAGGGTACTATTTGGTTAGTCAGTCGCGATAAACATAAAGCCTTGTAAAAGTATCCACTAACTCAAATTAAGCCGCATCTTAACGAAGTGTTGGGATTAACAAAGCGATCGTCGTACTAATAGTAGGATCCTTGATTGTGAGTAGCATTTAACATTGACGAAAGTACGAAATATTGTTAAAGCCCAAAACTTTTCAATGATTAAAGTACGAGTATACTTGCACTACCGTAAAGGGGTTTGAACTATGTCACTGAACACTTCAGTATACTACGATTATTTTACGGACTCCAACTAGATGTTCAATCAGTCTGTAATTGTGTAAAATGTTCGTATTGACTGTTTTAATGTGTTGCAGGTTGGTCTAGATGTTCTCTTGGTTTTGATTAAGATACTTTACTTAACAAAAATAAAATCTGTTGTCCCACCGAGTCCCCACTTACCTTACGGAAATGACTTTTCTTCTTGATTGTAATAACCAAATTTCGCGAAAATATGACTATAACTAAGCTGCCTTCAGCTATAGAAACTGAGATATAATTAAGAAAATAAGGTTTTACAGCAGGTTGCATACACGGAGATTATTGTTACTTAGGACAATTTAAAGGTTGGTGCTGAAAGTACTAACTAGAAGCCATGAGCATTTTTGCAAAATATTTAATGGACCGTCATATATATATATATATATATATATTATATATATATATATTGTTAATTATGTCTCTGTTTAGCTGAAGGCAATTTTCATCCGAAAATGTAGTGTTTATTTCAAGGGGAAGTTGCATATTTGGCCATTTCTGCACATTATTGTGATAACAAAGTACGTTGGTGAACAGATAATATCTGTAGCATTAAAATAGCTAATAAAGTCCAAGTTTTATTGACACATCATGAAAAAATATCCTTGATAAGGCATCTATAGTGGTCATGTAGTCTGGGAAATTATTGGTTTAATTCAATTGTTCGTACTTATTCGTTAAATGCTATATTCGGATGAAGTCTAATTCAGTATTCCATAGACTCCCACATAACAAGCTCAATTTTTATTGCATTTGACTGGTTTTGCGAGCGAATTTTAGTATGAGTTATTAAAATTGTTGTAGATGATCTCTAAATATCTATTTTTACTTTTCAGCCGTGTTTATGAACAACATAGAACCTCAGACATGTGTACATCGGTTTAAGCTGCCACATTTCAGAAGTATAGCAAAATCAGTAGAAGTAGTAGTTGCTTCAATGATAATAGTAGTTAAAACAAACAATAGAGTAGACGTATAGTTATACACGGTGAAAGAATTAGTTTATAGAAAGAAGGACATGAAGTATGTTAAAAGCCACGATTTAAGGGGGGAACGAAGAGTGGGTACATTTACGCCACTGTAACCGATTTTGAACTATATCACCCAGAGTTTCTAACTACTGGTTACGGCATTTATACTGACATGAACGACTCAAAATAGCAGTCATTGACTGATGACACGCTTTGGTTTAGCCTCTAGCTTTCGCCTATCTTACTCCATTATCAGTCAGTATCGCGCTTTGAGGTAGGCTATTGTCAGGCATCTACTCATAGGCTATAACAATTGTATTAAAACTGATAGTGTCAGGTAATTAGTGGTTATATGAATGGCATATAAACGGTTCAAACCTTACTTGTTTTGCAAATATCCCAATTCGTGCTTATCGAAATTTCAGGATAAGATTAGTTTTGTCAAAGTACTTTATAATAGGATTTTTAAGGTGTAGTATGAGCTTGTCACTGTAACTACCGGGCCAAGCTCTAAAAGTCTGAGTCCGGTGGTTTGTTCTCCACTAATACGTAAATCGCAAACGATTTGAATATAAAGTAACCAAATTTTACTATTCCTTTAGCTTACAGTATGTTATCAGGTTTATGATTATTTTCCTCTTTCTTATGTGGTTGATCCTTATATATGTCGGTGACTAACGGTAGCTGTACAAAATAGGGCTTGTCTAACAGCGTATTTAACTGGTTCGAGAGCTTAAGTGAAGTGCAGCACGAATTGAGAATCTATATGGATATTTAAGGACTTTGGCGATGGCTTCTTATCATTCCTCGTTAATTATTATGTGAATATAATAACTATGGGCGCACTTGAACATTATAATAGTGTATTCTTAGAATTCCTTTATCATAAATGCAGCCACAAAAAACAGTGAAAACCCCACAATAGTAGTATTGTACTGCAATAGAAACGCAGTCAACCCGTCTAGCCAGGGATATGTTATTATATGTTAAAATATTGTCTTAAACATAAGCGAAAGAGGTGAGAACTGGGAAAATCATTAACACGTGGTGAATATGAAAATCAACTTGATGAAGGAATAGGTGGACAGGTACACATGGAATTACACCTCCAAAGCTCGTATGAGCAATGGTACAGGAGTCATATGAATGACGGTACGAATATAACAGTTACATGGTAGCTTGAATTCGTCACAAAAACACCACAGACAGATATTACGGACTATCGCTATGTTCTTGAAAGTCAGAGAATGGTGTAACATCAAGATGGGTGTGAATTCCGTAAGAGATCGCTTAAACATGTTTATAATATTAATAGATCGCGTACGGACCCACTCTCTGCTGGATTAATGAGGTTTAGACTTGCGTACTGTAATACAGTTTAAGAAGCTGACTGTCCGCCGAATTGTTTAAATAATTTCCTTTCCATATAACGGGACGCTTCTACTCTATATATTAGCATTATTTCAATCCCACCATTGAAACAGGTGAGTTTTACAGAGAAGTGACAATTAGATTAAATGCTGACCGTAAACTGGATAGTAATTATAATCAAACAGTGTTCGCTTTAGACTGCTGTAGTTTTGGATATGACATCTGGGACCCAGTGGTACCAGAAACATTTAGTTGATAACCTGATTTGAATGGCAAGTGATTGACAATCGAAACCCAATTATCACAATTTTGCTTCTACTGTTCTAGTAAACTGGGAGATCGAACAAATCACATATCGGCTGTTTATTAAATTGCATTTTAATAAGGTACCGGATTTCAGACATATGAATATGTGTACAACATCCTACAGTGGGTATATTACCAAGGTAGTGGATCTGGTTTGTTGTATTTGAATGCAATGATATTTAACACGAAAATCCTACACAGTTCTGTTCAGTTTAACGAATTTATTAGAAATATCTAGGTCATCGATACATTTGTAAACTAGCCATGCAACAGTGTAGAATTAAAGAGACCTGGGATATATTACGATTTTAGCTAATTAAATAATATTATAAAGGTTGGTTTCGAAAATTATCCGAAGCACCATTATTATAATAGTTTGGTTCTAGCAAATTTTAGTAGAAACTAGCGGCATCACCTTAGGTATCGATTGAATAATAAGCACAAATTTTGTTTAGGTGATATTCTATTAGCTAAAAACAGACTGATGCTCAAAGAATAATCGTACTTGTTAACACATTTGTTATTCGGCCTTATTATTTGTAAACGTGGCTGCCAGAAAGGTAAAATAACTTTTTAGCTTGAATATATTTCACAACAATAAATAATACCCAAAATTTGACAAGTTACAGTGAACGTGTGTCTCCACTTCGTGACATATTTAAAAGTACAATGTGTCACAAATTACTTCTAAAAACGTAGCTTGATGAATTGTAAATTATTAATTATTTACTGTTGAACTATTAGGCTGAAACCCCGGCAAGCTTAAAATATATTTGCTAGGTCTACTTGTGACATGCACATCGATTTCGGACCTGAACGTAATCCCGTCCGATTAATCTCATTTATTGTCCACTACAATGTACAAGAAATGACAGAAATCCTTTTGTGACAACCAGATAGGCATCAGTTTGATTAAGATGATGTTTAAGATACCAGCATAATGTGATGTTTGTCAGAAGCCAGCGAACAGCAAATTCGAGAAAACCGAGCTAGTTTTAGACCTGACAGGTGACGTATTAGCTAGACATTTACTTTTCGTTGAACGTTAGAACATAGACATAGCTTCAATCGTCCGACAATAGTTGTATACATTGCATTTAAAACCACGTTTCAGTGCATGTGTCGAGAGAAATTGTGGTAGTGTTTGTCATTAAAAGAGGTGCCTGAAAAGTATATAAAAGTTTTCAAGTCTCACTATTCGATTACCATTGTTTGAGTTAGAGCTTATAGCGAACAGTCATGAAAATTGTGAACTCAATGTAGTGCTCAAAAGGATTGCCCCTTATTATACTTAATTTCGTTATAGATGCCATTCTAAAAGTCATACTTTCTTCAGCAAACTCTTCAGAAACAGAATCTACTCTTGGAAAGACTACTTGTTGACGTAAAATATGTTGATAATATAGTTTACTAGGCGAGTATGCTGACAGTGAGAAGAGTCTCCTAAATACCATGAGTAAAAATGTAAACGAATTCGAGATGTCTTTCTTCCCATCTGAAAGCAAAATGTCACTCAGGGACTGGTCTACATTATCATCTATATCGTTCATAGGGAGTGATGCAGTTGAGTGAGTTGACCACTTCAATTATCTTAAATGCTACATGACCTCTGGTAGGTCTGTGTCTAATAAAATTTCAGCCCGGATTCAGAAAGCATGCTTTGTCTCTACCAGTCTGCTTTACTTGAGGCATAGGCAGGATATCCGCCTTTCGACGAAAAACCAAGTAACAGTCTGCTCTGTTTTAACATATAGGTGCAAAACATGGGGATTAAAATTAGGGATTTGCGACGACTTTACGTTTTTGGTCATAGATACGTACAAAGTATCACGCATCTATCATGAAATGGACGAATAAGTAATAATGACATAAGACGTTGAGTACAAGGAAAATGTGGTAAGTCAGTAGAAGCAGATGCCTAATGTCAAAGAATCCTAAATCGCTATTCTAATCATACACAAGGACCCCAGTCTTGATTGCAAGTCACTTACTTGTCATCGATGGGCCTTCCAGAATTTTTAATGTTAGTGAAGGAACAGGTATAACCAAATTCATTATAACTATATCTGTATGAAGTATATTTAACAGTATTTAACAATGATATAATGTTATCATTCTTCGAAGCAGTTTACGGAATCGTTTATCTGGAGAATATTAGGACAAAAAAGCAGCAATACGATTCTCAAATTTTGAACTGAAGGAATCTACTGGAGCATATCCCTTATTGCGATAATAAGTATTATGTTTAAAAGTTCGTCCTCATGACCTTGTATATTCAAAGGGGATGTAGTGCAATAAAACAAAATATGCATTGCAAAATTAATATATTCAGTTACAGGTATTTTTTCTAGATCATTATTTCAATCAAAGTTTGACCAATTTTATTATATTTTGATAATGTCTGTTAGTTTTTTCTTTTGATTGGTTGCTTATCAATACTGTAAACGTGAGTGATGTTACGGCTGCACGTTATATGATAATGTATAAATTTATAATGTGTTAGTGGTAATGTTGATTCCTTTTATTTATAACAATTAATGTGAACTGTGAATTCTGATGTCATATTTGAACGCTAAAAATCCAACAGTATCACGTTATATCGAGTCTAATAATGACAAGTCTCCTACACGACCAAGCTCTCCTCAGCAAACTGTTAGAAGCAGGAATAGTAGCACATTTATTCCAGATAATCGAAGCATTAGTAGTACAAAAAGCGTTAAGTCATATCCTCGAAAAGGAACTACGCTAGCAGGTGCTAATCTAACCGCTGAAGAGCGGAAGCATTTAGAAGAAGTTCTTATACGTTTCGATCAATTTCGACAAATTGAAGATTCACGTGTAAAGTAAGTATTTTCAAATCAAAGTAGAAGTCTGTTTTTTTTGTTGTTTTTTCTAATATTAATAAACATGTTGTAGTGATGCATTCATTTTATTTTTCACTTTTATTTACTTCTCATGACAAATATACTTCGAAATGTGTATATCGGTTTCGAAATTTTTACTCAGAGTAATGCACTATACATAAATATTAGTCACCTCTTACACTCATGGTTCTACGTTGAGGGCATTTATTATTAAGTTAATCATTCATATGCATGTATTTTTAAGTAAAATATTTCTTACAATACCGAATTTAATACCGTTTCAAACCTCAATGATATTTTCGTTTTGATTCTTACAAAAGTACAGTTTAGACGACATTATTCTAACTTTCATCGAAAAGTCAGTATTTCGAAATAGTAAGCGAATAAGCCAAGTAGTGATAATTTGCTCTTCTATTTTTAACTGCTGTTATAATCCTAGATGAAACAGAGTCTCATGTTACATTTGTTATCTTTACTTTATAAGATATTTTGTTCAGTGTACATTGTTTCCATTCCTTTTCCCTTACTTTTGCTTCTATTTTACAAACTCATATCTAATTCATTTGAATTAGATGAATTAATATGTAATTTATAAACATAGTGTATATTTATTCATGATAGGATTTAATGTTTTGCTTTTCGAGTGCATTACATTTTAGCTTCATAGATTTCGTACTTCTGACTAATTATCCGTACAGCAATGGAATTTCTTATAAATCCATTCGAACTAAGTAGATTGTTGAGTATATAAAATAGATCTATAAATCATAGTTGGATACTTGATTTTAGTAGTCATTCGTTTCTTACATAGTGTTGTGATTGTCCAATATACGTATTCACACTTTTGAGAGCCAATGGCTAGCAAGTGAAGCACTTAAGTGAATGATTTTACATTAATAATGTCAACAAAGTGATAAAGCAAAAGAAGTAGAATCTGACTTATAACGTGATATTTATATTCTTTCATCTATCGTCCTGTAGTTGAATAATACAACTTTAAAGTCAGGCTGTGTTACTGAATAAATATGCCAAAAAAATGTAATATTATATAGTGATGTGGCCTGAAATCCAGTAGCATTATAATCTACTATACTTTGACTCAGTGGCCAAATGTTAGCATATTATTTAAAAGACTAGGTTCACTACCATACAAAGTGTCCATCGTCTGACGAATCAAAGTAACAGCAGAATGGTTTTCTAACACTTTCTGTCATTTACTTGTGAGAATAATAACAACGTGTTAGGAATTGTTTTCCGTATGACACCACTTCTTAAATAAAACGTTAATTATTGCTACATGTGTCACTTATATGTCGTTTTTATCTGCATTTTTCAATACATATCTTCTATATATCATAGGTATTTCAAGCTAGTCCACCTTTTCTTAATCTTAGTTAGTAGTTGTATTAGTTAGGATATGTATTATTTCATTCTTTATAATCGGGATTGAATTTTAATCACTATTTGCTAGCATATTTTTATCAGAAGCTGGTTGCCTCTAAATAGTCGAATAAGATGAAATACGTATTCACGATTTCACGGATGCAACAATCTATTGGTTTAAAAAAGGTGTTCCAAATCGTTTCTACATAGAAAGTAGTGGTTGAATGTCACACTAAACATGTAAAATTACAAGTTTCAGTTAAGTGGATTTTCATAAATTATTTTAAATGGAATGGGTACTCATTGTCGCTTGTATGTATATCAAAGAAAACGTTTTAAAGTATGAGTTTTTAATTTAGAAAGGTTATAAGAATTTGGTGAATTTTGTAGAAAAGATGATTGTTAAATATGTATCTGTAACTGATGCATACAATTCATATAATTTGCAACCTGTTGATATTATACAGTTCTATTTATAAATGATAAATCTCTACTACAAATCAACTGATTTCAGTGCCTATTTATAACGCTCAAAAAGAGAAACATTGCAAATCACTTATTTATAGTACTTCTAACATTAAAGTAAAATTGTTTTTCTGTGTTTTCCTTATTACAATTAAGACTGTAATATACATACTTAATATTTCATATGGAAACAAAAAATGACGTTTAATTAGAAACATCATCAAATCTTCAAAATATGATTTTTACTATAAGACAATGACGTTTACATAAGTCTTGATCGGTCTTGGTAATCAACCACTTTCACGGACACTAACCATTAACTAGTTGTTTTATAGCTTGCTTAAGCTCAAGACCATTTTTGAAAGTTTTTTCTGTATCACTGACTGATATCAGGTAAAATATTTTTGAAAACCAGCAGATACTGTACAATTCATACATCATTGGCAGTGAACGAATTCTCATTGTGTTTTATGCTAGCAATAACCTATGAATCAGAAAATGAATAAAATAACAAACAATTCAGTCGCTGATTTATATTCGTGTTTTATAGCAAGATATAAAATCAACGATGTTAATCAGTTAATGTTGATATGACTTGACATTAATTGATTAACATCATTGATTTTATATCTTGCTATAAAACACGAATATAAATCAGCGACTAAAGGACGCGTTTACTGCGCAGTAGTTCGATTCATTCTACTTTATGGATGTGAAACAGCCGTTAAGGATAGAGGATATTCGTAGGCTCCTAGTATTCGATCACAGATGTCTTCGAAGCATTGCTCGTGTTTTCTGGGACCACCAGCCAAGCAATACGTAGATTAGGAATAGAGTGCTAGGTAGATACGGTAAGTCTGTTGATGAAGTAGTAAATCTTCATCAGCTGAGGTGGTTAGGACATGTGTTACGTATGCCTGACCACCGCATACCTCGACGAGCAATGCTGTCTGGTGTGGGAGCAGGCTGGAAGAAAGCTAGGGGCGGCCAAACCAAAACATGGCACCAGTCCATGAAGTCATTGACAGTTGGGCTGAGCCATCTTAATAGGTGCAGACTACCTGGTTGGAGTCCGCGTGACGCTCGTAATAAATGGTTAGAGACCTTGTGTGATATGGCTCAAAATCGTTGGGAATGGCGCAGGTGCATCCACTCCTTGTCTTCCCCCAAATTCTAAGTTTGTGAACTTATCATAATTTTCCCTTTATTTAGTCATATTTTCTTAATTCTTATCTTCGATCTCTATTCCTTTGCATTAATGCTAACTCTGTTACTACCTCCTCTACTCTGGGATTTGATTCGACAATTTAATCTCTATCTGAGAATTGAGGCATTGCAACTTGAACTGACGTACGCATGTACCAAGTTCTACGTTGTAACTGTCTGTCTGTCTGTGAATTCATTTTATTTATTTTTATCTTGTAAAATATTCGAGTTAAACTATGTTTTTTTGGATTTTTCTTGTGAATTCCCATATGAAAAATCTCCTTATCCACAGGTATTCAAAGTAGATGATATTCAAATGACAACTAATTATTGGTTTTGGGATAAACACCCTGAGATCGAATTGAGAACATTGTGAAGTTTGACTGCTGATTTCCTATGGATAATAAGTTAATGAAGTGTAATCTATACTTCAAATCTTATTTAGACCTTACTTAAATGTTGAAACTAATCAACGTCGATATTCACTTTAATTTGTGACGTGTTATGTCTTTAGACTGAAACTATTAAACTTATGAACGAACACACATAAAGATATGTGTTAGCTACATGATATTATAATAAAAATAACGCTGAAACACACAAAACACTATGTATTAGCATACTGAAGGGAATACTAGCTACTGCAGTATAGTCTCTTTAAATGCGAAATAGTTGTTTATGAAACCTTAATTTTTAGTGTTTCTCTAAATAGTTCTCAAGTTTTGGTGTAAACTACTCTGAACAGACAGCGTTTCATACGGTATATCATAAAAATAAAACGACCCCACCTTACTGATCACTTGAAGTAAGATACGTTCATCAGTCCTAGATGTATATAATTATGTCGTAAATAAATACCGTTTCGTGAAAGTTTTTAAAAATTTCTATAATTGGTCTTTTTTCTGAAGATGACTAAGGTAGCCAGGAGTATTAGTAAAGACAGACAGAAAAATCTTGAAATATAACTAGTAACTAACTGGAGAAGTTGACCGAGTAATTTGGCACTTCATACGTTTTCAGCACAGTAAGTCAATATTTCTCTTCGGAAAATATTAATGTCATAATATGGAGCTTATTTTTCATTTTCAAAGAATTTAGTTTTCTGTTTGCTGTATAACATATTAGAACCTATTATTCGTTATCCATTCTGTTTGAATAAATTACTCCTCCCCTCTTCTACTTAAATGAAAGAAGAAGAAAATATGTGATTAGTATAACAAAATATGTCCAGCTTACGTGATCTGTGACTGGATCATGATAACGTAGATAGACGTTTAGTGTATCATAACAACTAATTTAATAAATAACTGATTTATGTATTTCTCTATCCTTTATATGTGTGATTAAATCATGGATTTCGCCCCCTCTGTGATTGAGACTGATGAGTAATTAGTGTCAACATACTTTTGTATATTCCCTAGCTAGATCTCAGTTAATAATTAGAATATTGAGTCTGACGTCATGCTTATTTGTATGTACCAACCTACTTCGTTAACGTAGATCCAATTTTCGTGTTAGTGTAATACCAACCATTACTAATTATATCACCTGTCCAGCAACCCAAGAATTTAACCGGTTCATTAACTAGTTCTTTGAAGACCGTTAATTTCACTGTAACCAACTTTTTGTTTCAAATTAGTTGATCATCTGCGTAATTGAAAAGTTAATTGACATACAATACTACCTCAATTATATTCAAATTATGAATAATTGTCTGTTTATATTGTCCTTATAACTATTCTATCAGTAACTATGGTTATTTGTAATAAAAATGAGAATATGGTACAATAACCAATCAAAATAAGTCTGACGATTCGGATTTTGATCGTGATGCGGTGAAGGACGAGGAAACCAGATATTGTCTACATCATAATATGCAACCTTGTTATTCAACTTAGGTAAAATGTATATATGTCTGTTTTATTATCCTTTTGAGAAACTGTTTGTATGATGCATCAATCTATATAATTATCTACTTATTACTCTCGTCTATCCACCTTTCTTCACACTATTGGTTGCTTAGATCAATGCTGTACATAACATTTCCACCAATAAATTGATATACGAATACCAAATAGTTAGTGAATTATGGTATATATATATATATATATATATATATATATATATATATATATAAATGCCTGTTACCCCATGTGGAGCGTTGGCCGCCTACTAGCATTCTCCTACCAACTCTTCCCTGGGATTTCCTTCCCAGTTCTTCCAAAGTTCTGTTCATCCTCTTCATATTTGTCTCCGATTCTCGACGAAATGTATTCCTGGGTCCCCTTCTTTTCCTTTGGCTTTCAGGATTCCAAGATAGTACTTATCTTGTGACAAGGTTTGATGATTGCCTCAATATGTGTCCTATCCACCTCCAGTGTTTTCTAATTTTTTCATCGGCTGGAAGTTGATTTGTTCTCTACCATAGAAGGTTGTTCCTGATGCTATCTGGCTAGCAGATCCGAAGTATCTTGCGCGGACAGCTGTTCATTAATACCTGTATCTTTTGAATAATGTTTTTCGTAGTTCTCTGAGTTACAGTACCATACAACGGAACTGTCTTCACGTTTGCATTGAAAATTGTAACTATGATGTTGTCTGACAACTGGTTTGAGTTTTAGATGATCTTCAGTCACAGAAATGCTGTCCTTGCCTAACCAAACCGTGTCTTTACATCCGCGTCTGCGTATATAAAAGTTTCTACGTCTTACAGAATTTCTCCGTCAAGTGTAATTGGGTTAGTGTTCGTTGTTTTGTATCGTAGGATCTCACTTTTCCCTTTGTGTATGTGGAGGCCTATCGCTTGAAGAGGTTGATGCTACACTGTCTGTCTTCACCTGCGTTTGTTGCTGTGTGTGGAAGAGAAGAGCTAGGTTATCTGCAAAGTCCAAGTCATCTAGTTGCATCCATGATGTCCAATGTATTCAGTGCTTGCCTTGAGGTGTTGCAGTTTTCAGAATCCAGTCAGCCGCCAGCAGAAAAAGGAAGGGCGAGAGTAAGCAGCTTTGTCTGACACTGGTCTTTACTTTGAATGAATCTGTGAGTTGACTTCCAAGCACGATTTTACAGTGTAGGCCATCGAAAGAGTCTCGTATGATATTGACTATGTTCTCTGGCACACCATAATGTCGAAGAAGACATTATAATGTTCTCTTGTCCATGAAGTTAAATGCCTTCTCATGGTCAGGGAAATTGATTTAAAGTAGTGAGTTCCATTCAGTTGATTTTTTAGCAATGACTGGAAGACGACTTGGTCAGCACAAGATCGGTCCTTACAGAATCCCGGCCTGTTGCTCTTAAAGTTGGGCGTCGACTGAATCTTTCACTCGGTTCAATAACACTCTGCAGAAGACATTTCCTGGTACTGAAAGCAGGGCGATGCCTCAGTAGTTCCCACAATTCCTAAGATCTTTCGTTGGTATCTTAATGCAATACTCTTCTTTCCAGTTTGTTAACATTTGTTCTTCCTCTCAAATTTTTTTGAAGAAAAAGTTAAGTGTTTTTGCAGTTGCTTCTACATATGACTTCAGTTCCCCCGCCGGTATGTCATCCGGCCCTTCTGACTTGCCACTCTTGATTTGTCGGACGGCCATTCTAATTTCTTCGATTTTTAGTGGGTCGGAGTTCATAGGGAGATCCGTAGATGCTGCTTCGATGACTGGTGCATTCAGTGGGGCTGGTCTATTCAAGAGTTCTTAGAAGTATTCTTCCCACTTGTTTCGTTGTTCTTGTGTCTTACTGATTGGTATGCCATCCTTATTCTTGATTGGTCTTCCTGTCTTACTGAATTTTCCAGCTAGTTTCTTTGTTGTATCGTATAGGTGTCTCATACTTCCTTTCCTTGCAGCTTTTTTCTCGGTCATTGCTAGGTCCTCCACATAATTTTGTTTATCCGACCTGATGCTCCTCTTCACTTGCTTGTTGGCTTCTGTGTATTTGGCCTGTGCCTTGGCTTCTTCTGTTTTTGTTAATCTGTTATGGACTGCTGTCTTCTTGCTACTCCATCCTTCGATCTTATCCAGAGTACCAACAAAGATACATTCTTTATGGTGGTACTCATTGCGACCCAAAATCTCCTGACATGTTCAGATTATTGTTTCTCTAATCCCTTTTCAGTTGTCCTCCATAGTAGTTCCATCGTCTTCCAGCAGATCGTGATATGCCTGGAACTTACTGTTGAGAATCATTTTGAATTCGTTGAGTTCGTTAGTATCCCGAAGAAGGACTGTTTTAATTTTTTGTAATACTGGTGCTCCAGTTGTCTAGTGCTACTTCAGCTTCATTTTCATCTTAACCATTACCACACAATGATCTGAAGCTATATCAGCTCTTCACTTTGCTCTTACGTCTTACATGGTCCTGCTAAATTTCTTATTGATGCAGATGTGGTTGCTTTGGTTATTCGTAATGTGGTCCGAGTAAACGCATGTAGCTTCGTGTATACATTTGTAAGAGAATATGGTGCCACACATAATCATTTTGTCGAAGATACATGGATTTACGAATCTCACTGCTTTCGTTTCTTTCTCCCGACCCATGTCGTCCCATGATGTCTTCATATCCGGTGTTGTTCAATCCAACCTTGGCACTTAGGTCTCTCATCTAAATGGTCTGGTCCTTGCCTGAGCATTTCTCGATGACTGACTTCAACTTGGCATAGGACTGGTCGTTGTTGTCTTCGTGGCTGTCGTTGGTGGATGCATAGCACTGAACAAATTTCGTTGTAATCGCTGCCTTCTTTGTCTTGAAGAATACTTTGATGGTCCTCGGTCCATGAGGCACTCATTCTATAGGCACTTTCCGTGCTTCTTTGGACAACATTAGTGCTACTCTTTGTGTGTGTGAGGCATTTTCGTCTTCGTGACTAGAATGTAGAAACACTTCTCCTGAGGATAATCTGTGCTGTACATATTGCAACCAATTGGTTCGGATTATTCCACGCATCTTCAGATTGTGTCTTTTCATCGCTTCAGCTATTTGCATGCTTTCTCCTGTCTCCCACATCGTGCAAACTTCCAATGTTAGGAGGGGTGTCCGCCTCGTGATTTTCGAAGAGACTCGGCTTTTACCGTGAGGCGTCATAATTCTTCGAAATGAAGACCTTCCAACTCCAATCGAGGAGTTAAAATGGTTATAAAGGTTTTAAATGGTTAGTGCTTTTTTAGCAAAAGTTGTTTTTTTACGGGATGGGGTTACTAACCTCATGCTCAACCCTCCTTCTTCCATACATACTCTGTTGTTTCAATGTACAAATGTATTTTTCATAATTTGTATCTTAACTTGGGCGTAATTTTCATTCATATCATTTTTACCCTACTAACTGGTTTCGAACATTTTGATCTTTAATTCACTTAACTATCATTTAGTGATAAAGTACTTATTAATTTGCGGTTAGATTTAGTAAAATTTGTTAGTTTCCTGCATTTTGACAACTCATTAGTCGGGATTAATTTATAATGAAAGTTAACCACTTTTCTTAATGGTTTATAAGATATTCAGGCATAATGATTCTGATTAATGTTTAAATTTGTTAACAAAATTAGTTGCGTTATTTTGGTTTATTTTAACTTAGATTGGTTATTTGTAAAAGTGAACGACAATACTACTAATATTATTAATTACTTTTAATAACAGTAGATGTTATACAAAAATTATGCAATGGTATCATAAGAATACAAATTAACCAGCAGAACTAACTTAAAATGAAATTTAATGAACTTAGACTACATGTTTTCAGTAGGAAATGAATATTTAACAGAAACAATTATAAGTTTGGGAGTAAGATACAGTCAAGTTGTTACGTCAGATTATTCTAGATCGTTAATCAATCGTTAGCCAATGGCATTCTAACGTGATCTACTTCATAATAATCTAGTCACTTTAGCAACAGTAATGAAGTTTTAAATTCAAAGTTTGAGAAAGTTATTCGTTTTTGATTGTCAAATTGTGATGATCTATTTTGGATGATTGTGATGAAATACAATTTACATATACAGTCTATTTGACATGATATTCGAATCTTTCCTAGTAAATTGTGTGGATATTTAACTAGATAACACTTAGGCTGATGAACTTACTCGCTCTAATTGATTCGGATTAGAATGGTGTTTTGTAATATTTATAGTCTTGCAGAAATACAAACTTTTATACGCCTGATAAGTCGGTTAATTTGTTATGGCAGAATTAGAATGTAATATTTTCCTATATTGAGTGTAGGCGTTTGAGTTAAATTGGTTTCATAAAATCATTTTAAGCCTTATGTACATACCTGAATACATGCATATAAAATCAAGGAGATAGAGATATTCAACTTTATTATTCTCAAGTTGTATGTTTTGTTGCCACATTCTTTTTGATATCACTGTTTACAAGTAATGTATCATATGTCATTCAACAGAAAACATTCATTTATCAAACTGACAGAACGATTATAGTGATGGTAGGAATGAAAATAATTAACTCAGAAACCGATGATATGTGAAATTTTCATGTATATATATGTAATCAATAAAAGTAATTATGTGTTTTTATAATGTATTTAACGTAAAATATTTTTTTATGAAGAACAGTTTTTTAAGCGTCAAATGAAATAGATTTCTTTCCCAGTTTCTGTATTATCTAGTCACAACAAGCGTTTCTTAATAACTAATAATCAGTATACGTTATCCAGGGTAAGTAAATTATAAGTCTGTAGCTAATATTCACAATAATTATCACATGTACTACAATAAACTCTTTTGCAGTAAAGAATCAGTTGCCCCATTTAAACAATAATACAACAATTTTCTTTTAAACACACACTCAATCCCTAATTAATTAAGGATCACATTCTATAATCGTTCTTAGTAATTGCCATCCTTCACTCATATTCAGTCAAGATAGTTTTCAGTCAATCCGACTGTAATAACTATAGTTTGTTTCTGTCACACTTATAATGTATCGAATCCAATACATGCGTCGTTACCTGTCTAAGAGGATAGACAACGAGGAATCTTCAGTGCTTCAACATAGGTTTTTAGTCATTTTTTCACAACAATACATGGGTCTCTTATGATGATGCATATGCACTGTTTCTGCTGAAAATTGGTAACTTCAAAAGATGTAAAGCTGAAAATTTAATTGCAGCTTCTGCACCGTTAGAAAATGACTGACCCAAATATTTGATTGAATCTCTTAAAGATGATTAGTGAATAATTTACTTCCAGTCTAACGTAATCTTTGAATAACATTTAATTACATGGAGTTAGAAATGCGACTCGGCATGAAACTAGATGTAGTCCTATTTGATGGAAATTTATTTAATAATATGATTCATAAATTACTATTAGATGTAATCTATATTGAACCTTTTATCTATATGCAGTGTAGTCACAATAATTCAAGGCTATTTTGGTTATTTTATGTGTTAAAATTCTGTCAGTAGTTTTTAATTTGGAAAGCAGGCTTTAATCAAGTACAATTATTTCACGAATGTGTTTATGTAGGTTGATTTGAATATATACTACTATGTCTCTCAATGTCATACCTTCTGTTTGGATTAAGTATTTTAGAAAGTAGAAAACATAAATTAGTGTTTTCAAAGTAACATCATCCTTTCGCTAATCAAGAATTTAGTTTAAATCCGTCTCCCTGTCTATGAGATCAGTTAACATAGACTTCTTTTCATACTCATAAAAACAATAAAGACAAATGTTCTTAATGATTTTAGATACATTAATAATTGTGGAAACTTAATCGCTTATTTGGAAAGAAGATTAAAACATGATTTACAAAGTAGATTGATTTTTACCATGTTAAATAGAAATTTACCTTAATATTTAATTACACTTTTTCTCAGTCTGATAATTATAAGAAAACTTGTAAATTTATCATGACACTTCAGTCAATGTTGACATGAATAGAAGAGTTTCTAAATAATTTATACACATACATTTGTATTCTTTACATATCAAGATCAATCAAAATAAAATGACTGTACACTACTTAACTTTTATTTCAAGAAGATCTCTGGTGAAAACTATGATGGAAGACTGAAGAGTTTAATATTTCAGTTATATATACTGACTAAATGTTAATAATGACGATAGTTCGTTGAGAAAGAGGAATAATCAATTAATAAATTTTTGACCCCTATGATCCAACTAGTGAGCTATTGTATTTACTGACTGGCATGTTATCTGTCTACTCTGAACTTTGAATAATCTATTTTATAAATTGTTCTCAGTCCTTGGTATTCTCATCTATTACATCTTTGACTCAGTAGACTAATTATATTTTATGCAAGCTATTAGTGTCACTTAATTCATTCAGGTTTAGGAAATATTTATTCTTCTCCCGCTTTATAATGAAAATAAAACTTCTGGAAGGTCGTTTGTGGGTAGTCGGGATGAAACCCCGGACCTAGGTTTCATGCTGCAGCAAGATGTATCTGTATTAACTAAGGAACTTCGTTCATCCAGTCAGACACGACTCCGGGTTACTCAGTTTCGTAGTCTACGGCCATTACCACTGAGCTAGTCAGGCACCAACTTACTCCATTAAGGTTTAAGATGCATACATTCGTTCATCACTGTGCCCGATCACTTGATGTTTGTCAAGTCCTTTATAATGTTGATTGAATTCCATTGATCTAGTTTTAATATGGACACTGGTCTAAGTGACTCTACATCACTTTCAACCTCCCTCTCAACATAGTGCCAGCAATGTCAAGTTACATAGACTAGTGGTCAAATTGCAACTAGATCGACGGAATTCGGTCAATTCTGTAAAGCACCTGACAAAATCAAATCGATCATTACATAGTGATCAATCATTGTAAAATAAAACTCTTAACATATGAAAAAACCCCATCATATCATTTTAACTTATTTTTTGCTCACTACTGTGTTAAGCTGTCTGTGAATAGTGCATAGATTAGCTATTTGCTTTTGGCAACACAATCCACAAGGTCATGTGATTACAATATATTGATTGATGTTTATTTGTTTTTGTAGTATATACATATAATTATTATTGTTCTTATTGTAATGCGGTTGAACCAAAAGCAATTTGTTTCATGATAAGTAGTGTGTTTGATAAGTTATTTATTCAATGAACATTTCATTATATAGCGCAGTAAATAAAGAAGAAAATGCTAATAACAGTAATCAATGTAGGATTCACTCACTATTGACGACAGACAATCACAACCTCGTTTCTAGCGCACGTAATTAAGATAGTAAGTATATGTGAAATTATGATAATTGAAACACAGAATAGATTGATCACAATAAATTTTACCTTTTTTTAATTATCATAAACTAAAATGTAGACTATTTCGTCCTACAGCAACATTACCAATCTTAGACTTGATAACTCTGTCCTATATTTTTACCACTGTATATAGCGTAAGTTGAGCCAGATTTGTAATCACATTTCAGTATGCCTTGTACCGTTACCGATTTACTAGCAGATTAACGAATACTTAGATGATGTTTCTACTATGACAGTAAAGCAACCATTCATGTGAAACATAGAACCTATAACACATATGCATCAGTTTAAATTGACATATCGTATTGACCCAGAAAGAAGTATACTAAAGCAATCAATGTATTTGTAATTTTGGAGGCCGTGAAAAAGATTAAACATCGAGAATATCATTAGGGCGGAAAAAATTAATTAGTGAGCCGTTAGGTATAAGCAATTTTAAAGCTCAGTTTCTAAGGGAAGACAAGAAGGAACATGTTTCTACTACTGTGGATAATTCCAGGTTGTCATACAGAGTAGCTGATCACTAGTTATTACAACCTTGTGGATCTCAGTCAAGTAGTTGGCATCAATCAACACGGCTTAGACCAACAGTCATTTATGCCACACTTCGCTTTGGCTGATACTAGGTTTCTTCCATCTAGCTCCTACACCATCTAACATTTCGTGTCAAGAAAAACAATGGTTAGCAATTCAAATTACTTGTCCCAATGACCATAGATGATGATGACCCACAGCAGAATCAACTGATTTATTATCTTTCTTCAATACTTTGCAAAATAATTAATAAATAAGCTGAAACAGTTCTATTGATCATGATGATTAGCACCCATTTGTTTGGGTGGCTCATCAAGTTGTAAACATTTCTGTTGTTAGACGACTTGTTTAAAGATGGCTTAAACAAGTAACAATTTAAATTGTTTGGATTTCGATCATATTGACACTTTTAGTCTGTTATGGCACCATTCATAAAAAACAGAATATAGTCAGCTAATAAATAGTACTAGGAAGATTACTTAGGTGGTTTGAAATATAACCTGTAAACTGTAGTACCTGAAGTGTCTTATTTAATTGATAGTGAGTCTTCAATCTAGTGATGAGTCACAAATTTTAAGAGGTAAATCATTTTGAAAACTTTGATATTCATTATGTTTTGTATAAATAAAACCAACTTCAAGCAAGAAACATTTTGAAAACTAACTCATAACTTCAATTAATTTAACTTTTTTTAAATTATTTAATATTCAGTTGGGATGGTTAATTTCTGTGGATATTGGTAATTTAGTTGACCGAATATATCACAGATTGATGTTAGTAGGGCACCATTGAAAACCAGAGAGCACCGGACAGCTGCTTCGTTCTAGTGTGGAACTCTTCAGTAGAGCACCCACCAGATTCCGCCGTCAATCTGAAGCCCCTGGTGGGTGCACTGCTGAGGAGTTCCGCACTAGAAAGAAACAGCTGTCCGGTGCTCCTTCGTTTTAACGGGTACTCTGCCAACATCAATCTATGATATATTCAGTCAACTAACTAATATTCATTCAATGATTAGTGTTAATATGAATCTGTCATTTAATTAGTTATACATACCCACATTAATTTACATCTTAAACATTGGTATAATAACAATCAGGTACTGATAGCATAAAATTCTACGTTAAGATAGTGAGTTTTTAAGAGTACATGAAATTTTGCAAGTGGTTGTATTTAGCTATATTATTTAAAGTCTGAAAGTCGATTATGTTCATATATCACTATTTCCTTAGTTTTATGTCTAACTTAGAATTTTATATTTTTTAAACAGCTTGCTTGATTTCTGAATAATTTATACACTGCTTCGATGCGATGAATGATTTGAGTCGAACTGGTTTTTCACATCAGTATAAATGCAATAAAGTAATTTTTTCTGAGTAATCGATATGTGTCAGTGTTACTAACTTTATAGGTATATATTTGGTTTGCTTAACTCATACATTATTTACTCAATTAATATTAACCTCATAAGAAGTGAGAGTCGAAGATGTTAAGAAGAGTAAACAGAAATAATTTAAGGCTTGAAATATATTCAATTTCAAACAGATTAAGTTGGATGCTGTGGAGATTACTCGATTTGAATTTTTCGTCATTAATTAACCTTAGGTAGACTACTATTGAAAACTATGAAATGTGAAGAGAGATATCGAGTTCAAAGTATATGACTCCTTAGTAGTGCATAACCACATCCCAAACAGGGATCGAACCCAGGGGCTTCAGACTTTTGTATGAGCAGTGAATCTGTTTGATTACGACTATTATATGAATCCAAAAATCGTAGTTCACACTCTCCTTTCTATTCGATTAAAAATATATTATCGATACATTTATTTGATTGGTGATGAGATATGATTGACATCATCAAGTAGTTAGCACTTAATAAATTAAAATGTTCAGTTTGTATACACGAAAACGTAAATATGTGGACTTGAATAAAAAAGCATTCGCTTACGAGAAGCATGTTTCGTGTTTAGTTATTTTAAAAATTAGTCAAAGTTGTTCATACAAACTCTAATGGTTATTCAAATTCTTACTACTGAGTCTTGTAGATTGTTATTTTGCAACACAAAGTTACTTTAGCTAGTCGACCAGTGATAATCAGGAAGTTCTGTGTCATTAAGTGCCAACCCAGTAGTCTTTAAGTTTATTACTTCTGAGAAGCATGAACGCCTAGGGTTAGACTCCTAGCGAGGTTGTAAATGTATACTGATGAAGAGTTCTACTTTAAAGGGAGAAAACTGTCCGAATGCTTCCAAGATTTTTACAGTTGTCTAATTAAGATCCATCTGAGATAGAATGCTAATATTATACACGCACACAGTATTTAAAGTTATCAATAAATATTATTAATTTATTTTACTAAATATTGTCAACGTATAGTACATTATCAAACAAGAACTTCTGAAAAACATTGATTACCTTTGTTCCCAGGTAGAATTGATTTTCCGAGGCAACCGCAGGATAATCTATTCCATCCAATTAGTCTCACTCTATAACATTTTCAGTACGCTTATGTCGGTTGAAATCTTTCTAATTAAATCTACTTTTACCAGAATAATAAAAATTTAAGTAGGCCAAATAGATTGTGATAATACTTTTATTCAACACATGATTTTTTACAGTAGGGAATTCTCAGCAAAAGTTGTACAGTACTGTAACAAATTCCAAAGTATTCATCTTCTCTTTATCTTCCTTTAAATTTTAGACGGCTACGACAAGAAATGATTGATAAACAAAAAGTTCGTATAAAAAAGTCAGAAACAACTAGTGAGGGGCATTGTAATAATTGCAATGCTTTATTTGTACCACTTTTACAACCGGCTATCCGATGTGTTAATTGTCATGGAGATTTTTGTCGTATATGCACAGAAAAACTACCAAATACTAAAATTGTGATGTGTAAATTCTGTCGATTCGAAACGTAAGTTATAAACTAAACTACTGTTATACTATAAAAATAAAAATGAATTTTATAATTTTTATTCAGTTAACTAACATATTTCTTTGGGTGTGCTCAACTAACACCTACCTCAATACACCATAGTGGTTAGTTTAGTAATAGGGTGAGAAAATGATTAGGGGGGACAAATCTCAAACGTGACATCCGTCCCCAAAGTCACTGACTGTTGGTCTGAGTAATGTCGGTAGTTGGAGACTACCAGATTAGAGCCCATGCCATTATCATGACCATTGGTTTGATACATCAGGTGATACGGCTTTGAACTAGTCATAAAGGTATAAGTGCAATCCTGTCTGTATTCCCTTAAATTCTAAGCTTTAAGATTATCTCATACATTTCTGCCTACGAATTAATTCATGACTGATGTAAGATAAACAAAATCTGTTGTCGGAAAGTGGATAAATATATATATTTAGGACTATTGGAGTTTTGTCTTGTGGTTACTGAAACGGCGCCCCTGTTACTCAACCATATGGTCACTGGTCAACTTAACACAGTAGGCAACAAGATTACGAGAGTAAGTGGAACCTGTGAAGACAACCAGTCTCAAACAAAGCCGCTGGGATGAATTAAATTAATATTCAATGAATGGCATAAAACAGATTCCTAAATGACGTATACTCTAAGAACAATCTACAGAATGATAGGACTAACTTCTTAATTAGATCAATTTGCTCAGAAAACTCAGTAACACCGAAGACCATTTATTTGAGCCACAAAAATTTTGCAGTGCTAATAAATTAAGATGCTTAGTGAGACAAGAAAAATTACATGTCAATATGCGATATTACTGAGGCATACAAATTTAAATATATAATCAGAGATTAATTAAAACGAAAAGAGTTCGATGAGACAGTTAATTTAAATTTCAACCCATCATTAAGACTTCTCATACATATGGCTTAAGTACATACATAATTAAAGCCTAATCAACTAAAAGTTATTATGTGTAAATTAGGATTAAAGCTCGAAATTCATTTCGCTCATAAAGCGAAATGACAGTGCAATGGGTTTGATCAGCTCGATTATATTTTAAAACCAAAGAATTACTTTCATTCATACAATATGAATAAGTCTTTTTATCGAATAATTATTAGATATCATATCACAAGCTGGCATAACATTGTATTGTTCTGGGTTTTACAACTACTGATTGTGTAAATCAGTATTAATGGATAAGTGTATTAAGAGTTGAGCATTGCGGATTTTAATGAGGTCCCAAACGTGGAAGAAAGTCGAAACAACAACTGACCAATAATACATAACAAGTAGGATTACAGATCAATTCAAGTTGCATACTTATTCTTATTTAAATCAGTTTTATTTCTCGTTCAACATTTAATTAGTTTGTTTCAATGGAATGCCGTAGTAAAAGTAGTAGTAGTAAAAGTAATAGTAGTAGTATGATTCATGTTATCATATTCGGCAATGTTTGCTTCCTATGGTAACTTGCATTAGGGAACATCGTCTGCTTCATAGATTTAAACTCATCTACTTTCGTATTGTGCTCTGAGTCATGTAATGTAAATGTTTTCCGAACCTTTTCAACTTAAGTAGGAAAAATTATCGTTAGTTATTATTGTTTACTATTACTTAGTATTTCGCCAACTTCTCTTTTTTTGGCCAATATATGTCGCTTTCTTAACTAACTTGACAGTCATATATCTTTAGTAGCTGTAGTTAGCCATGATATAACCAACAGATTTATATATAGAATTCGTTACATATTCACTCTAAAACTGAATAATTTATTGTACTATTTATCCCAATGTTGTTTATTATTGAATACTATCGGTTTCAAACCGATTGTGACAGTACTACCTCCTCAACTATTTTTTATCTAATGACGGTGGTAATACAAACTTTTTAAACATCCTTATTCAATTCCGTGGATAAGAATGGGGTTATTAAGTACTTTATTAACTAACATGTTTGTATTCTATATCTTTACAATTAGATCTGAGATTTTATTAGGAAAATATACCTTACCACCACTTTTTCATTAAGCTGATTATGACGGGGGCCATTTGTATTTCAGTGAGTAAATTCGTATTTTATGTCATGCTTTGAGGTTAAGTCTTGATCAGAAAGTTTCTTGGTATCTAATTAATCAATAATCCTCGACTTATTTTCACTGTAGAGAGTAGTAAATGCACTCTAAGTAACTAGCTTTACATAAATGCTGGCTTGTTCTAGAAACACAGTATTGTTTCAATGACTAGAACTCAGGTTCTAATAACAACCACGACTCTCAATGGGCTAAGTTCCAAACATAATGCGATCAACTTAACCACTGGTGATGGCGTTGTTGTTTTTATGGACGATGTGATTCCTCATAATCTATGCTAACTAATTTCATTTTGTCTAAAGAGTTAGTTGATGGTATTGTACCAGAAACAGATACCACTAATTTGTCAAATCTAATGAATTTTCTATTAAAAATTGACTCGTATCTAGTTAGACAATTCAATTGATCGATAATCAGTTAAATGTAACACTATGTTTTATTCTAAATTACACAAAGGATTCTAGTTTTATTCATTATTTCGTTATGACGTTATGGTGATAATAGATATGTAGGCATATCTAACTAACTTCATATCTTGAACGATTATCAATCATTCACATTAACATTATAATGACCCCACTATAAAATAATTGTCAAATTGTTGTTTATTGTATTGATAAGTATGAACTCTGTGTTATTTCCAAAGGCATAACTACGACATAATCGTGAACTCAACTCAATGTACTGAATTCATTTACTCCAAATAGTCTATTGATTGATTAATTTTCTTACAATGTCAGCAATTAATTTATTATATAATCTGTGTTAAAATTAATGATAAAATAGAACTTAAAGAAAGAACTGGATTTTTTTCGAGTTATTAAATAAGACTTTTAATTCTAATATTCTTGATCACATTAATGATCAGTTGATTCTGTTATAAATCATTTTTTCATAATGAATCAGAACAGAGTATCATACGTCGTTCTCAAAGCTTAATTTGTTATGATTATATATATATATATATATATATATATATATATATATATATATATGTGACATAATTTATAGTCACGTGCATTTTTATTTACAAAAACGAAAACAACCTTTCGTTACCCGTATTCGATGGCGGTATGTTTCTTAACTGCAGTAAGAAAGAGATGTGTAATTAACAGTAAAGAACACAATTTATTAAATTATACGGAGCATTTAGCCAATGAATAAACGATAGAACCTTATATATGAAGACTTTTACTGAATTTACTAGAAATAAATAACAGCGATTACATATGAGAAGGCTTAGAAAATATTTCAAGGGTTGAATGTGCGATCTTTCACGAGAAGTTATTTGGTGTAAATGGTTTCTTTGAATCAGGTTTTGATAAATTTTTGACTCTTATCACATTATTCAGGACTGATTTATGTAGCGTAATCATCACAGTAAAAAAGTTTGCTTATGTCACTCATGCTCTGTAAAGTTCGCTTTAATTGTATTTAGTCTTTCTGCTATGTCGTGTTATCTGATACATAAGCGAGCAGTGTAGATCAATATCCTACAGTCTACAATTATTGGCTTTGTGTCATTATTAGTGACCTTTGTTGGTGACTGTTTCTGAGCAGTTGCCTAGTTATTAACTGGTATATATATATATAGTCATTTTAGCAAGATTTTCGTAATGCCAAAAATCTAATCAATCCCTTATGTCAGTTAATGTGGATATGTTACTCCACACATAACCTTTTGTCATTCAAGTAATATTCAGTAAGCTCCACAACAATATTCGTTTAAGAGAGCAAGAGCAAATATTTGTGCTGAATAAGACAAATTCATTTTATTTCGTTGGTTTCTCATCAGCTGCATACAACGCAGAATAATATTTTAGAAAATTAATTTTCGAAACGAAGTTTAACTTACTCATGAGAGTATTTGAACTTGGTTGAAATCAAACATGTTAGACATGTGAACATAACTAAAATGTTAAAGAAAATGCTGTAAATATTTATCGAATACAGAAGAAGGTACCAGAAAGCAAAATAGAGATCTGAGTTCAGATGATTACATAATAAGAGGTGGTTGGAAATATTTGATAATAATGTGAATTAAGCTCAGTTGTTAAACTTAAAATGACCTAATTGAACACAAAATTTGAACTCAACGATCTAAAAAATGTGGTGGTGTAACGAAAAATGTGATCCAATTAAGAAGTAATAAATGAAGTAGACAATGAAAATGACGACACATAAGTCAGGTTACTAGGGTAAAGAAAGGGTTATAACAGTTTCTTTTTGAACACATAAGTTTGGTTTCTTTCGTTTAACGGCAATCACTTCAGCATATTTTAAATGATTTGAAGTTTTCTGTCTATTGAATGATTTATTGATATCAATCTGGTGTCCTGTGTCAATCAAATGTTTAGCGATTGCACTGTTAGATGTTTGCATTCCTGTGAGTCGTAGATTTTTGGGAACATGTTCATTAAACCGTAGGTAACTGCTACTGCAGGCACACGTACACACAAATATTTGTTCTTGCTCTCTTGAAATTAATAAAGGGAACAAAGTGTATGAAATATTCGTTTATTATAAATAGTCAACAAACAGTTATATAGTTCAATTGGGATGGTTATTTTATTTGATTGGATATATCACAGATTGATGTTGACAGGGTACTATTGAAAACCAGGGATGCCGACCCAGTGTTGCAGATGGTTAGGCTTTCGTGTCAGCCTGAAGCTCCTGGTGAGGAATCGTGGGTGCGCACTGCTGAAGAGTTCGACACTAGAACGAAACAGCTGTTCAGTGCTCCCTGGTTTTCAATGGTACCCTGCCAACATCAATCTGTGATATATCCAATCAAATAAAACAGTTATATGTTGGTAAATCAATCGATAGGCATCAGTGATCTTCTAAATACGTCCCTTATGAAATTAGATTTTAACATGTAATAACAGTATCATCTTTGAGAAAGAATAAAAGAAAATTAATGTTTCTCTTTGATATTACTGTCTTAATATATTGATGTTATTAAATTGGTTTATAATCAGTATTGATGAAATGTTAGATAATAGTTAATGAAAGATTAATGAATTTTTCAGGAAATGAGTTTTCAACGAATGATGCGTTGTACGGTTTAGTTGTAAATATAGTTTCATTTATATGAATTTGATCAATTGTTAAACTGTTCTCTTGATTGTAAGCCATTCATTCGATTAGTGGCACTTGTAGTAATTTTCGGAATAACTGTTCTATTCACTAATTTGAGCACCAGTTACACAGAGATAATCATTTGTATTGCTAGCCTTTGTTTGTTCAATGCAATTATAAATCAATGAAATGTACTGATTTTATAAAGAGAATTATCACTATGTGAACATTGTTTAATCATTGTTTGTTGTATTGAAGCATCAGTCATAGTACATTAAATAATTATTTCATTTTAAGGAAAAAATAATCCGGAGATTTAAATGCTAGATGATGTCTTTCCTGAATCTACTGAACAAATGTAAAGGATATAGGTGATATTCAATGATTTTTGAAAGCATTCTCAATAAACTTCTTCTATAACCATTTCTCCGAATAATATCACAACAAATTGGAAGAGGATTAATAAAATTCTTGGAAAAAATCGAAATTATTGAACACTGACACTTACTTTGAGATGTTCTTACAGTTACAAACAAGAACTAAAAAATTGAACTTTAAAAATTAGATGATTGAGTTCGGCTACTTTCCTTGAATATAGGTGCTTTTCTGTGCTGCTTACGCAATGAAAACAGTTTCCAACGCAAAATGTTTTTGGAACGACAAAGAAAAAGAATGTACTGCATAAATTGAAATGATAATATAGTGAATCATTAAAAGAGAGTAAGATCGTATAATCAATATTATTAAGAAATATAGCTCAACTAAAAGTGCAGATTAAGACGTTCCGGCTTAATTTTAGGAAGAATATATTAGTAAACTATATTGGAACAGTAGCTGACTCCTCTTTTAAATTATGTTTCCTAAGATATCAAGCCAAATATTAACCTTTCCCAGGAAGCTATGGTGCCAGTCCTACTGGGCTATCTTTCGTTGCTAAGTGTCTTGTAATCAGCTGACCAGATATAAAAATTTTCCACCCATTAGCAGAATCAGTAAATAATATGTGGTACGGATGCCAGTGAAACTGCTTTGGTAATATATGTACTGATCAACAAAATCTGCATTCCAAGATGAATATGTCAGTAAATTATCACTAATGGGTTTAAACACATCACTAGGCCACCCTATTATTTGTTAGGTATCGCCACTAAAAATGATCCATTGCACAAGGTCTGTGAATATCCTTTATTTGGAATTGTCAGGTTTCGGAAGCATTTATAAAGATTGTTTACGGAGACATATTTAACATACTCAACTTATCAGCTAGACTAATAGAGTGATGGTGCCTATAATGTTAAAGATATGTATAAGATACTCTACCTTTCATTTTAAACGAAAACTAAATAAAGGATTCTGCAAACACATAAGTATAAACCAGCTTCTTATGTCATTTAAAGTCATGACTTACAGCACGTTGAACAGATTGCGTAAGATTCCTGTAGGACTGTTTCATGAGAAACACATCAGAATTCACTCATGTTGCGGATATATATACCACAAATTTTATGTTAAATTACTCTGTACCTTAGATCATCAATCATCGTGTTTGTCGATAACAGACCTGCCTTCGATTCGTTTAGCTGGACCGGGCTAAGTGAACATCCCTTGAAGAAAAGTGTCAGAGAAGTTAATTTAACATTTCAGTGGGTTGTAGAAAAAAACTCAGGAAGATTGGATATACAAAAAATAAACTTATATTTTTTCTATATAGTTCGTGAGGAGTTTTCGCGTACCTACTTTATTCGTTCCATGATTATACAGTGAGGTGACTCTCTGTCGAGGTCGAAATCCAGCATTTATAACAACCTTCATGGACGAAATCCAGAATTTTACCAAGTTACTTACTCATGTTCTTTAAAAGCTTCGTCATACAAGTATTTTATTATTATGAAGACATTATGAAGCAACTGATATTCATAAATAGGTTACTAATGCCACTTATGCGTTTAGCGAAATCAATATGCAAACATAGTTCTTGTCATACTATTTACGTTTCAGTTCATGTAACTGATGTAACCAGTTGTTGTCATGGTTCGAGTTTTCGAGGCCTTCGATATTTTACGTTTGTTGTTTCAGTCTTTGATTCCTTTTACAATCTATCAGCTAATGAAAATTAGAAATTCATTGATTAGTTTTAGTCTCCTTTACTTTCGTGACTCACTTTTGCTACAACGACCTAAATAAAGTCTATGAATAATATCACAGCATATGTGTGCAGTGATAAGTTTCTTCCGGTAAGTGTAGTTCATGAAAGTTATAGTTAAAATTAAGTGAGTAAATTAATAATGAGTCTTTAAATTGGAATACAGATTTAGCAAGTGACATGTTTACTGCTTGCATATATGTGTACAGCTATACAACTCAGAGTTTTGTAAACCCTAATTATAAAGCACACCTTTATGTGTTTAAACCTGCTAAAGAATTATAATGAACATATTTATTAATTAGTGAGTATTGGCCAATATCGCTATTAAACCCCTCACTTCAAAGAGCGCAACTTAAATACAACTACTTCATGCTTGTCTAGGCCTTTAATACCGGTAGAATCTCATCAGTTAAGTTACAGCTTATCCACTAGGCCATCTGACTTTATTGCGTGCTCATTATCGGTGTTAGACTACTGAAAGAAAAACCCTTTAGTTTTCCTCCAACAGCCTTATAGTCGTAAGTAATAAACTAACCATTGTTTTGTTTCAACTGACACTTAGTTAATCTGTTTCTCAAATGTTCATTTCAATAACACTGGCTAACAGGCATTAGTTCTTACGTTTGGAATAGGGTGCTTTTAAAAATCCTACTTCAAGATTCGATACATATATTACATACGATTGTATTATTTAGTAGATCTTAACTGTATGAAACATTTGTAAGATATTAGTTTCATTACATTTATGTTGTTAGTATTTCTGTCTAAACTGCTAACTTCATTGAATTATTTTACTTTATGTTTTAGCGAACTAAGTTGACTTAAGTAGATAGTTTTAATCAATCCGAAAATCCCCTTGAACCTTTGGGCTTAATAGTACTACTAAGTTGTCAAAAACAAACAAAGTTATATTAATATATTGTACATATTTATGTTATTAGGACTGATTTGATTTGAAGATAATTTTAGAAAAACAACTATTCAGAGAGTCCTCATCCCACTGTAATTCTCACATTTTAGCAAAAATTATTAATGGTAAGCCTAGTGTAGTCATATTCATAGATATAGTTGTTTATATGAACAGAATAATAGCAGTCTTTGTAAAATTAGGATCACTTTTTAATCATGCAGTAAACTTGGAAATGATCACTTTGCCATGTTGACAATAAAACCTGAAGAATAACAGCTTCTAAATTCATACCCGTCATGATTATACTTATTTTTTTCTATCTTATAAATATTATCGTTACTAGGCAGTTGGCTGTTTCAAGTGTTTCTTGTAATTTATTGTTTAGAGTACTTACAAGTCTTTTAGTAGGATCCATAAAATACGTGTAGAATATCGCTTACTGGTTACTCACTGAATGTACAGTTGAAATTAATACACATAAAAATATCATTCCTCGGCTGAACAGTACATACGCATGCAGTGTACTTGTAACAGTCTGAGCAGGTGACAAATATGTGCTTAATTAGTTATTCTCAGACACGGATTTTCGTAAAATGAGAAAATGTTCTGTAATGAGTTAAAATTAGAGTAAATAGAGAAGGAAACAACTCATGTTATCAAAAGTAACTATGATATACGTTTTAAGGGAGTATAACTGTATAAGTCATATGCAGCAGGGATAAATTAATAGTTTCGAAAATAATTTTTTAAGAAAATTAAGTGCAAAAGTGGAAATGATAATAAAAAAGTTTGATTGAATATATCACAGATTGATGTTGGCAGGGTAGGATTTTGAACAGGCAGTAAAGAATAGTTGGCTCAAATATATTCAAACAACCGCTTACTTCTTGTTAACGATGAAACCGTTGATTTTATCATGTATCTACTGATAAACAGATCCTATTATTCATGATCATAGTTATAGAGAATACTAGCTTTCCAATGATCGCCTTGTAATACAAATCGATGAAGTTACAATCACATTTATATCTATATCTTATCGAACTCTTAATAATTGAATCAAGTTGACTTATTGGCCGCAGATCAAAGATAGTGTATCAAGAGTTTACGTAAATAACTGCTTATATATTGATATTTGAGGAGGGTGTTCATTATAAAGTAGCCTTATGTAATCCTAATATACTGTATGGATAGTAATAATCATTGACAAAAGTCTTAAGTGGAACGGTTATTTAAGCTAACGATTCCAAATAAACCTGCAAGATTACTAAGAGACAAAAGCCCAAACACTTCACACTTTTGCTGCACACAGTGCTTAAAACTGAGGATTAAATAATGAGAACTGAAACATCAGTATGTAATCCTTGTCATATTCTAGTGTTGTCAAAAGTTGACATGTGAGCAGTATTGAAAATTCTTATCAGAATTGGTTTATTTGAGGACTTCTTATTCGGTTCAGGTCGACAATGATATTGGTGAGACGTGGGATTTTAGGAGCCCCATCACCAAATTATTACATAAGACCTGACAAAAGTTAGTATTCACTTCAATAATAAATTGTAATTTAGTTGACAACGTCAAACATTTTATTAATTATCAGGACTAGAGAGTTGGCTGCCAACAAACTTCTGGTTTGGATATTAAAAGACCCTCCTAACTTTATTAAATTTTCTCATTTATGGTGTAGATAAAATGTCTTTCTATATTGAGCAGATTCTTATTCTATATTAATGACTGAGAAATATAGCCTATGAAAAGTGAAGATCTGCACAAACGATTACTTACTTATTTTGTAACCGCTGAGTAAGATTTTTTGACACTAGGTGTTTAAAGTCGTTAAATAGGATTTATTGCACATTATTTTATGCACTACTTTTGTTGTATTGTCAGTTACAGTTTTTCTCATTTAAACTTCTGACAATTTACCACCAAAATACGTTATTTATCAGAATACAAAAAATATGAAGGCACTGATCACTGACCGTCAATCAATCAAACTAAACCACTTTGAATTTAGATAAACCTAAGTATAGTAGTAGTAGTATAAGTGATACATGTTGTTTAGTTACATTATGTTTTTACCTTCGCCTAATAACGAAGAGATCTGATCGAATGTTTTTATTGGTTTGCCGATTAGAAAATTCTAAAAAATCTGATTAAATCAAAAGGTTCATATATTTCATTTAAATAATGTACGTGTATGTATTCACAAATCGTATTATGTAATATGAAGTAAAGTTTGAGATGGAAATGTATTGTTTAAATTTACTGTTATAAAGAGGCATTTTAAAATGTAGCGTTTATTATTCAACCTCGAAATCGATCGCGTCTCTTGTAACGTTCTCGGGCATAAAATTTCGAAAAGAATTCATCTCCGCATTCATCCTTCAGTTAAATGAAATAGTAAATTAATCGATTATTAATTACATAATAAATCAGCTTAACTCAAAGAAAAAATGGCAAACAATTTATTGAAATGAAGTTCATGTCCAGTCGTTAGACAAATACACTCATAGATGATGAATAGAATGAATGAGTTCTATATGTTAGTATGAATGTGTACAATGAATGGGATTCATTGAATGTGGTATATAATAATAGACAAAGTAGATTGACTATAAATGAGTCTCAGATGAACTAGAAATTGAAGAGCATATGAAAGATTAAAGGTCAAGAACATAAATATATGATGAAAGATTTTGGTATTATTTCACAAGTAGATCATTATAAATTATAATATAAACAGATTAACAGTGGTCATATAATAATGATAAGTAATAACTTTGATAACTATCAGTATTATGGTATAAGTGAATCGAGGAAATGGCAATCAAGTGTATTTAAACATAAGAAATTTATGGTTTATAGACAATATGCCGTTGTAAACAGCAAATTTCTAGTGCATCTGAAGACCCATTTGTCGTTAATCTACTTTGTCTATTGCTACATGCTATATTCAATGATTCCCATTTGTTATACACATACATACTAACTCATAAAACTCATTCATTCCATTCAACATCTCCTGTGAATGCGTTTGTACAACAACTGAACAAAAACTTCGTCGAAATGAGAATTTACTTAGTTAAAATATTTATCTCATTTCTTAATGAGGATTATGAATTTCTTTAAACGTATTTTCTATCGTTCAATTGGGATAGTTATTTTTGAGGGATATTGGTACTTTTAACTGGTTGAATATATCACAGATTGATGTTGGCTTTGTACCATTAAAATCCTGGAAGCACTGCACAACTGTTTCATTCTAATGTGAAGCTTCTCAATAGTTCGCACCCCAGATTCTGCACCAGGGGCTTCAGGTTGACGCGAACGCGTACGCGAACCATCCCAGTTGAACAATAACAATGTTCTTTATTTGCAAGATTGTCATTCTAGTGGGCAATAATTTATAAACTATTACTGCCCTGTTTTATATGACTGACAATATGATGCACTTAATTCTGGATGCGTACTTCGAGTAATAGGGAATTCACGGTTTTCGTTATCAAACATGTGGCATCTATAGTGATACTGTGGAACAGGTTACATATATTATGAAATTGAATGGTTCATTTTCAACATGAACTAGCATACTCCGAAATGATTTCGAAGAATAATAGCAGTTTTGTAGTGCCTTCTTAGCAATATGCTTGTCGATCATTGATTTGTAACCAATGTCATGCTTATCTGATTCTTAATGCTCAACATAGTGTTTTTTCTGTCATTCTGCAATATACTCACTAGTCTTTCGCTGATGTTCCGTTTTTTGAGCTAGATGTTTTACTTGTAGAGTGTTTATTGTCGTTCTGCTCAACAGTAACAGCCATTGCTTTACGTAAAAATGAGCTTTTTAGTTAGATATATTAAAACGAGCCTATCTATAGCTTGTAAAATAAATGAAATGGTCACTTTTACATAAAGAATGCACTAGTGACACCGACAAAAAGCCTTGTTATTGAAGCCAGCCATATCAAGAAATAAAATGCCAGAAGAACATCAGCCTTTGCTTCAAATTGACTCTGTTATTACAGACACTGGACTAAATGCCTCTACATGAAGGCAAACACATCTTGCTGACTAGTGCAAACTGAAGTATCCTTCAAGCGAACAGTTTCTGGTTGCCAAATCTTAGCTAGCAAATGGATGAGCGATCTTTGTAGGTGACTGAATAATAAATGACCTTCAACAACAATGTAGACAATAATGATAGGAAATGAGGGTTACACTTGCAGAATTGATCAGTTCTAGTTCATGATTGGAAAACGATGTATCATAAGTTAGTGGGTCAAACGGGAGGTTAGGACGAGGAAAACATGACAGTGATGGAAACAAAATATTCTTTGCATATACAATCAAAATCCATAAAATAATTTTATAAAAGTAGTCTTTCAAGTTTATTCATTCTTTTAAACCTCCACTCACTTTTATTCACATGAAGTATCGATTAGAAAAGTGCATTTAATCGATGCCATTCACTAATTGAGCATAGTCTATCAAACTCAGCTTGATTTTGCACCTTGTTACCGAAAGGTGATCAAACTATCTGGCCTTCTTCACTTAACTAGATGGATTATTATTTGAATCATAAACATTGTGGTTAAAATTCGAATTCTTCTACTATAAAACAACATCAATAAGGGTTTTAAAATTGTAAGAGATTTCTCTAAAAGCCATTTCATATAACTAGAGCTGTGATCATGTAATTGGTTAAGTTTGAGCTGTGCGTCCAATAGAATTACATTTAATAATTACCTTGACCACCCCCCATCTTCCACTTATAAAATATCTTTTTGTTTTTCTCCAGTCACTTTTATTTCCATTCATAATCTATTAATTAAATACAATTATGATTTATATTTTCCATTAGCAAACTTTCATTTTTGTCATAAATTTACTTTTTTCAGCATCATTGTTAAGTGAGATACTATGATTGATGTACACAGAGATTGGTAACAACTCAATTTTTATAACCACTGTCAAAATAAACGAATTTCCTGTATGTTTTTCTAAGACATAGCCATATACTAAACGGTCTCCATAACTTCTAATTACAGCATTATTTTTAAGTCGTACGAAATTGTTCTTTATCTAGTCTATTCGTCATTCATTCACTAGTTAATGACTTTGAAATGGGTTTATTGAAATTGCAGTGGAAAGCTGTGGCCTGTAAAGTTATTCAGGAATGAAGTGACTATGATGTCACCAATTATATTGGTTAGGGATTGCAAAAAATCACAAATCGGTTGAATATTTTGATACGAACCGTTGATTTTTAACTAAGTGATGTACAGGTTTTTACCCACTGTAAAATTTGATGGACCTAAATTTAACTCCTGCTAAGAATATAAGTGTGCACCTTTAGGAAGTTTCAAACAAGAACCAGATAACTCATCAGCACTGTATTGTTTTTAATGGTTCATCAGTTGATGTCAATTTTTGTGGAAAATTATCTTTAAAACTTAAGTACATGTAATGTTATAAATCTTCTCGTTGTTGAATTAAATGGTTATATATGGTTGCACGTACATCAGCAACCTTTACCATTTATTAAACAAACTAGAGACTATCTGAATTAAAAAAACTTAGTGGATAAACCTTTAAGTATATGAAGAGAAAAGTAATGAGTTTGATTCCAGATGCGGGCCTCAGTGCAGGTACATTCAAATGACACATCTCAAATAAAGCAAAAAATGTGCCTTAGTTTCTTCTCCTGGCCACGGCTTAACTTTACTACTATTTCTTAAAAACTCCGGAAGTTTCTTGATAAAGTACTAAAGTAAGCATCTTTTCTCATAATCTTTTGTAAAATCTTGTTTAGCAGCCTAACTAAATATCTGGGTAATGTTAAATAGAATCAGGTAAGCCTAATTAGTGTTAACATTATCCAATCGATCTTTGGAGGTTGCATGTCGATGTATACCAACGGTTATTATCGTTACTCTTCATCGAAGAGTATAATGATGTTTACTGTTGTTTATTTTCACAAATTAAAATATTGTGTTATTTCATGTGTTATATGTGGTTGATAAAAACGGTAGCACAATTTACAGTAGTCATAAAAGTTAAGCTAAATTTACAAACAGTAGAATAATATAAAACCTTTCTGGTGTGATTAATGTAATACATACGAGTTATAATTATTATTTTCCAGTTACAAGTATCATTCATAATTGATTTGTTTCTATAGTTCATTTTCAACGTCTAATTTAAGTGAAGCAAACGATATTAGAAATTTCATTTATAATTAGTTCCTTCTATTAATTTGAAGTAAGTATAAACAATTAGTTGACTAGAAAAAGATGTATTTATCTTATTGCATTGATTCCATGCCAACTGTTAACAATCTAAAATAAGTGAAAATACTTACTTATGTACCATTAAAAGTTATCGTGAATAAACGTCATCATAATCTGATAAAAATTTAGATATAGTTAAAACAAACTAAATACATATTGCAAATCTACGATATGGAGCATTGATAATATGTGACGAACAAAAGACTGAAAATAAGTAATTGCGTAATAAGATAACATGAACTCTTCAAATTTTCTATCGGTTTCTTAATTAAAATGATTTAATATGATGCACTAACTGATTAGCATCAACTCGCTTTTTATCAAGCATGTTATCAGAAATGCTTTAAACTATGATTGTAAGTATAAGGTAATAAAAGAAAACGGTGGGATACTATTGATGAACGCCTCTTGAGTGATTTAAGATAATTTTTTGTCTTGGTTGAGATGATATGTTGGAGAACTATGGCAACAACTACCATTTGCTAATAAAAGACAAACACCTAGTTCACCAGTTTATGTTAGTAAAAAAGCTGCTTAATAGAATGCTTAGAAATTCGATAAGATAAAAAAATAATTACTTTTCGAGTTTTCTTTTTAGTTTGCATAAGTGTAAACTTGGAGTGTGGTTCACAGAACAACTAAAACAAGCTCGAGCCTGTGGTCGTGTACGAGGTGTCAGTGGTCCAGAAGCACTACGATCTTCAATGCTACGGATTCAACGTAAGCACAAACATTTTACAATATACCATACGGAGTAAAATTGGTTTTAATTTGTCTAACCTTTAGCTATTTTCTCTTTATGCCCATAATAGTAATTGTAAAATAATGTATCAAGTGAAAGTGGATTTAGTTTTATTTACTTTACATATGGCTTTAATCGATTCAGTTGAATAGTTTTGTCTCTAAGTAACATTCAACAATCACTACCATCGACCACCTCAGTTTGTAACACAATATTGTTATTCAAAAACAAACTTATGCTACTGAACTGTTGCTGAAATATTTAATTGGTATAGATATAGTTGGGCAGTAACCATTGAGTGAATATACGATAACTGTGAAGAAATTAGATATGCTATTTTATTAGATGGACATGAGACTTATTATCTTTGTATTGTAATTAGAGATTGTGACTATGCTTAAAATGTGTATGAAATGTAAGCTTGTTTCCTAGGTCTAGTGAATTGTTTAAATTGTTTGACGTTGAAAAAGTAAATCATTTGATGCCGAAGCAGTGGTTGACAGGTCACGCACTTACCACATACCACAGGCTATTGAGGTTGACTCCTAACGGGATCATGAATACACTTCTTTACGAAACTAAATACTGAGGACAAATAACTGTTCTCTGCATTCTGATTTTCGGCCGTAAAGTGTCCGTTATGTTTTGGTCATTCTTATCAAACAGTTCCTGGCAAGTTTTAAAGCTACTATAGTCATGTAGCTGAATTGTTATTAACTAGATATTTTCTATTGCATATCAGCTTTTTCACTTAAATCGATTCTTTCCTGTAGGCGAAGCAAAGTCTAATAATACATCTCGTAGTCAAGGGGCAAGCATGCAAGAATTGAGTGAGTTTTCAGTTAAAATAACGTTTGTTTTACTTTTATACTGATTGCTAACAGGAAATATAAAAGTTGTTGTTTTTTCCTGGTCAACACAATTATTAATTATTGAGTAGTGATCAGTATCATATCTGTCTGGTCCTTAGTAGTGATCAGATTTTATTAATCAAGCTCTAATGTGAACATTAATCTAATTGACTCGACATTGGATGAAACATATTTTATGTATGAAATTCGTTAGGCACTAAAGACTTGACAATTATTTGTCAGTACTCAGTAATCAAACAATCTAAATATCCTAATCATGAAGATACTCAATCACCGATCGCATAGGTTGGTGGTGGCGTCTCAAACAATGAGCGTGAGTGACGCCGGTCTCAATCCCAAGGGGAGTATTAACCCCATCAAGATTGTAAGTATTCTTGGCTAATGAGTGCTAGGCAGTAAAAAAATGTTGATTCGGAGTTTTCTGCCGACAACCACTTATAAGTTTCATGCATCGTTCATAAGTAATGTACTTCCAGCTTCATGAACAAAAATGTTCAAGCTTGTGAACAAGTCAGATGATCTAGTATTAGTATCATCCCTGCATAATTTTATGTTGCTAATTATTACCATGTAGCCATGTTGCGTGTTTTGTTGACGTTTAATTGAGAGATATAGCTAAATAACTTACTTAAGCGACACATTCTTTAGTTTGATTCGAATTTCTACTTTCTGATAATAAAGTTATTTTAGGGAAAAGTAAATTTGTCCTATCATAAATTACCATGGTAATATGTAAAAATTGGGCTTATATCTGATAAAATAATAACTAACTGTTTTCTTTTCTATGTATCATTATGTGTTAGTGATCATCACTTCTAACATAATGACATTTTATAATTACATCACATGAGATAGTAAATCAAATAGTAACATTCACTAATTCTCGGAAACAACTGAGTTGTAGAAACTCAATGACCTTGGTAACAGAAAAACATTGGATCTGCATTGTTTGTTATTTACAGAAGTCTCATAATCTTTGTTTTCATTTCGGACGTATATGATATTCAGTTTTTTGCTATTTACCAAATGATAACTGTCAATATATTAAAACCCGATATCGCCAGTCACTTGTCAGCTTTTTCCTTCTCTTTCCTTTCCTTACCATTCTTATTTATGTTTATTCATGAAGTTGTGATTTGTATAAATCTTCAGTAAAAATTATAAAATCTGACGACAAGTTTGACTTTTCAAATAATAGTTATTTGTATTCGTCAGAGATTGATTCTGGTGGGGTATTACTGAAAACCAGTGAGCTCTGGATAGCTGTTTTGTCTTAGTATAGAGTTCAGACTTGTTGAGACTAAGCCACTTATCCTTAGTGACAATGAATGATCATCGAGTTATATCAAAAATTGATGAAAGTAGGTACCTTACAACTGGACACTGAGTAATGTAATCGTGCAGACGGTTAACCGTTCTTCGTGAAACCTGATGTCCTTGGATTCGATTCCCTTGACAGAATCGTGGATGTGCAGTAGTGGCGAGTCCAATACTAAAACAAAACAGTTATCCAGTGCTTCCCGGTTTACACTGGTAGGCAACTAACATCAATCTGTGACGAGTACACACAAATGTACCTAATACTAGTCTCCGCAAAACCACTACAATTCAGTTTTCAAGAAATAGATGCTATAATAATTAGTACTGATAATATAGTATTGTCTTTTTTTTAATTTTTAATCTACTTCTGTCTACAGTTTATTGTATTACTAAAAAAAGGTTTTATTGATTACCAAAATGAAGAATAAGCTAAGTTTTTTCAACTTTTGACTGAAATGACAAATAATGATTTGATATGCAACAAACATCATAATATAAATGAAACAATGTTGCTTTATTTCTTTGAAGTTAATTATTAACATAACAATTCACAAAATCTGAAAATTAATGCCATCTCATCAGAATATAGTTTTTTGAGTAAAGTGCTTATTAAAATATTACTAAACGAAAACTTATTTAACTTATTTAAAGGTGACTTCTTGCACATACAATCAAATAAACATGAAACAATAAATTAACATTGATTAGTTCTGAATAGCTTTTTCACTTATTGAGAGTCATATTTAAAATTGAGTAATGTATCGGTAAATTATACGGGATTAATTATGACTTATTCTTAGTGTAGCTTAATGTTCCTTGTGTCATTCTTCGTGATAAATAAATAGTCTAATGACCCCTTATGTCAAGAATGTGTTGATCTTTATTATGTATTGTTATATATTTTAAAATCCACCATACATGTTAGACTATTCTAGTATTTGATTGATACTTAATTACCCTAAAAACGATCCTATCGTTTGAATCCTATCCTAAACTAACATCTATGTATATTTGTATTTTAAATTAAATACCAAGTTAGAATATAATAGTATATAATAATTCAGTATAGAGAATCTAGGTGAAAAGAACATTCATTACTTCTCCAGATCAGTTGGTTATTCGGACCTTGTTAAAGTCAGATAATTTCAGAATAATGTTCAGCCTTTAAGTGAGAAATCACTTTAATTTCTGAATAGCATGAATTGAATTATCATAAATTCTTATTAAAGACCGTAAAGCAAACAAAGCTGGCTAAAAGTTGGGAAGTTATTCATGTATTCTCATTCATTTTGCTATTTCATAAGTGACCATTACCATCCTATAGTGAGATGTGCCTATAGAAGCATCGTAAAAGCCTATTAAGTTGGTAAATATGCCAAACAAAGGTTATCTTTATATTAACTATGTCCTTAAGAAACTACCAGGAGGAGTTTTCGCACACAAATGATGCATCTTATCTATCCAATCTTCACAAGGATTTAGACACTTTACTGTCTCTTTAAAATGATAGTTTGTGCAATATTATTTACACTAATAAACTGACAAACAGATCCATTCTTTCAATCACACAATATAGAACACTTAAATCGAAATTTATAGTAATCACATGCTTTTGCACGTACCAAGTTATTAGCATATACTCAAATCGACAACCACATTTATGCATTTGTTCATGCTTTAGAATATCCATTCAGTATCGTCATTATTCATTAAGTTGCATCTAATAAAACATACTCATATACTAATTATTATGCTTTTGTTATTGAAATTACATAAATTTACTATGTTGTTTATTAATTGATTACAATAGTTTATTATTTAGCTAAGTAATTTCAAATGATAATAAACATGATAATGATATAGTTTAGAATGTTATTTGTTCAATGAATCATATCGAAATAACTAGAAAGAATAGTTGATATATTCTATTATTCTTATCAATTTACATGATTCATTATTATGATATTCATACAAAATGGGTTGAATATACGTGTAAGATTAAACAGAAATAAACAATGTATTACATTGTTTGTTTATAAAAATTAATGGAAACATTTATGACATGGTAATAAATGATATTACAATGTATGACAACTTCTTGAGTCTATTAATTAAGAGTTGAATATAAAAAATATGTATGTATCCCAAACTTGTGGGATAAGCATGTAAAGATATTAAGCGAAGTGAATGAACAATTGTAATCAATGCATCATGATGCTAGGACTTATTAGTAATGTAACTAAACAGACCTCTCACAATCAACTCACACTTCAGAGATACAATTTCGTTGGATGTTCAAATAGATTACTAATAAACAGATAGATATTCAAGAGCTTAGATTCTTTAGTCTAATAGGTGGATAAACTTTCCTAGCTTATTGTTTATCGTTAATCGATTGTTAAACAGAATAAATATTTCGGGTATTCTAAATCGGAATATTTCAATTTAGGAATATTGAATTAATTTTAAGGGTATGTTATTTGCTTCTCTAAGTGGTGTTAATCAAAGATGATATCTAGAATAATTAAGCATACTCAAGAAAGAATGTTGGAATTACAAAGTACTTTAGCTGTTTAATTACTTGTTACCATTACATGTCTAGTTACTTTACATTACAGTTAATAAATACTACGCATATTCTTTAATGAAAGAAAGAATTTCTATACAGCTTACTATCATAACAGCAATTGCTAGAAGTAATTATTTTATGAATGCCATCTGTTTAGTACAGATTACAGTCTCAATGTGAAATAGTTTAACTTAGATATGGTGTAAAATGCAAATATTACTGAGATCCGAAGAGCTAGCTACTATTCTATCATTGTTATGTTAAGCAAGAAAGTTATGGTTAAATTATAATTTAAGCATAACTTTTCGAAGTAGTAAAGTTCATCACCTTGGATTACTTTATATGATGATCTTGGACTTGGCGTTATTAAGCGCATTATTATTTGCACTAACAGAATAGGCTAATGATGTATTGCAGTTATGACTTGTTACCAGCATCCCCCTCAGTACTTGATTAGAGAAATTTTTAAAAACAATGACAGCCTGCATAATCCAGGTTGCGTAGTAAAATAACTTCAAATAGATGTTTTAGGATTTTAAAATGCATTTTGAAATTAGCATATATATGCACCAATCAATGAAGCATAATCTAAACATTATTACAATTTTAGTCTTTGGTTATACAAAAAGTTTCTAATTTATCCTGAACTTAGCCTGAATTCTGACTTGACAGAATTCTGCCTAGCAGCATGCCAGATAACCAAATAACTCTTTACAATATTTGCATATTGTAATTATGAAACTAGTTTAATAATAACTTATTCTTTAAACTTCAAAATATAAAACCTTCTAAAGGTGATTATTTTTTAACTGTGTGAACTACATTCTGTGATTAATTGTCAGAAGCGAAAGACAGAACTCATTCTGGTATTACTTCGAGTGATATCCACCGTATAATTTTTTGATACGAAGATTAGTTTCATGACTTCATTCTGATTAATACCAGGAGGAGGTATTATTTCTTGTCTGGTAGTATAATAAAACTTACGTTAACCAAAGAGATTAGTGTGCAATTAAATATCACGGACCAATTATTTACATTTAAAAGTGTATCACGCAGATAAGTTTTGCCTTTAAATAAACTCAACACTTTAATGGAAATCGGACTGCCCGTCTAGTAGAGTCAGGTTCTTATTTCTATCTACTCTCTTCAAATAAAGAAGCTGAGTAATGTCATTAGATTTTATTCAAAATGGTTAGTTTAACGTCGAGCATACAGACTTATGCTTTAAAACTAAGGTTAAGATCAGTATGCTACACCTTGGTAACAGGAATTATTCAATTTTTATTTATTCGATATTCCAAAAGTTCTATTTTTTAAAGTGAACGGTCTAATGTATATTATGTCTTCAAAACAGAGTGCTCATATATTTCCAAGAATTTTCTTGAAACATGCAAACATTTTATACTAATGATTTATAAAGCAAGTATCAGCATGTACTTATAATAGGTTTGAACTTTGGAATTGCAACTTACTAAAATGTGATATGACTTTCATATTACGTAATTATATATATATATATGTATATATATATATATATATATATATATATATATAATGTCATTGTCTTCATTACTATGCAAATGCTAACTGACAATGCCTTGCAAGAATGTACTCGGAATCTCAGGTATTCAAAATCATCACATACCACACTGCTGTGTTATTTGGATACAACTAAAGTGAATAAATTTCACAGACAAATAAATAAATCTTTGGCAGAAACATTATTCATTCAAGTTTATCTAATTAATAATACAAGCTTTTCTTTTTTCAGTAAACAAACTGTGCTGCTGTTTAATAATATTACAATATGACAAAATACTGTTTATCAGTGTAGTAAACTTTTACACTACAATTTAATGTACTAGTAGTCCTTTTCAACACTTTCTTCGATCTATATTGCATTCATTATCAGTTTTGTATGTTAATTTTTGAGTTAAGATAGTAACGATGACAGTAATGCCGAAGGAAACTATCATGAAGTTAATGATCAGACAGACAGTGAGGATGAGGAAACAAATTCAAACTTATCTCAAAGCTCATTAAAAAAGGAAGATCGTACACTAACTGAATCATCCGATGTTCATCCAAGCGAAAAACACAGTCAGGAGTTTTCTTGCTCCTCAGTTCAGCAGTATCCTGAAGGAACCAGTACAGACGAAAATGTAAATGATAGGACTGACATTGGAAACAATGATGACTCAAGATCTGTAAGTTTGATCCATCCTAAAAATGAAGCTAACGAATCAACAATTGTGAAATCAGTAAATATTCAGCGTTGTAATGGTGAAGGAGGCCCTGTGGCTGAACAGTTTGGAGCAAATCACCAAGTTCAACGCGGTCGATGTAGGATAATATTTTAACTGTTTGTGGTATTTGATGTCTCAAAAATGTTGAAGCTATGCTTTCCACATGTTTGATTTTGTTTTATGGTTGCAGTACTATACGGTTTAACATTTGGTGTTTGGTGTTGCTTGATTTGATGAGCATACGTCCTATGCATGTCATGTCATTTAGCTAAGCGGACATGGAAAGAAGCATTGACTCCTACATAACAAAAGTAGTTTATTTGTGTTTTTCAGAATTAAACAAAGGTGTAGCCTGCAGTAGCAACACAGTAAAAGATTGAGTATATTCTCAATTTTTAACAAAAGTCATTGAAAATTATTTGTATCGTCCTATTTACCTTGTAATGATCTGAAATTGTTCAGGCTCTATTTCTTTGCAGACAACCTAGGTTCAATACTTCCATGCAATGGTAGTTCGTAAGTATAACAGAATTTGTATAGTGGCTGCGAAGCGGAATCTAAAACGCACATGTCACCCTGTTTCAGATTCTACAGCTGAATGTACTTGCATCTAAGTCTTAATATCAACACAGTACTCGAAACCAATCCATTTGTGTTAAATACTACCGCTCCTCCACCCATTGCATTTTGAGTCCAAGTGTGAACATCGATACCGGAATCAGAATACATTTAGCTGTCTGGTCTGAAAGAGGATGGAATATGCTTCCTGGACTTCATTTTTCAACCATGATATAACTTCAATCAATAAATATATTGTTTACTGGTGTGTTTAGAGAAAATCTAATAGTTACACACAAATGAATTGCTTCAGAAAACAATTTATTTTTACACTGATCTCAAAAGAGCTTACTCACAAAATATGGGTTTTATTTGAATCATCTTGTTTTAAGATATTTAATTTTAAAAAGTACTCTTCCTTATTCTGTTCTCATTTACCTTTTCAAAATGTGATCTCTTAGTACTACTGTATCACAACACTTTATACCGGGTTCTTTTATATTATTGCAACGTTTAGGCAAACTCCCGGACTGAATAAATTTACTGGATAATTGTATGATTTAGTTAATTTATTTGTAGTGTTCAGATTGTTTTATTGATCTGTTAGAAATTAAGGTGTTTGATACGAATATGGAGGTTACTACCTATGAATCTAGTTATTTTTGAGTAGATTTTAGATTAAAACCTGGAGCGAATAACTTTGCTTGCTTTTGTTGAGACGAAATGAATGGATATATGCAGTAATCACTGTTCTTTTTTATCAGGTTTGGAATTTTCGTTTTATATGAAAATGTTATTTGGTTACTACGCTTTCAATTGCGTTGTCTACTAGTGTATATTATTTACTAATATTATTAACAAATCCCTCATCTTTCTCATGTAGATGAAGAAATAAAACTGGACATCAGACAGCGGGTTTTCCATTATTAATGTTCCACACCGTTCAGTCTTAGATTAAAGCACAAAAGGATTATTTAACATCCATATTCTTATAATAATAAATTTAATAACGCGTCTACCATGAAGCGAGAGTATCTTTAGCAGAATTCATCCAGAAGTTGACTGAGTATCTTTAAGTTGTTGTTGTGTTTACTGTTGCATTATTTTAACGCTTTAGTATTTTATATCTGTCAACAAAAATTAATCTTCATCCATTGCTCAGTTTAATAGAGCCCATGAGGCCAGTCATATCAATCGTTAAGAAACTGTTTTAAAATTGCTTAAGCGAAGAACAATTCATCGAATATCAAGTTTAATTGTGTAGTTCAGCTTTCAAAAGCATAACTAAATGTCTTTTAAATGTGGATGCTTTACTCCATTTTCTATTTATGGTGAATGTGTTATCCTTTTACACTGTAAATTGACTTTTATGTTTGCGGTGATATTCAGGAGAAAAATAGCCTTACTGAAATTTTTGTACGCATTATAATTACACTGTTTCGTTTATTATTTTTCTTTATTTCGCCAGACAAAAAGTCAAAATCTCTTCATGTAAGTTTAATCTTATGTTTCCAACGTGTTTATGGTTCAATTGTTATCATCCTACTAAAACAAGAAAGGGTTTTACAACCAGTTTAACAGCAAAATAAAGTAATAAGACAATAATAAGTTATATTACTGTTGATACTATTAATTCGCCTTTTAATGTTTTTGTATTTACCGTGTCTGTTTTTGATCTTAGTACCTATTAATTTTTTTAAGGTCAAAGTAATGAGTAAAAGGTAAATCATAAGTTTTGTTGGCAGTTAGTTACATATGAACTTTGGACCTCCTTTCATTATGCGAGTGGAAAGATAGCAGGAGATTTGAGGCGATCCATAGATTGAAAAAAAAACATTAATACAATTTAAATAAGAAGCTTGAGTTGGCACATTCGAATATTGATAAATCCGTCATTTACGGAGTAAGCCTTTCCTCTATGTTGGAAAATCGCTTACATGGTGGACGGTGTTGTTACATAGAACTGGGTGAGGAACTTAAGCGATCTTTAAATGACCTTACAAGTTGCGATTCCCCAATACCTTATCAGAACATAAGTAAATTGTAGTAAGATTCCATTGTAAAAATCAGGCAGAACAAGTAGCTTTATGCTGAATTTACATCGTGGATTTACAGTGGTTCCTTACTTTTTATATTGCGGGAAGAACTCGGCGTACCTCTAGGTTGTTTTTTTATCATTTGTATTGCTTTAAAAGCAATCACGCCGTTTTGATGCCATACGCGTGTAGACGTGCTAATGGATCGACACAATACTGTTGATATACAATGAATTCTGATCATATCTTGATCTCCTTTGGAACTTAAGCATCTTCACTTCATCTCCCACAAACAGATATACTGGTTTTACTCACTTAACTACTGTAATTAGCGCTGAATATTTTTTATTAGCTCTGGCATGTTACTTTCCGAAAATTCTCATCTTATATATGAACAGACAAAAAAGAACTTACCCATTTTTCATACTAGGAAAATTTATATCAGAACTGTATCGAATTATCATAACAGCATTTATATTCGTATGATGTCATTGTTTCTTCACTGCTGAACATTATACCATTTCTTAACAATAGCCTCTGCCACAAATAATTTACAATGAGATACTTCAGAAATTACTTTCCAAGAGGTAAATAGTGAAAATCCTGTTTTTTGTTTATACTCTAGATCATTGAAGTTGTTAGCTCCTGTCTGAATGGTTCGAAAATTTTGTTTGGTTCGACACTTGTAGCTATTCAGCTGTTATTTTTCTTTTCTTGATGTATGTTCTGGTAGACAACTTCTACAGTCATAAATATTTCCCGGAGAAAGTTAAAATAATCTTACTTGATACAACTAGATAAATAATTTGAACTAAAAGAAGTGCTAACTATGAAATGCTTTAAAAAATCTATATTGATAGTATCCAATCGATTTTCTTTCCTTGGTTTCAAGTGTAAACCTATATAACTTGTGCATAGTCATTAGGTTACGAAAGTGAAGTATTGTACTTTTAAAAGTAAAATAATGCTAATTTCGATTATAGCACTAGAAAGGATTATTTTTTAGACATTTCTATGAATTTGTAAGTAGTAATCATATATATAGACGCGAATCAACACTTTGATGCCAGCAGTATAAATATACACTGTTAATGGAATTGAGTTTTTTTGAAGTCACCCTTTATCTTCTTAACATGTCTATTGTTTATAAATGTTTTCCAAACAGGGTTTTAATTCAATAATAATATGTAATAATTGACATGTGATATCAGTATATGATCTGATTATCATTATAACTTCAATGTAGATCAAATTTTGCATAAACTATTACTTGATGTAACTCAGTTCATTGCTAAAAATGAGAGGAGACGTCAATAGATTTCCCTAAAATAAAAAAAGGAAAGAAATCTTACAGTTAAAGTATAACTAGGATTAAACAAATAAGATTATACTTCCATGAATTTAAACTGACTGATTAATCATGTTTTTTTCCATAATAACTGTCAACCGTGAAGAATTCCCAGTCACTGGTTGATAGTGGTTACGTTCCACAAAGAACACATTCATGGACTGGTGATGAAATTGATCCAACCATTCAAAAACATCACGTAAGTATTATTTTTATTAGATGAGTTTGAAGATGTGTAAAATTATTTAAATATGATGAAACAAAATTTTTATATTTTCTCATTCTAATTAATAATATCGGGGGGATTTTCCGCTATATGTACATGATATTCAATTATGCTGTTGGGTGTTTTTAAAAGTAGCCAACTAGATGCAAATAAATGCATCACAAATACTATTAACTATTCTGTGTGTATAAATTATCTCTGTATTTCATTGAGTGAGAAAAAACCTACCTTTTAATTGACTGCTACTATTACATGTAATGGATGTAGTAATTTCAAACTAATTTTCACTAAAAGTGAAGTCAACTAAACGATGTTTTGCTCATTACAAGAGGTAATTATTGAGTTTCTCATGTAGTACATAAAAAATAATGAATAAAATGTGAATACATTAAATAAGTTAAGAATGATGTTTAATATTTATACTCAAATTTAAGTCAATAAGTAAATTTTTCAGAAACAGATCATTCTTTATTAGTAGATTACTAAAGTGTTTCAGACTAAATGTAAAGATAAAAATATTGTTTCACCACAGATGTTAAACGTTTATACCTTTTAAATAACTTGTGTTCCGATTTATGTGATATTGTGAGCTTTTGAAATTTTATCAAGAATTAAAAAAGTATTCTTCTTATCACAGTCATCTACTCCACAGTTGAATAAAACAAGTTCATCTAAAGAAGTTGATCTTCATAAACAGAATGCTGGATTTAGCTCGTCAGAATGTTATAGTACATCTTTGACTAGTGAGACTACATCAGTAGCAGAGAAGAAACTAACACCTCCTTGTAACGAGTTGGTACCCACTAGAATTATTACTACACAGCAGAAACGTTTGGATTCTGAAGTTGGCTCCAATTTAAGTATCGCTAGTGGGGTAAGAGTAAAGTGTTTCTTTTTGATTTATTTAACCATGAGTAATTTTGATCATTTCTTTGATAGAAGAAAATTGTAAGCTCATGATTTATCAACAGTATTCACACTGTTCAGATAAATGTAATGTCTATGTAACCGTTTAATTTTATCACTAATGTTTACTGAATTTCGTTTAAATCAGTTGATTTTACTACAATCTACAAAATTAAGCGTTAGTGTTGCCTTAAAGTAAACCGTTATAATAAAAACTTATGGTAAGTTACAATCAAACTATTGCAATGAACTGGTCGCAGTCCTTGCTCAGCAACGAAATACATTTGATCTGATTACATGTTTGGCTAACTACCAGTCATCAATTTAAAATGCTCACTACTCTGAATTCATTGTCTCTGTCGAAACTAACTGGCCAAATATATATGTAGTTGCCTTTTATTATTTTGTACTGTTGTTAATTAATACAAAATCCTCCTACAGTAATTCAAGTTAGTACTTGATTGGTATTTCTGAGTTTTTCCTTGACGAAAATGCCTATTCAATAGTTGAAAACCATCTTCTAGGTTAAATTAAACTTGGCTTTTCAAGTAAGTCTAAAAAGTAAGTAGCTTTAGCGTTGTCTAACGACTTGTAAGGAATATAATGTAATTAGTGTACATCCTCTATAAAGTGAGTTATGGTGGAATGCTTCACTACTTACCACAATAGAATTTTGTTTCTAGGTTTCATGTTATTTAGTAGACGTACAGTGAAAAATCTGGTCCCCTTATATATGAAGTTAGTGGAAATGCCAAATTGTTCAGTATTAATGACATAGCAAAGTAGAAAAAACCCAAATTAACTGAAAGTTTCGTTAACCCACAGGTATGTATACTGAGAAAGTTGAACATATGTTTCATTAATGAAGTGTATTTCCCCGATCCTATCAGTTAACAAAGCCAGGATTAGCAATGAACACTTATCCTCTTAACTACTGAGTCGGCATCTATCGGCGTGCAATTTTAATTGCATTCATTTCGCACCATTGGGTAACCTCATCCACTGTAACTGTGTAGTAACTTTCTCACACCCAAAGCTGTTAGAATCCACTAGTCACGACTTATTATTACAGCACCTTAACTACTTTACAAAGTTAGCCAGTAGTATTCATTCAGTTTTTGTAATTGTTGGTTGTTGCCAATATTTACCTGTTTGATACTAAATCTTGGTGAACACAATATAGTTCTATCTTTTAATAATAACATATGTGAGGATGATCTGTAAATATTGTTTTAAGCTTAACTTATAATCATTGTACCCAGTTTGTTCATAGTTTTGTTGCTGTTGAATTAAGTTGTTTGTAAAAGCTAAAACAACAGTTGCGTTTGATGTTTTACTTACTGATGTATTATAACACACTGTCGTCATTATTAATATTATTTGATGTTGTGGTTTTTAACCTTTACACCATGTAGCTGGTAACCATAAGTTTGGATTCAACTAATTCTTGTTGTGACTTACTACTTCTTTTTTAATTAAAGTAAACACAAAAGAAGCTACAATTAATTAAGTAGATCATATTAAATATTTTGTAATCTTTAATTTTGAAGTTGCTGTTTGTTTTCACTGAGTCTACTTATTTTCCTTTTATCATCGTCAATTGTCGGTTAAGATCACATTTACGAAAAACCATGAGTTTAACTCTATCAAAATGCGGTATTGGGTATCGCATTAACAGTGTTAGAGATTACTTAGATATCCCTTCAAGTTTTAAAATAATGCTCTTTGTATGCAACACCGTACATAACAAAATATCATTACAACACTATGAAAAATTAGTGTGTTCTTACAACCAATCAAGTGTAAAATTTTGCTTGGTTGTTTAAAATGACAAAAACTTTCATTAGGGAAATTTTTTTTGCGTTGTAAATCCACCCTTGAAGTTGAATATGTGAAATACCTGGAAACACATAGACACTACTGTGTGTAGATTTAATCGTTCCTCTAATTTTGTCTTTGAAAATTTTTCCTACTACTGAAATAATTAACCTCTATCACACCCTATAGTTTTCCGTGCTTCGAGATAAACGTTAATCAGAAAACAGCAGTTCTTCCACGTTTCTTTTCCCTTTTATTTAAAATATTTTTTCAGACATATGTTTTATATTTGACTGTTGCCTCTATTCAATGCAAGTTGTGTTGAAAACATAATTCAATATTCTTATTCCATGATTCATTTTTACTTTAGAGTTTACACTGCCATACTGTCATGCATGTATGTATCCGAGTAAATCTTGTAAACAGTATATAAAACGCAAACATTTTTCACTTAAACTTATTTTTACCTTTATATTCAGTAGGGATGTTCTATTGAGAATAAAGGTTTCTAATCATTTTGTTTCACATCCAACATTTCTATGTACATTTCTCTAATTCGTTCAATCTATTCATTGGTTCACGGATATTCTTCATTCAACTCAATGATCTACAAGTTTTAAGTTTATATGAAAATGTAATAAGTAAAAGATTTTTTTCTAAAAAAACACTGATTTATTTAAGCTGAACATTATCAGTGTATTTGTTAATCATTTTCCCTGGTCTTATTCTGGGTGATTTCAGTCAAATGACAATGTCTAGATTTCATGATTACTTACTTTCATTGAAAACCATTGCTAATCAATAACTCTGTTTAGAAATTAAATCTGTTTCATTCAATGTCATATTTAGTCGGAGACAATCGGAAATACAATCGTAAATGAATCTCGATGAGATTATATTATAATATTTATGTAATAAATGAAATGTTTATTGATTGTTTTTAATGGTTTTAATGGTTTTTACCAGTATTAATCATTTTCCTTACATATTTGCAACACTTTATATGTAAACTTTTAGTGAAGTCTTCTATGAAACAAAATACTACATTGAATTAGTAAAACATAACGCATTAAAAATAGGCTTAAAAGTATAGGAAAATTTAACAATTTGTAATCCAGTGAGAGATATACGTTAATTTGAAATGTTCCACTAAATATATCAAATGATTTAGTGTCAAAAAAAATTAGACTATTTAGTAGTATTTATAATTTATGTTGCCTAGTTGAACATATCTATAATTGTAATCGTTAATCTAAGAGTTATAGTAATGAGGTCATAATAATGATTTACAAGAGAAAATGTGAATAAGATGAGTTGTTTACCTTCATTAACTTGATAGATGTTCATCTATCACATCTATAGTAAAATTCCTAAAAGCATAAGTAAACTATTGTTTCCTCATAAGTTTCAAAGTAGATCTTGCTATCTAAAATGAATTATCATGCTTTTATACTAGTAGAGAATACTAGAATTTAAACTGTTTGATGAACTGTCTCTAGAAAATAACTTCATTATGGATTATATAAATAAAATACTTTTCTTCATCTCATTGACTAGATTTCTAATCGTCTTGCAAACCACAGTGAGAATTTGCATGCTTGACATTATCATATGCTTTTTCTGCTTACAATTCGATCTAATGAATGGTTTTATTGTTGATGAATCTGTGTTAATATGTTGCAATCAATCCGCTAAGATCATGAGAATGAATGGTTCATCATATCATAAAAAGATGAAGTAAAACCTCTTGTTTAGTAGTCTTAATTCATTTACAATTAATTACATTGTTTTCATAATGTTTATTTTATGGTTTTCTCTACGTATTTCAGGTATATCCTAATAGCGTACAAACTCTTACAAACTTTGACTCAGTTAAGGTATTAAATGTTCAAGATAGAAGAAGAAGAAGAAGCAGTTCTCTGAATGAAATCGATTTTGTTTATCTTTCTGACATTTATCATAGCACACCTTTATCAAAAATAGATGAGAAGAATTTCAATGAGAGCCATACAAAATGTCTTAACCCAGCACCAAGTTTTAGGTCACTGTTTCAAATCAGATTAGACAGAAATAATGTAATCAAAAATTTTATTTTATGATTTGTTTTTATTAACTGCTATATCACTTAAGTGATAGGTGTGTAGTATTGTAGACTAGAATATAGATGTATATGCACATATATTTGCCTGAATTACAGTTTGCATATTTAATTTTCTGTTTAAGCGATTTCTTATTGAACTGCAATAAGTATTCGTCGTTAGCTCGATGTATTTATGCGTGGTTTTTTGGCATGGTTTTTAAATTCGGTGAATTTGTTGAAATATGTACGTGTATGAGTGTGCTTTTATAATTGGGTATTTGTTAAACTCTTCATAATACTTAATGTGTAAATGGTTGTTCTTAGTACTTTAATATTTATTATAAATGCCTGAAATTTATTACTTTGTAGCATCAAGTGTAATGATAGATTATCTTGACGATTAACATATGAACTTGTTTTTTATTTGTGGCTGGTGAACTCTCATTATGGTTCGGTTTTATAAACGACACCTAGAATAAACTACAATTACTCAGTCACATATATTGGTTTTATTATTGAATTCTGTGATTAAACAACCTACATTATTTTAATGATTGATATCATCCAAAAGTATGGAAGGGTAATTAATCGATGTTAATTTGTTACCAACCATTAAACGTGTAGAAAACCTACCTGAATACTACTGTGTATTGGCATAATTTTATAGAAACCCTAAAATAACTTAATTATTGATATGTTAATTGAAAACTGATGTCAGTAATATGGTTTTCAAGAGTGTCAAGTACCCTGACATGAGGACTCAGTGAATTTATCATACATCAATAGTACAAATTTCGACAAAGTATTTGATAGATACACTTTGGTACTACCAATAATCTGTTTAGTCTACTCGAACTGATAAAATTTGATTAGATATGTTTGGATATATATATATATATATATGTATGTGTATATGTACAACATGAAACCCGGCACATACTCATGTATGTTGAAGTTGCCATACCTCAGGATAACAGCAAAATTAACACGAAACTAGTGAAATTAGTCGTCACCTAAATGATGATGATGATAGTAAAAACAAAAGATTAGGTCGACGTAGAATATGCTCCAGGATGAAAGAAATAGTTCTTGGATGGAAGAGCATAAAATAAATTTAAGCTGACTATTCAAGGGGGGGAAGGGATGTAAAGAGTGAATACATCTGAGCCACTGTGACTGGATCTGAACCATGTCATCCAAAGTCTTCAACCATCGGCTACAGCATTAACGTGGACCCCTTCCCTCAACTACATAGTCTATAACTTCCAACACGACTCAGACTAGCAGCGATTGACTATTAGAATTGTTGCCATATTTTGATTTTGTCACTTTTAACTTCCTCTCATCCTACTCCAACTTCATCACTTAGCATCGCGTGTGGAGGTAGACAGTGGTAATGCATACTTAACATGGATTGTCTTATATAAATTGCCTCACATAAATACATTGATCTTCACGCTTTATTTAAATTGTGTTGTGCTTGCTTGCGATGTTTTGTTATGAATGCTTAGGTCCGTTTTAACAAAAACCGGAACTATTTTATGTTTTAGTGTTACAGATTAGTAGACCATAATTGACTTCGACTAAGACGAGCCTTTTAAATAATATGTATTGTTGTTTTATTCAACAGTCATATGTCATTCAGTCATGGTTTTTTAACTGTGATTTTATCGTAATTTGTATCGTTGTTGTTTGATTGTCAGAAAACAACTGAAACAAATAAATAGTTTGTGGCTTTTATATGTTGTGTGGCTAAAACATTTTTTCTTTGTGCTTATGATGGTGCCTTTTTATGCCAATGTTTTCTGCTTTTTACTGTAGTTATTTATTTTCTTCAGTAAATATCTTAAGAGGTTTCAATTTTTGATGCAGTTACTCTATGGTTTGGGTTTAAAATTTTTTTAATTGTAAAGTCTTGAATTGTTCCCTGGTATACATGACGATGTGTGATATAAAAATACGGAATATTCAACATGTCAATACTTTTTTTGCTGTAAGCCATGATAAATTGTGTGGTTGGACACTTTCTCAAACCATCCTTAGTAAAATAAATACAATCAACTGAATAGTCGATTTTTGTCATTAAATATTATTATGCTGTAATCAGAAACAATTCAGATAAGTTAGATCTTGATACTTGACATGAGATTATGCTTCTATGGTACGTAGTACCATGAAAGAAATAAAGTAAAACAGTGCTTATGTAATTTATAGATGAATAAGTGCAAAAAATATAGTTTGTTTAATCATGTGAAGATAAGGAGACATTTGTTATCTGTCTAAATGATCACTTCATTCAAGTCGTAAAATGGCTGGTAAGATAAAGTTGATTCCATATCATATAACCTAAACAATATCTTATTTACTAGTTACTCGTAAGTAGTTATTGGTAACTGCATGACAAAAATGTAGTCTTTCGATGTTCAGAACTAGCCGTTGGGGAAGTGTCAATCCTAATCTCAAATGAATTGTTATGATAGCTTACTGTATTTTACTACATAATCGAAGGTACTTACTTACCTACTTATGCCCGTTACTCCTCGCTGAGGAGCATAGGCCGCTCACCAGGATTCTCCATTTAACTCTGTCCTGAGCAATCCTTTCCAATTGTTTCCAGTTGCTGTTCGAAGGTAAACTGACGAATTCATAGATTTGTTTAATTTAATTAACTGTTAAGGCGGAATTATCGGTTAGGTATTGTCAGTGAAAACTGTTGTGTGATATTCCTTGTTTAGTTTGAGCACGTAATGTAGTCCAGCAAACTGTTAGTTATGGTGAAGCTAATTCGAAAATTCTTTGATAACAAATATGAAAATTTGATTACTCAGTCTTCTGATAGCGCTTTCTTGTTTCTAAATGGCAATATTTAGCGCTATTTTCTGTCTCATGGTTATACCCAATCACTGTCTACCCATTTCACAGTTATGAAAATGGTTCATTCTTTATGTAAATATTTATATTTACTTTTTAATTTCCTGTATATTTCTTTAATGCCTATTTTTTTCATAACAAGGCTAGTCAAGGATCTTCCTTAAGCATATGCAGTGAACGCGAATCAAGTTACACACATGGTATTCAAATATCCGGGGAACTGCTTATGTCAATAATTTATGATGGTACTTATAACGCACTACGAGTTGGTATTAAACAGGCACGTGACTTAGCAATAGCTGATAGAAAACGCAACGTGACCAATCCGTAAGTTTATACATAATAAATGTTAATGTTTGAATTTCTGATCTCTAATAGTTGCCTTTATGCAATGTACTAACTTGACACTGATTGATCATTAAGTAACGATTTGAATCCTACTTCTGAACAGATTCAGTGGATCAATTTATATTATGGCTAATAATTCAAATGAATGGATATTACAACATAAATAACTCAGTGAAAAAAGCTTTTCTTATCATAGGCGGTGTACATTTGGAACTGACTGTGAACCATAGCATTCAAAAGGTTGTAAATTCGAATACCATGTAAAACGAAACCTAAATTTAAATATTCCTGTAATCTGATTCCAACCGTCTACCATCAAAATTATTTTGGAATTTTGTAGTTCACATTGCAATCAAATAATGCAGAAACGGATATTAGGAGTTATGTGAAACAATCATTGGCTGTAGTGGTTATTTTTACTTCGGACTGCGGACTTCTATACACCTGGCAAATATGCTAACTATTAATAATGGATAAAATGTCTACTTACCTTTGGTTTTAAAATGTAGCCTCAGAAGTAACGGATACTTTTTTCCTCCTAAAGATAACTTGAGATGCAATGAGAGAGTGAATAATCACAATTGATCAACACACAAGAAATATTTGTGCTATACATACTACTGAACTGTTTAAAAGATTGGAATTTATTTATTCCAGTTAGCGATATTTTATAGCCAGATAAAATTATACACGTACATTTCTAAAATTAAGCTTATTAGTAATGCATAAAGAATCTATTCTTGAGGTTAAACTTCTTCAACTACTGGACTTACGATTTTCGAACATTGAAGTGTATTTTGTCTTCAGGCTTAAATGTCTATCAATTTTCAACCCAATATATTGTTAGCATTTTCGTTTGGAAGTTCCCTAATCAGGAATATAACTGAGACCTTTATGTGTTCGTCGGTTGGCACTGATGGGGAGTCAAGTACCAAACATTTCTCAAGTGCTTCTTGGTCATTGCAGGTAAACAAATGTAATTCGTCACTGACTGAAGCAAGCGATCGCATTTATTAGTACTTTTAGTTGTTCGTTGAGAAAATCATTAGTGTATTTTTTAATCTGTTGTTAAGTACTTAATCACTAGGTTACTATATTAGTTTTGGCAGTAGAATAGTTTCACTAGCTCTTTTATAATAATTATGACTCGAACGAAAATACAGAAACCTATGCTTGATAACTAGCTTGCAGTAAGTAATTACAATAATTGGTGTTTATATGCTAATTATCAGTTCTTTCAGATCACTTCTTCGGAATGAGGTGAATACTGGAATTTATACCGTGTTTCTTCCACTATAGATATGTATCTTTAATGAGAGTTTTAACGGTTGATTTGTTAAATCTATTTACGAATTGATTTTGTCTACTCAATGTTAGCTTAGATTCATTTAGCGATGGCATATACAACTTCACTACTTATCTTATGGGTAATAGGATGTAGGTTACTAATCGTTTGATAAAATAATTAAAAAATTCTATTTTAACCACTTTTAGGTGAATTTTCCAATCTATTCATATCAGTGTAATTAGTATACTTACATCAATGGCATTAATTGATGATGTAATTAATTCATAGTTAGAACATTAGACTTGCAAATAACTCTATATGTAGACTCTATACATGCTAAGTGAAAAAGACAGTCTAGTTGCAAAGCATGCAGTCAGTTACAATAATTACAAAAAGATGGATTGCATCAAATTTGCAATAATTTCTAACAATGCCTTGAAACAGGATATAAATATTATTAATCATTTTTGTATTATAAACATCTCTCTGTATTTTTTTACAATGTCATGGCAACCGGAACAACTCAATTAATAAATCCCTCACTATGTTTGCTTACTGTCTGTTTACTCTGTTTACTTTCTGTGTTATCTCACAAAACACAGCTATGTGAAATGTTATTTACTACCAGATCGAACTAAAGGGAGTAAACGAAAGACATCGCACAAAAAATCCACATGTAATCCAGTTTTTGATGAAGAGTTTAAATATTACATACTAAAGCAGGATTTAACATCACGTACACTTCAAGTGACTGTCTGGCACTATAATGTTTTGGGTTCGAATTTATTTTTGGGCGAGATATTTTTACCACTGACTTTTCATCAGTTTGATGAAACTTCCCATTGGTATACACTTGGAGAACATGTAAGTCAATTATTACATTATATTTCGTTCACCTTAACATGGCACTAAATGCTTATGATATTTCGTAAGACGATAGAGCATTACTGTATAATGACTGTCACTGCAAACGACTATTTCTAATTTCATTTTTGGTTATGCCTATATTAGTCTATTCTTCAACACTGTGTAAAGCGTAAAAGCTTCACATTACCGAGGATTCGCGTGTTAGAAGAGAATATATCACAGTTTTGTTTTTGAATTTCCCATACGTTTTAAATGACATTGTTTAATAGTTGCCACTGAATTTTTGTTTTCGTGCTTTAACTTAGCAATAGCTAAAGTCGAATCAACAGCACAAGATAAGACAAATATGAAAGATTACCAACAGTTATCAAAAATCACTGTCTATTATGAAACAAAATCCAAATGAAAAGCTAAATATATTATGTTTGCATTAAACAATTTATAGTTGGTTGAGAAAAAGCACTACATTTTAGACTGTTAATTAAGCACTCCTTAAAATAGATACTTCTACATCATAAATTTCACATAGGTAAAGTGAAGCAAAGCAGTGATACTTCGTTGACAAAAGTTCTACTTAATAAATGATTCATGAAACCACTAGGTTTTTCTATAGTTTGTAACACAGAAAAGAGTATATTGTTTCTGAGTGATTACAAAACATTTTTCTAGCAAGATTTTTGCATCATAAGTATTACTTATTGAATAGTTAACTTTGGCATTTACAAAATTTTAGATGAGTGCAAAAGTAGAAAATCAAAAGAAAGTTGCATTATCAACTAGTATTTTAAGGATTCTCACCATGAAATTTTGTGTTATAGACATGTTGTCCTCTCAATATGGTTTTGATTTAAATACATTTTAATAAAATTTTTGACTAGCCAGTTTAATATTACTTCTTATGAATATTTAACTCTGTAGCGCTTAGTTCCAGCTGCATCACATCTACAAATTAATCGGGGTGAAATAGTTTTGGCTTTAAAACTCGTCCCAGGCGAAATAGGTAGTAATAGAGGTGAAATTCACGTATGGATTAAATCTGCCAAAGGTCTAAGTGCATCTACTGATGGAGTAGCCTCACAAAGAGATAATGTTGATCCCTATGTTAAAATGTAAGTATGTTTGTGTGCGAAATTTGATTAATTGTTTGAAATCACATGTTGTTCACTGTATGATTTTAGTCTAAGAACTAACAGCAGTACCACTAATTAATGATCGCTTAATACTTTGGCTGCTTTAATTTAACCCATACTTAATGTACATCGAAAACTATAGCGGTACATACATGTAGAAGATCAGTACTAGACATGGCTTAGTACATCAAGACACACTATCGAAACTCTCAGGTAACTGGTAAAAAGAAAAAACAAAAGTAGGTAAGTAACTTTATCACTAAAGGAAATTTTAAATAAGCATATGCAAAATAGTAAGGAATAAATTATTTTAGTAGGACCAGAACTGAGTAAATTTAACAACCTTAATCCATTTCCCATGTTGTCTTTAAAACCTTTTGTGACTTCAAGTACCTGGGATTACATTTAAGCCTAAGATGTTAACGCCATATGTATTGGTATCAATTGCGAAACTCTGAATTCTAGACGAATGGAAGCAGCTGTGGACCCACGTTTCATGCTATCTATTATTCACCGACAAGGTATACGTAAAGTAGAGGGGTTAACTGATACTTTCAGGGAATTCGAACACAGTTTACTCGGTTTCATTGTGAATAATTTCACTGCTGTTGTTTTTTTGGATAAAACTGATCCATTGTATTAATGTAATATTTACAGTGGTTGATCAGTCAGTAGTCACCAGTGACTTATTTGTCAAGTTCTTAGTGCTCATGGAACTCCTTCAACTAACCTTGAAAATAGCCACCATTCTAAACGAGAGTGGGATTGGAGTTCTTTCCTTAATATTCTTCTAATAACTGCTAATGGCAAAAATGAATTTAATTAATTACCCCGAATGTATAATACCATTTCTCGATGATTTGATTTGATGTTGTTAATTGTTATTTACGCTAAAGCCAAATGAATAACGTTGAATACTTCTGATATACAACGTATAGGTTTTCTTTCGGTACTTCATTTACGCTGAGCAAAGGAGATATCGAAAGATAGCAGATGGTTTACGGTTGTCATGAACATTTCATAATACAATTTAAGCTGATTAATTCAATAAAACGATAAACTATCTAGTAACATTCTTCGGTTCATTCAATAGAATGAACAGAAATGTAAATTCTAGAAAATTTCACCCTTAGGTCTACTAGTTTAAAATATCAACATTTGCCAAAGGTACTTTCTATCAATGTTTTTACTCGCTATCTGTCAAAACCAAAGAGTTTAAAAACGTCATCATGTATATTGTTACCAGTAGTGTTTTTTTTCTTTATAAGGATACTGTGCACACTTGTAAGCGAAACGGTTAGAAATGGTTAATTAAATCATTTTCAATAATCAACCGTATTTGCTATTGTTTTGGTGAACATTGATTAGCAACTAAGAGAAGCTTAACGATTCGGTAATTCGGTAATGGTAATTTAAAAATTCTTGTCTTAGAAAACTTTTTGATTAGGTGATTAATCGAATTATTTATTATTGAACTAGATCGTTTTATACTCACATAATCAAGTAATGCATTTTATATGCCCATAGAATAACAGATTCTCTAAATTTTTCTAAGTAATTTTAAATATTTGATATCGATTCCTTAGATATATGTTACCCGGTAAGGAAAAGCATTCCAAACAAAAGACAAAAGTCGTTAGAAAGAATAATAATCCTGAATGGAACCAAGCTATTATATACAGAGATATTATCCTTAGTTCTTTAAATCAAATTGGAATAGAAGTTTCGATTTGGGATCATGATCGCTTCTCATCAAACGATTTCCTTGGAGGATGCCGACTCAACTGTGGATCGCGTATGTCTTTTGATTGTTAAATATCTTTTATTTACAATGACAGTTTGGAAAATGCCCTAAACCGCCTAGTAAAGGAGGATGTAATTTTTAAAATAGCTCACAAATATATGAATTTGTTACGCAACTACTCGTAAGTAGTCTGTGCCGGTAAACAGCACAAAATGAAATATCTTCTAGTTTTAATACCACTTATAAAATATGGTAAACGTTCATACAGAAAAAAAACTACGAATTCGATTTTCCCGAACTATACAGATACTTAGTGATAAGAACTTACTACTGGAGTAAATACTTGTCAATATAATGTTTCAGAAGCAAAATAATTTAGAATTGAACGTGTAGGTTAAATTAAGCTAAAATAAGAAATATTCATAGGTAAAAGGATAATTAAAGCCACATTTAGCAAATACTACTTAACTGATTACTTGTCTAGATTAATGAATGAGACATGAAATTGTAGAAGTCACTGTATCCGTAAATATACTAGGTATGTGTAATGTCATTTGTAGTATCATCACACTCTGTATAACATCATTTATTATTTTACATGTTTAGAGAACCAACCATGGATGGATGCAACAAATGCAGAGAAATCAGCTTGGTTAGCTATGTGTGAGAGACCAAACATCTGGATTGAAGCAACTATACAACTACGACCTAATTTATACTAAATATATCCACTTTTTATTAAAAAAAGAATCCAGTGCTTCCATTCTTCTCCTGTTTCCAAGTTGCTTTGTAATGTTAATAATATCAGTGGTATTTATGTAAAATGTCTAAGCATAAAAACATCCAGAGATATGGTTCCATTAAATAATGTTTCTTATATTATGCGCCCAATATTTTAATGGTTGCATTTCTATAGAAAAATTGAAATTTTTGCTAAATGTTTTCTTATGTTGTCTTTTTGTCTTTTCAATCGTCTCTTTGGTGTTTTTTTTTCTGTTATAATTACTAGTTCTGCTAATATTACTGCTGTTGCTAAGACAATGACATTATCATTATTATTTAGTTGCTTATTGTAATAAATTAACGTTACTGAATAGAATAAAATTAGTGAAATATTAAATAAACATGTAATTCAATGTATTGTAAGATTCATGCTTATTATTATGTTTATTTGTTGATTAAATGTAATGATACTACTTATTTTTGCATGAAATATTACAATTACTATAAGTTGATATTGTGTACAATTTATCTAAAAATATGTTACAGTTTAATTGTTGCTGTTACATTTTTTTTATTTACATAAAATATGAAGGATGTAGTAATTTCATGTTTATATCTGTGAGCAGCTGATGGTACTAACACTCTTTTCAACAATCAACAAGTGTGATATATTCAGTACTTTTTTTCATTCATTTAGTCGGTGAAATTAAGTATTTCATATCAAGAAGCTATGGATATGTCAACGTAGTACGTTTAAACATACATGATAACAAACGTCAATATAGTCAAAGTTGATGCTTAGAGTTAAATCTTTGATTTAAAATACAGTCTAACGTATTGTACTTATCTGCTACATAAATGGTGAAGTGACTCAAAGTCCTGATTACTAGGTGACTACTGAATATTAAAAAACGTTGATGACATATTGCAGCTTAAATGTATAAAAAAACTAGATAAAAGAAAAAATGTCTCAGTAAATGTACCATATACTTCTCTGTCTCCGTGTTATAATATCGGAGTATTTGACTGACCATTGGCCATTAGACTTGTTACCGTATTGTAGCCTACCGATTTTGTTTATCTGGATTCCGTAACTTAGCATTCTGTGTAGACAATTCAAAAATATTGTAATATAGTGTTTATTAAAGTGAAAATATAAAGCTTGTTTGAAATAGGAATATGAAATAATAATGATGCATTACGGCTTCCATATTTGGCGATGTTGATGGAAGATATAAATAGCTGAAGAGAGGCTAGATTTCTGGTGACAAGTTATGAGTGATGAAGTTCAGACTTGTCAGAAGTGAAAAAGTTATAACCGATGACGATGGATGATCGTCACACTGTATCACGAATTGATGGAAGTTGGAATTTTACTATTAAACGACTCCCCAATGGTGCAGTGTTAGTCGTTCACCAACCCGAAGGGCCTGGGTTCGACTCCCGTGGCACAACTTATGACGTTCACCTCTGAAGTGTCTCATACTAGGGTGAAACAACTGCTTGACCGTAACTGCTACCTTAACGTAGTGGCTGGGCTTGCCTATCACGATGACCCGATCGAGCTATATTGGCTAGAACTCATGTTCCTCTAGGTCCTACCATGTCAAGCAGGTCTGTTGGAAAGCGGTAAGACTAAAGGCAGCAATCTAAGATCTGAAGGCAAAGTCGTACTGCTGACTGAAGCGCGGTGTGACAGCAGTAAGGTGTTTCCCTCGGATAACCAGCATTTGCAGCGATGCTGCCCTCTCACAAACGAAGGAAGGGGTTAGAAAAGATCGACCCTAAAAATGTTACACCTCACCTTACTCCACGGATTCCCGTCTCCGGCAGCAAGGCCTCCCAAAGAATGGAGCTATTACTTCGAAAACTTCCCATAACAAGGTCGTGCGTGATTGGCCTCAAGCAGTCGTTCCTTGGGGCGTACGATTGCTCTCCCTGGTCATTGGGACCAATACTAACTCAGTTTCCTTTCCAGGTACCTCAAGAAGTAATATCCTTCCATGGCGTGGGCAGCCAGGAAGTGACAGCCGCCCTCATACCTCGAATAGCACACGAGATCATCTTGATCGAGGTCGATTCCCATCATCAACTCCTAATAATTCTCACATCCCCACGATTAACCTCTCTAGCCTATCTTTATCACCTCACGTTTCTAATGCTAATTGTTTGAGTTCACGAAACGTTGTTCCTGGTCTCCTAAAACCTCGCACGAAACTACATATCGGAGCTTTTAACATTCGAACTTTATATCAAACATGACAACAAGCCTCCTTAGCTAATGACCCTAGATTCTCACTCCATCGATGTCTCCTGTGACTCTGAAACGCGTATACAGAATCCAAGTACAATCATTTGCTTGACCTCACCTTGCCAAATTACGTAACCTGCCTGGTTTATCTTTCGTGTTTCCGGAGACCCTAAAGCTACCACTCGAGGCCTTGCTGGTGTAGGTATAGCACCAAGTTCAAAAGCAGAACAGGCTCTCCTTGACTGGATTCCAATAGACAGTCGCTTATGCACTGTCCGTCTAAACGGCATGGTAAGAACTCGGAAAGATAGGGGCACACGCCGTTGCCTCTTTGTTGTCTCTGCTTACGCTCCCACTGATTGCAGCTCAAATGAAGTAAGAGATGAATATTTCAGAAAGATTTCCGACCTCCTTCAAAAGGCTTGGCGTACCGATTTAGTGATTATGGCTGGTGATTTTAATGCCTGAGTAGGTAGACTAAGCAAAACCGGAAGGCGCCTAGGTGAATCTAATGGTGTCAAGGCTCAACGAACAGATAATGGCGACCGTTTATTATAACTATGTTCACACAACCGTCTATTTCTCGCAAGCACCAACTTTAAGCATAAGGAAAGACATCAGTTGACATGGTAACCCTCACAATCAACTCAATGCTGGGCTCAAATAGACCACATTGCTATCAGCCATCATTGGAGAGGCTTGATAGAAGACTGCTGCTCATTCTTTAGTACATGTTTAGACTCAGACCATGCTTTAGTACGAGCGCGTATTAGTCTGCATCTCACTGGACACAAAAGATCCACGGCAAGAATCCCTCTCAGAATTCAACTTATTGAAAAAATTAAGAATGTATCTCAGGAACAACTAGATAACCAATTAGTCAAATACGTATGCTGTACCCATCCCGAATCAGCTTGGAATGATATCCAAAAAGCTGTTAAAACAGCTGTGACATCTACTAGTAAACTAATCCATAAAGCTATGAAAACGCAATGGATTTCGGCTGCATCTACTGAACTGATAGATGCTCGACAACACATCCTGTTTGACTCTGAACACTATGTAAAGCGGAGGCAACTTAAACACGAGCTGGTTAAAAGCCTATGTAACCACCTCATTAGCTGAGGTGGTTAGGACATGTGTTACGTATGCCTGACCACCGCCTACATTGACGAGCAATGCTGTCTGGTGTGGGAGTAGGCTGAAAGAAAGCTAGGGGTGGCCAAACCGAAACATGGCAATAGTCCATGAGGTCATTGCCAATTTGTCTGAGCCACGCTAATAATTGCAGACTATTTGGTTCGAGTCCACGTGATGATCGCAACCAGTGGTTAGAGACTTTCAGCGATATGGCTCAAGACCGTTGGCAATGGCGCAGGCGCATCCACTCCTTGTCTTCCTCCAAATTCTAAGTTTCTGAACTTATCATAATTTTTTTTTGTTGAATCACATTTTATTAAATCTTATCTTTGATTTCTATTCCTTTTCATTAATTCTAACTCTGTTGCTACCTCTCCTACTCTGGGATTTGGTCCAACAATTTAATTTCTATCTGCTGATTGGGGCATGACAACTTGAAGTGATGTACACATGTGCCAAGTTCGACGTTGTAACTGAATGACTGAGTGAAATAACTGCTCAGTGCTCCATGATTTCAAATGGTACACTGCCAACATCTTTTTGTGCTAATCCACACATATAAACCTAATACCAATCTTCACAAAGCACCACAGCTCATTTACTAGAATCGTTTTACAAATATGCAAACAACAAAGTGAATTATGTAGGTGAAAATAATTAAAATAATTAAAATGTTTACGTTTTAAAAATAATTGGAGGTATTTGGAAGATTAAGTGAAATTATGTGGGAAATCGTTTTGAGTAGCGAGTGTGAAAAATTACTAAATAAGTAAACAATGGGGAAGGAAATATTTTATCAATACGATCGTTACCACTAATATTACTAATAATAAAATTAGAAATGAGTATGAGACCAAGTTAAAGATAAAAGTAAGACATACTTCTTTTATTCTTAAAATTTAGGCTTCATATCATGAGTAGTCAAGGCTTCAGCTACCTTAGGAAGTTGAATACAAAGAAATCTAATTAGGTTAAAACAGATTCTGTAAACGATCTTAAAATCGATATGCGGGTTAACTGATTAAACATAACCAATTGAACATTCAAAGATAAAACTTATAATTGTTTTTCTTTTGCGCTTACAGAACTAGGCTGCGATATGCTGTCGTATGATTGTTGAAAGCGAATACTAGCTACTGCCAGTGTACCGCCCTCCAGAGAAACACGTGAACTAGCAAATACATCTAGGCAACCAATCTTGAGAGCTTATCTTCCAAAGATATTGAAAGCAATCGCTTGCTGCATAAAATTTCTCACTGATGGATATAAACAAAAGGCCTGTAAGCTTATTGGAAGCTTGATCCCCTTTAAAATCTAAATCCACAAATAGATACTTCATTGGGGCTAAGCTACTGAGTATTTTATCCCTAGATTCTTTTGTGTCCTTATCCATAATACGTGTTGGATACCCGTTTTCCGCTGGCGTTTTTCTAAGGAATTCAAGTTTGTCATCAATGCATTCATCACTGAACGCTTTTCTTATGTGATGGCATAAGCGGATGAGTTTCCTGTTTTGACTCAATGGTATTTAGCTATAGATGTTGGTTAGCCGGTCATTCTAAGTATTTTCAGTAGATGGATTTCATCATCCTCTCGTCACCTCTTCTTGTCAAAAGTACATCGAGGAATACAACTGATGAATTCGATTTACTTTGTGTTACGAATTCTAAGTACTGATAGAAGGTGTTGAAGGAATGTAAAGTAACCGACCGGTCAACATTCTCTTCTCATATGATAAACTTATCGTTTGCATATCTTCTGCTTACTTTGAATTGTTTTATTACTGAAATCTGACTGCTGTCAAGTTTAGATATAGAGAAACACGAGTGGAATTCTTTAAGGGTATAGAGTATAATACAAGCAAGGAGAATGTTTAGAACAAAAGTGAAAGTTTGATGTATATGAATGATGAAACCAATTAAATCAGGGATGTGATTATTGTATTATGCATAAACAACAGGAATAAATGTCTTTTAAAAACACATCTGATTTCTTTTAGTAATTATCAATAGCTTTCGTCAAGTAAATTCAGTGTATTCGTTCACTTTCGATAGGTTGCTTAAAATTTAATACATCACAAATTGGGTTACTTTGTCGTCATATAGTATTCACTAACAACCAAATGAGAAATATGACTTAAGAGACCTGATATTATGAATCTTTTACCAAAATAAACTAACAGATATTCGTGAGCATGCTATTCGGTTACACATTCTGACTTTTGAGTATTCTATGCGGATCTTCAATTTCTCAGTCTAACATATCCAGTTATAAACGAGAAATGAACAAGACAACTTAATATTTTGTCAAATTTTAATTCTATGAAGACGGTTTATATCATTTAACGAGTAGATTAAATTGGTTCAAATCACTTCATCCATCTCAGTATCAGCAACAAATGTACGTATAAACAACTACAACAATCCTACATTACAGAGACCGATTCTCGCAATTAATAAAATCAACAGTATCATCATTCTTCTTTTGTTTTGTCATCTGATAAGTCATGCTGTCTAAATTACATTTCCGAATTTATTTATTTGTTCTGTTCTCAGAAATCTCTTTAAGTAAGATTTATGGACTCTTCCAAAAAGGAAATTATCATCAATTTTAATACTTCCCTCAAATCAGTTGTTTTATCATTACATTCATAGTACTAAGATGCAAACCCATTTTATGCCTTTATTTTAGGTGTATAAACGCCAGATAAGTCTTTCATTGACTGTACTGAGTAAAGAAGACATTTTTCTCTTATTGTGTATTTCTCTATCTTAATACTACTTAATTCATGAAATAGATGAATTGTTAAAAAGGTTTAACATTTTAGTGTATTAGTATTCGATACATTGAAATAAAACTAAAATAAACTATGAAAGGCAGTATAGTAGTATATATAGTTCAGTCTTATTTTTAGCTGGTAAGAATAATTATAATTCACAAATTATGTTTTAATAACATTTAACTAGATCATAACCAGGGTTAGATTGGATAATTTCAAATAATTTGAGTATTTCATAGGTTGTTTACTAAGAATAATAGGTGACATATACCTGTAATATTCCAATAATAATAATTATTATTATTAATGATGATAATGGCTTTATTCAATAGTTTGTTGAGTACAATATGAATTTTCAGCACAGCATCTCAACAAGTTACTCTTTTTCTATGCACATATTGAGGGCGATTGAGACAAATTTCAACAGAAACGTAGGATAGGACCGATAATATACAGTCCATAGTCACATAATCATTAATAATGTACATGTATTTATATTTATTCGGGTGTTTTCGACGGCATTTTAATGTGGCACAATCGGTTTAATCATTTGAAAACTTAAAACATACATTTACTCCATACATTTAAGCATAGCATTTATTCCTGTTTCTGTCCACGGAAGTAGCAACACCACCACACTTTTCTTGATGATACAACAACCCTGACAAAAAATCTGGAAACCTTTGAGCGATACCAAACTGTCATCATACATGCCATGTAACCAAGATTCTCGGACTGTGACTAAGCAGAAATTGTAGATATCTCACTTTTCCAATAAGAGATATGCAGTTAAGTCTAAGAATTTTAGGGATATACGTCTGATGAATATTGGTCTTTTGTAACGCGTGCTTCCAACCACCGTGAGGTCTTTGCTTAGATCTCAAGGTATTACTCACGATAGGTCGTAAACATTTTATATAAGTACGTTAGCATACAATACGATTTTAGAACATGATTGAGCGATTAAAACGATAAAAAAAGAAGAACAGGTAACTTGTTGAAATGAGTAGAAATTAATATTTTTAACTTTTTACCACCTGGCGTAAACTGCTTCTCCCAAGGATAAATAAATAACCGGCATGAATTAATCTAAGATTAAGTAATACAAAGAAAACAAATCAAAATGATGATATTTAGTGCAATCAAAATATTAGTTTGATCATATTATGTCATACCATTTGGGTCAAATCAAATTAAAGGGAGGTATGGTTGTGTATGTTAGTGTACTGTGAATGAATATGAAGAAAATGTGTTGTGAATGAAGATAGATTATGTATGCGTTAACATGAATCAAATTTGATACAGTTTATGTAGATCATGATAGATAGCGAAAAATTTTACGTTTAAATGAAATTTACTAAGAAATTGTTTCAACATAAAACTTTCTGTGAAGTAAAACTAATGAATTATTTGTTTTTCATGAATTCATTTCAATTACTATTAGACATAGACTTAAATAAAATGTTTAATATGTATTAGATTTATGCCATCAGTGAAATCTAATAAGAGTTTATCATTTTATTCAGGAATTGTCTACTGAATGAAATTACATCATCATGTTGTTGTGGACAACGAAAGACTACAAACTACTATGATATATCATAAATAACACGATTTATGTACTTATCTACTCAGTCCAGATAACAACTAATTTATTAAACAAGCATATAATCATTTGTAAGAGTATGTAGTTTCCTATTGTTGATAATAAAGCCTGCAACCGGTTAGTCACTTTTCTATATTTCAATATAGGGCGACAATATGTGCATTGAATACATTGAATTCATTGTATTTCGTTGAGTTCTCTTCTACTACATACGACAGGAAATTAATTGTAATTGGTGTAACATGTAAATATCATTATGAATTTAATTTATTTGTAATGTTTATCAAGAGATATACAAGATTAGAACAAAGATGAATTAAAAGGTTTTTGGGTAAACTGTTTATGTATAAAATGAGCCATAGTTGTAGAAACTATTTGAATTGGATCAGTTGCATAGTATTAAAAAGGGTTTATTAATTTGAATAGATAAGGGTACGCCGGTGAAAGACAGGGCTTTTCACATTTTATTGAACATGTCACAAAGAACCTAAGCTTCAGAGGGCCAAACATTTAATGCAGTTCGTTTGTAAAATATCTAATAGGCACAATATTTGTAGTGAACACAACTGATGTATTTAAATTAATAAACAAGCTAAGCACTCTTATAATGTTAGGACTTGCTGGAACCCCCTATGTATCCAAAAATAATTCTGTGACGAAACTTTAATTACTTTAGTAAGTGGTAAGAACTGTGATTATTATTGTTATTATCATTTATCACAATTATTCAGTCACTTATTTATGAACACCATACGCTATTCACTTATATTCTTTAGCTTCTTTTTTTATTATTTACTATGTAGTCAAGTTACATTCAACTTACAACCGATCTAAAATTTGTAAGTTATACTTTATTCTGTTTAATTTGATACGTTATACTATGTAACCAAATTGTGGAGATCCTAGTAATTTGTCAGCCCTGTCTATGTTTAAATAAACAAATCTTTTCTCATACTAAGCAGGTGATTCAATTCAAATTGTTCCTAGAATTATCTCTCATTTTATATATAAATGGTTTACTTAAAAACCTTTTAATTCATCTCTATTCTAATCCTGTATATCTCTTGATAAACATTACATATACATTAAATTCATAATGATATTTACATGTTACACCAATTGCAATTAATTTCTTGTCGTATGTAGTAGAAGAGAACTCAACGAAATACAATGAATTCAATGTATTCAATGCACATATTGTACTTCTAGCTTTTCCAAGTTCATGATAGGGAAAAAATTATACGTAGTTTTTATATATGTTCATTCTGAGCAGATTACCTCAATGCGGCCTTTAAATTGCAAAATAAAACCACAATAATCAATTTAAAGTTATTCAGAAAAATGATTATGGAAGATAAAATGGCAACTTAACATTCAGCAGGTTGTACTGTTTGATAAAAACAAACATTACTACCTAGATTTATGTCACATAAAAATTTACTTTAACAACTTGGGTTGAAAATTAAACTCTATTTCATGGTGTTAACTTTTTCAAAATAACCGTGAGTGAAAACATAAACATATAACATCTCGATAGCGAAAGATTTTATAGTTGCATGAATATGTGACTTTGACAATTACTTATGAAAACAGAGTTATTATTACAACTTTCTTTCAATCAACTAGATTGAGTAGCTGAACACCCGACCATTAAAAATATCATCAACTCTCAAATTAATGTAATCATCGTAGTACGATTATTAACAAGATTTTATACTGAAGATGCTTTCCAGTTAAATTATGTTTTATTACTGAATTATCTACAAAATTATCATGAATTTCCTTTACTTTAAATATCTTATGTAAGTTTTGAATGGTGATGGATGCTCTTATTTTGGAACCTTGGAACTACATGCCAATAGTGACTCATTTTATTTTCTATACACAGTCATATACTTGGTTGTCTTGATAATAGTGAAAAACTTAATCCTACCCAGTCTTTAAACCACCTAATTTGATATTTTAATCTAAAGAATATTGTCTCAATACTGTGCACTACTCACAAATGCTTAAGTAGTTCAATTTGTATTTACTCATTTCAATACTATGATATAAATTCACTTATTAAATTAAGTTTTCTATAACGGCACTGTTATATCATTTTTTAGAACTGCGATAAGATGTTTCGCTTTCCTCCCATTCCGTATGCTTACTGAAAGGTATATTTTTATCTAACCATAAGATTTCCACACTTCGACGTAAACAATCTCTCATTCATCCTATCTATACTTCACTCATAAAATAGGTAAAAGATTATCCACTATAAAACCCGAAAGTAGAAGAGACTTGCTTATTAGAGAGTAACAACCGAAAAAGATTACTATGGTCAAAATGTTGCAAAGTTTTTGGTTGTTTAGCATCTTAACAACCACTATCCACAGCTTGGAAGTTAACGACTTTTACCATCAAACACTTTATTACTAAGTAACAATAGCAGTCATTACTCTGAGAAGAGTATAATTGTAAGTACAGTTATTGTAGACAGATATGTATTCTATTATATTATGGTTTAGGTTGCGTGTTATAGTGTTACAAGCACAAATTATATCGCTAAATGTATTTCTATTGTATCTTTAGTGTGTTTATATTGTAAAGTACATTGAAATTTCCAAAGTTTGTATATTTCAAATTCATGCGCGAAACTCCCAACATTACGTTAAACAAGTAAACACTCTCGCCCAACTGTATGTTGTAAAGATTACTAAATTTGAAGGTGATATCATTAGTTTTAATGGGTCAGACGTCCGTTGAAAATCGTGCCGCTCAAGAATGCAACTCTTCAGCAGCTTCCTTCCATGTATCATTTAAGGAAAGACCTCAGGATTATTAAGCGTCGTGGCAAACGTTTAACTATTAATTACTCTGTTGGCATTCAATGGGTAATATTTCTACTTCCAGTCAATTCGTGATATATTACACAATTTTATACAATCCCAATCAATGTTGAACACATAAGTAATTCATAAGGTCTTGTACACAAACACTAGTGAGTTGAAAAATATTGTTATTCAATGTTGATGAGCTTCATACTAGAAGGAAACATTTATTCCGTGTTTTGCATTTTACATTGATTGTCTAATACAGTTAATTTCGAGATTTCTAATACACAGACAGTTTTAAATGTAACATTTTAAAATTATCGTTCAATAGCCTTAATAACATATTTTTAAACATTAGACGAAAATACATCTGATTGTTTGGTAGAATTTGTTCTAATTCAAACCGTATTCTTTCAAAGCATGTATTGCAATCATCATAAATATTTCACATATTATTACCATATTCAGATTATGCTATACGGTTTGTTAAAAAATCACCTAAGTTAATAAGCTAAATTTAATGAGTTCACCTGTAGATTGTATCGAGTATAACTCACACTAACGAGTTACATAACATGGCTAGTTTGATTAATTTTAATCATTACTTGTTTTCTAGTTATTGTCATTTGAAAATGAGAAATCATATCCCGCCTAGGTTGATTACTCTGTCTATGTTAAAATGACCATTACATAAGGAAACGTATGAAACAAAATAGCTTTCAATAAATTTCCTTAGTATTTTTTCAATTTTTATAATTATGTAATAATAATAATAATAACTTTATTCAGTAATGTGTTTAGCAAAATTAGATGAATTTCTCCTGGGACATCTGAAATGAGATAGATGCTAAGCTAAACTTTTAATCTGACCACAACTTATTAATATTCATAAAGTTATTAATTTTATATTAGATCACTTCTTAAGAGATAGACATCGGTGATAGTGATTAAACTAAGTCTAATACCGTTTACTATCTTGCACATAATATATTGGTCAGACAATTGCGAAATATTGTAAATTAGTGAAAACAATTGTAATCCACGGCTAAAATGAGATTATGAAGGAATGATATTTACGTAAAGAAACCGGTGTATTCGTAAAACATACTCAAACAAAAAATCTAGCAACAAAAAGAGTAAGTGATAAACATAGTGTTACTTCATTATCTGTTAAAATAATACATTTACGTAAAAAAATATTTAATGTTACAATTTATATTATCTAGTAGGAAACATATTAATTTCATTGTAATAGACTAAATAATCACAATTTTTCCCAATTAGAATAATATTCTATTGATGTGATTGACAATATAAATCTTTGATATTCATATCTTAGTCTCATGGCTTCATAAACTACCTACAAGATAAATATTTAACCACCATTGGTGATTTGAATGAACCCCTATTATGCATAATTTATGTAAAGTATTTTTCAGACAATTGAGATATAATGTTGCATAAGGTAACTCATACTTGCTAATCAGTTACTCTATTTACGGTTATTCGTTCACTGGGTGGGGGTGGGGGGGGCGGTGTACTCGCATTCGGCTACAGTCATTCTAAGCTGTCGTATACATTTCTATACAACCAATCATACAATTCCTTCCTTCTATTATAAAAGCAGGGACAATTCGAAAAATGATAAAGCTTAAATCCTTCCAGTTCAGAGTAAATCTACTTATAAATTATCAAGAAAAATTCCTCAAAATGTCGCAAAACATCTACCAAAGTGATCTAATTTGTATTTAATCTCTATTTACAAAACATGGGTGCATTTACTTATGCAAGTGACTTACTGTATGCTGTAATGAAGAACGTATATATGGTGTCGGAAGATATCAAGGAACTTTTGAGAGAAACATTCGCAAACAGTGATGCAAAAGTTGAGGTGGATAATCCTAATATCTTCACAAATTCAGAATTAAGTTTTGCTAAAATGTGTTTGCTGCTATTGTTGTTCTACTGTAAATTAAGATATGATATTCATGTACTGAGTCCATGAATATGAACCGAAAGTATGGCCTATTTACTCGACACAGTGAATGCATCTCTACTAATTACTCTCAGGCTATTCAAGACACTGTATGTACTGTGAATCATAAAAAGGAAAAGAAACATTGTAATGAGCAACCAGACATAGAAATATCATACTATGGCCAGGAAGAAACTTAGATTTGACAATTTCATTGTCGATACAGACTTTACAAGGAAAGAATATGGAATTTTCTAGTGGAAACTGTATCAGTGCCTACCAGTGATTAAATTTATGTGGAAAGGATCACACTGAATTTCGTGTAGGTTGTGATATGTGGTCGAGTAAGTAAGCTTAACATTCATGTTTTCATTTCATAGGATCGTAAATCACTTATATGATCCATATTTAGAGATTACTAGTAATTTGAATAAATCATGTTCATGCTTATGTTACGTAAGATATCTTTTAGACAATTAAAATATATTGTCATATAAAGTAACTCATATTTTCTGACAGCTAGTTCTATTTTTTGATATTTGTTTACTAGAAGCATCACACTTATCAACCACATATATGAGTATTTATCACTGGGTCATCATCATTTAAAGCTGGTGATCATCATTAATTACAACCAACAAATTCTACTAGTATTTCCTGCCGTTATAACATGAACAAACTAACCTTTTACAATATTATTGTTTTTGACAGAAAATTGATGGATCAAGTTACACATAAGTTGAGGTTGGAAAGTGATTTAAAGTAAAAAGATAATGACAATTGAGTTAAGATTTATTGTACACCAAAATAGGAATAAACTATCGCTCAATATACAGATTGTCGTATACATAATTTACGTTAAATAATGTCTGACAAAATATTCTACATAATTCAATTAATCAGCATAAACTGGGAGTTATTACAGATTGATGTGATGAAAGTTTTTTATGTTAAAGTTACATTGAATTGATACAAGAGTATGCCACATACTATACTGAGCTAATAACATTTCACTCATTAATCACTTTGTAATACTATAAGGTTATACTATAGAGATTGATAAGAATAAGTAACTTAATAAATAGCGTTATTATTACTTTCAAACAAATACTGTTATTGTTATAAGTGGTATTTAAAAATGAGATAAATTACAGTTTCATGAATTCATCGATATAATTTGTTGTTTGCATTTGTCACAAATTGATCTCCGTTGGGTATCAGTAAAATATATGGATAACCGTTTCGTCCGGCACTCTTTAGTAGTATATATTCTCAATTCCCCAAAGAAATAGAATGCAAGACCTAAAATCTGGAGACAAACACTGCAATCAAAGCTTCCGGGTCGGCGTTTAACTTTCATCAATATGTGGTATAATGCGACGATCAATTAAAGCCAATAATCGTAACTGTCATGCTCCCAACGACTCTAAACCCCATCAGTAACGAATTCTTACTACAACTTCAGCGACATCTTGAAGTTAGTGATGAGTGAGCTGATTGATGTTAATTTGAGGTGGTTTTTATGTAGATAAGTGAGTAGAGAATGTAAACAACAATTTAAATACCAATCTTTACAAAAACCACTTCTGTTCATCAATATATCTTAAAGAATCCAGCCAATTAACCTGTGGGACACCAAAAGATGATAGCAAATTGTGAAAATGAACAATGACTACAATTGTCTCATAAATTTGCACTGATGTTTGCAAGTTCATTGTTAGCTTACTTATCGATTGATACTTTTAAGTCATGCAGTCTCAGTAGTTGTTAATCAACACAAGTCTGTTTTCCTGGTGCATTATAAAAGGCAAGAAAACAATTATTTTAAACTGTTACTATTAAACTATATAAAAAAATAAACTAAAATGCAAACACCAGTTCGTACATTAGTAATTACTATCTGATCTTATTCTGATGAAGAATGATCGTCGCAAAATAGAAAAAGTTGTGCATTGGTTGATAATTGCGTAGTGACTAGTTTGATTTTGATCAAATCCTATCTATTGCGTCCCTTAGACTGGTGGCTATTCCACAACTTTGTCGATAAAATTCGATCAGCACTATAAAAAACCTGACAAATGTCAAACTAGTTCCTAAACGGTGATCAAGTAGTGTATACGTCTCAGTCCTGTGTGGTTGTCAGTCTCAACTCGAATAGCTCAGTGGCGACTGTAGCAGACTATAAAACTTCGTCAACTGGCATCAAACCCTCAGAGAAGTATATTTTCTTTCAAAGATTGATGATATAACCTCCTGATAAAAGTCAGATAGCATGAAACCTAAGTTCAGTGTTTCCTGCCATTTTCTCTCACACCCCTTTCTAGACAGTTATTTTACAAAGTCTTCAAAGTAAATGATGTATTTTAAATAAACATAATATCTCGTCTACTGCCTATAACAAACAGTGACTTGAAAGGAGCATAGTCATTTATCTATTTATCTATAAACTTACTTTCTTGTCAGGTAATTGACTTACCAAAATGAAAAGGCTTTTAGACAAATTAAAAATCAGTCGATCTTAGTTGCAGTCTAGCATTCTTTTCTGGGTAGACACTACCATTGCATTGACTCATTCATTGTGTATTATTATACATGATTGATGGAATTCTCTGGGTTTTTGTTTATATAGAAACGAATAGTTAGTAATAATAATAATAATAATTAAGTCTTAAATTTATTAATTGGCGAAAAGTGAATTGTTCACTTTATTAGCTTGTCAATATGACTGCTATTAACTGTCGCCGACATCATGTTTATTACTAACATAAATATCACTATGGTTGTTGTCGACTACATACACTTAATTCTATTGTGAATAATATCTTGCTATTATTTGCTTATCATTTAAATAAATTTTTGTTAGTGTTCATTTTGTATTAACAGTTGTCAACAGAAATGAATAAATTTTTCTAAGAAATTTTTTTTGTATATACATTCACATTTTATTGTGGAACGTTGTAAAATGGTAACAACGAAAAATAACAACAAGAACAACAATAATAGGATTGCCATATGGTAAATTTAAAGTTGAATAAATTTACATCTTAGTAATAAACAATAAATAAGTTGATATTAACTGCTTAATGTAAAACATTGAATAGTGATTATTAAGAAAAAGAAAATAACTAACAAGAAGATTTTTTCATCTTATTTAATTGATATACAATTTTATTATTAATGAAAGTAATAGAAATGTATGTATTTCACAGAATAGTTAATATTTTGTAACTAAGTTATTTATTATTGTTACTTTACTATGGAAATACATTCATTAAAATGATTATATTTAATAATGAAAGATTTTAAAATAGACCAAGTTGTATTAAGATGAATTTATCTGCTTAAAAGATTCATGAATATATTTGCATAATTCCTTGATTATTAGCTTTAATCGGTACTTTTCAATAGAAACAAGAATAAACCCATTAATTTGTCTAATGAAAGAAAAAGGCTTAAGTTGTAGGTAATAACAAATAAATGAATAGAGAAATATTGTTTCACCTACTTTTATAGTTAATGAATGAAATGATAGAAGAAATTTTATCAACATTGGCGTGTACTACTGAACATCATTGTAATGATATTATAAATCTAGAATTCTTTTACGAAGATGCTGGGAATACTTTAGAAATGTATATTCGAAATACATGACTTAAATTGTTACTTTAAAAGATATATTACTTAAAAAAATCATCAGTAGTTAGGTTAGACATATGAATAGAATATATTTGTAAATAATCTCACCTGATGAAATTAAAGAAAAAATCCAACGTTTCGCTCGGCAAGTTGGTTCGGGCTTCTTCAGGGATATAACCGATATCAAAAGTTATCGAAAATGAATGTGAATAAGAGGTCAACTTCGAATTACGAATATCCAATCGTATATATGGTACGAAAATGTTAAATGAGTCATTGTACGTGAACTAATGTTGAAATTGTTATGGATGACGGAAGGTGTGCACTTCGTACGTAGTTTCATGTACACATATACTGTACATATATACTGTTCTGAGCTATGTTCATGGAGAGGGATAGAATCATACCTTGAATCCCGAACCACTTTCTTCAGGACTCCATAGCAATGATTCATTGTCTAAAGCGATGAAATGTATCCTCTTGACCTACAGGTATCTTATTCATTTCTGCATATTATCTATAATTAAAATTCACGTGGGTTTTAGTAATAACGGGACTTGTAACGATATATATTCTGGTACAGAAATGGAATATGCGAAGAAATCATGTTCTCAGCAATATATCAGTCTTCTGTATGGTTAATAGATCTCCAATCATGTATCAGGATGAATTCTACACTCTTAAGGGATAAATATATTGCATCATAGGATTTCGACATATAGATTATTTCATCACTTCATAAGACCTCATAACATGAAAATCTTCATCAAAAAGTAAAAAGCACCTTCATTAAAACATTTATTTGTAGGAACATTTAGTTGACAGAGCACATTTACCCATATGTAGATTTTTTTCTCTGAGCGGTTAACTTTATTACATTTCTTTAAATTTGTTTCGTAGGTTGAGTTCATTGACTTCATTTAATGACATTCCGCTGAACGATTCCAATTTTCAAGAATTTATTTATTCCTATTTATGATTAAACTCTCATTTATAATTACATTATTCTAATTGAATTCAGCTAGTAATATAAAGATATAAGTCATAATTTACTTTTAAATAGAATTATCTTGTAAGTCGTGATTATATTTAGTTAATTGTCAGCCGAAGTTGTGAGGAAGAACACGTGCCAGCAGACTAGAAAGAAAAACATCTTATCAAGATACCAAAGAAAGGAGATTTGAACAAATGTGAGAACTGCAGAGGGATCACACTATTGTCAGTATGAGAGAAAGTCTTCAATAGATTGTTGCTGAACAGAATGAAAGATTCAGTGGATGCTCAACTTCGAGATCAACAAGCTGGTTTCCGTAAGGATAGGTCGTGCACAGACCAAATCGCAACACTACGGATCATCGTTGAACAATCAATTAAGTGGAACTCGTCACTGTACATCAACTACATTGACTATGAGAAGATGTTTGACAGTGTAGACAGGAGAACACTATAGAAACTCCTTTGACACTTTGGTGTACCAAAGAAACTCGTCAACATCATCCAGAATCCTTACGATGGACTACAGTGCAAAATCGTGCATGGAGGACAGCTGACAAATGCATTTCCAGTGAGGACTGGAGTCAGACAAAGCTACTTACTCTCACCTTTTCGCTTCCTTCTAGTAGTTGGCTGGATCATGAAGACCTCCAGATATGAGGGGATGCACGGAATTCAATGGACAAGTAGGATGCGACTCGATAATTTGAACTTCGTGGATAATTTAGCTCTTCTAGCTCATACGCACCAACAAACGCAAGCGAAGACAACCAACGTAGCATTATTAGGCCTGAGCATACATAAGGGAAGGAGCAAGATCCTCAAATATAACACAGAGAGCACTAACCCAAGTGAACTTGATGGAGAAACTCTGGAAGAAGTGGATACTTTCATGTACCTGGGAAGCGTCATCGATGAACAAGGAGGGTTCGATGCAGATGTAAAGGATGGCAAGGATCGGCAAAGCCAGGGCAGCATTCCTATAGTTGAAGAGCATATGAGACTTAAAGCAGTTGTCAATCAACCTCAAAGCCAGACTCTTCAATTCAAACATAAAGGCAATTATCCTGTATGGAGTTGAAACGTGGAGAACTATTGTAAACACCATCAGAAAGGTAAAAGTATTTATTAACAACTGCCTACGCAAGATACTGAATGTCCGTTGGCTGAAAACCATCAGCAACAGTCTACTATGAGAGCAAACAAACCAACTTCCAGCCGAAGAGTAAATTAGGAAAAGACGTTGGAAATGGATAGGACATACATTGCGGAAATCATCAAACTGCATCACGAGACAAGCATTAACATGGAATCCTGTTTGGAAACGGAAAAGAGGAAGGCCAAAGAACCCACTGGGTCGAGAATCAGAAGCAGTTATTAAAAGGATGAACAGCAACAGAAAACAGCTGGAAAAGAATGCTCACAACAGAGTTCAACCGAGAATACTGGTGGGCCGCCTTTGCTCCTCTGTGAGGGGCAACGGGCTTAAGTAAGTAAGTAAGTAATTGTCAGTAATTCACAGCAATAGGAAATAAGCCCTAAAGTAGATTTTCAGGGGTTATTTTGGTCACGTTCATAGTAATTATGCGATTTCACATATTATAAATAGATATTACAGTAAGATTTAAGTATATCATTGACATGATATTGAAGATAATTATGTGTTGTTGTATTCATGTATCTTTAAAAATAATGAAATATTAATTACCTATTCTACCGAATTATTCATATCAATAATGTAAGCAAAGAAAATGAACACAAAATTAAACTAAACGACAAAATTCTCTCTTATCTATAATTATAAATCTGTCTACAAAATGTTCGAGTTTTGATCTATGGGTTGGCGTCTGTGTATATATTCACATATATATAGATATATATGAAACATTTTCATGCCACCCTCATAAAATATCTTAAGTCATTGAAATGTGGGAACTATCGCTATTGAAATAGTGTTTATCATTCTGTCATACTAATCATATTCACATTTGTAAAACCAATTTACAATTTTCTTTAATATTTAAAAATTATGAAAAATGACTTTGAAAAACTCTTTCTGTTGTTATCGGAATAATGTACATTTTTTAATGTATATACAACACTCAACTGTATGTGCATATTTATGTGATTCTATGTGTATATCTTCGGTTTATTTTCAGTTACTATTTCTTTAAACCGTCTTTATGTTACTTTGTTTTATAGTGTCAAGTATTAGGAAATGTTTTTATTGAAAAGAAAAATATGAAAGATTAACAACCACAACAACTAGATAATATGATAGAGAGTTATAAAGAGAAAGAAAAAACCATTATAACAATAACGAGATAGAGAACAGATGTGATCATATTTTAAATGTTGACTAGATAAACATGACTTATGCTTATATGATCGATTGGTTACATTAAAGACTGGTAATTTTTAACATCTGGCGACTCGTTCATATGATTACATTTTTATTGTATCTGAGTATCTATTACGCTGCTTCGTTCTACTCCCTCCTCTTTCATTCTTTGTCTCGTGTCTTGTATTTCACCACCTTCATTTTTGTGTTTTGTCATGTCTTATAAGTACCATTTTGCTGTATACCATTACATTAGTTAATACTTTATATCTTACAATTATTCACATATGTATCTTTTTCCCTTAAGTGCTACTAACATATTTTACCGTCCATGACTGACTGAATTATGTCGCCTTTTTTTCCATGATTAGATAAAAAGAAATCATTTGACATACCGCAACCATATATACGTATGTCCCATTATGAGATCTTTATTCGAGATTTAACCATTTATTTTCTCTATACGGTAATTATTATTATCATTTTGGCGTGTATTGTTAGAATATTCCTAATGTATGACTGAGTATATATGTACATGCATGTATATAGGTTTTCTGGCTGTGTGTTCCGTAATTATTATGATACTATCATCGCTTGAACAGGCGGTTCATTAAAAACCCAGAATATTTTGATTTATGACTCTGTGTTATTCATTATAAAGTCACGTCCCACAAGACTTTGTCAATTGGTAGTGCATTCATTGGCGTGACAGATGAACAAATATGCATACAGAAAAAGATACCCGTTTCTTTTCTACAATATATTTTATTCCAATCATGAAAAATTGTAGATGACAGACAAACAAGCATACAAATAACGTTAATTCTTCAGTAAGGAGATGATGCCTTTCATCGATGGGTGTATAGGTACATGTTAACAGTAAGCAGATTTAGTGATTATTATATTTATAGTTCACTTTTTTTCTTCTCACCAAATAATGAAGTTACAGATAATTAGTAATAATTATTGCCAATGGTAGACTATCCTACTTCATTTGCTTCAGTAATCTAATAATACGTAATGCAAATATGTATCCATATAATTACGAAAGTTGACAATAATACCACAGAATCAAAGCAGTTGATGACAATGATAGCATGAATCTAAAGGTATTTAGAGTGAAGGTAAAATTATAGTTTATAATTAGTTTCTTTTCTTATGAAAAATCATTACTTCAGATGGTATTAATGAAAATGTGTTAACTATTCTATGGTTCAATCATTTGCATTGAAAAAAAAATTACAAAGAATCATTTGTACATCAACATCAGTGGTAATGTCCGTTAAAGTTTATAATAGTGAATGATGAACTTACGTACATGCAGAAAGACATGAATGTGATGAAATGAGAATTTTTAAAAAATTTCTGGGAACCAAAAGATTATTATTACAGATTGCTTTATTGTTTTCTTTATTTCATTTTACGTAGGACAGTTTTTCAATATATGATAATAAGATTAGGCATATAATGACGTAGGGATTTATTTAATCGTAAAACATAACGCCACAAATATATCATACTGTAAAATCTACTGGGTTTTCTTTTTAATCTACGTAACTACATCAAAATAATTTGATAATGTTTGAAAATGCAGTAAAATGTATTTTGTTTCTCTAAACACTATTGACAGATTAAAGTATGCCGGAGCTGATAATATTAAAATTAGATAGACTATCATACACAGAGTCACATCACTTTACGATTATTAGCTTATGCGCCAAGTGAATAGAGAATATTTTGCGTCTGTCTGAATCATGTATTGTCTAGAGGAAAATAAAGAATCATTTGTATCTGTATTGCAGACAACTTTATGAACTAGTTCCTCATGAATAATTTTTTTACTAAACAATTCCAAATCTTATGTAACACTACTAAGTCACTAAAAGGTGTCAAAACAAGACAAAGTAATTCGAAGTTCATATGAGACTTAATAAGCATCTAGTTAGTGATAGTACAATAGCCAACAATCGTAGAAGTTATACCATTTATTTAAGTTGGATTGTGACTGGCAAGCGGAATCCAGGACGCGCGTTTCGTCCTATCTGGGACTCATCGGCTGGATGTACCTGCATCCCAATGTTGATGTTCACACGGGGATTCGAACTCAGTCCGCTTCGTGTCAAACGCCACCGCGTTCACCACTAGGCTACTGTGTCCAGACAGTCACACTTGTGCAGGATGCACATATGGTAACAGAGACTGACCAGTTTCAGTCCATTACAAATCAACGGGAAGATACAAGCTAATCCTAATTATAGTTATGCCATTTAGATAGAGTTTTCTTGTTTAAATCAAGTCAACAGTAATTAGTAACTTGTAAAGTTTTGGGCTGTAGATTCAGATTCAGACTAACAAACGTTAAAACGATAATGTAGTAAGTATAATTTGAATACTTCATTTTTGTGGTTACTTTTAGGTCAGTTGAATGAAAACACTTATAGTAACTTTTGAATAATATTTGTTAGAACTTTTATAGTTAAAAAAGCATACTTGACGATTTTATAGTTTGTCATTTCGAGCATTAGATTCTGTAGTTAGAAAAAAATCAAGTTAATTACAATGGTTTCTCTTAGTAATCATTTATGCTACCGTCATGTTTATCAGTGTTTATTCTACTAATAAACACTCGCAAAACTATTAGAAAATCTTACATCTTATCAATAACGATATAAAAGACACTATCCACAATCTCTGATGAAAATTATAATAGCTTACATAAATCATGTGGTGCCAGACGATTAACTTCATGAGGTGATTTCCAAAGTTACAACAAAGTGTAGCAAATAATATTTGGGTGTCTGATGGTAAACAACTGCCCATCATTGATATCGTCATCCCCCAATGTAAAAACTATCATCTACCGGATATGGAAGTGGTCTTAGTAGAATGAAATTGAAGAACTCTTTACGAAGCCTGAAATCTGTAAGTTCACTTATTGGTGGTGTCGTAGGTGCGAACCTTTAGAGGCTTCATACTATAATAAAACAGTTGTCCAGTATGTAATGGTCTAAACTGGCTGACTAACTACAATTATTTCGGGATGCGAACTACGACGGTCAATAATCACAACAAACTTTCTGATACTCCTCATTTTTTATTGAATTTTAAAAATTGTACAGTCACCATGAGGGATAAATATACATGGAATCTATAATTCCTCCAATAGGATTGTAGCAATTTTCACAGTGATATCATCTTCTCTAAAACAATTGCTATTTGTGACCCATCCTAGATGGAACTAGTAGAATATTGAAGTACACAATGAAAAGTTTATAACCATGCTTAAAACTTAGTTTGAAACAATTTAAATATCATATATTGCTACTTAGGAGTTAATAATCAGCTATAGAATTACATGAATTGTAGCACTCAGTACTGTATTTTGAATTAAAGCTTCCACTAGTTTAATGATTCCTAAATCGTTTAAATAAGTATATCACAAACATTTTTAATACTTATCTCTCCAACGTAATCACTTTATTAATGGTTTTGCATATATTTAGTGATGAGCAATTTATTCTCTTTGCAGAAAATTATCGAGCCTTCTCAAATAGACAAAGAGTTGACTTAAATGAGTAATAGCCTTCATCAAAATTAATGTTCACAGATATTTATTATCATGTTGACAGGGTTCAGATATCGGAATTTTACATACATGAATATGTATTCTAAGCAGAAGAATTTTAAATCCTCAAGTAACATCGTATAATGTTGATTAATAAAATAGTCGTTTTATTTGATATTATAAAATATGCTTTAGTACTGAATGTTTAACCTTCAATGAAGAATGATGTGGCATATTTCTGTTTGTTAGTCACAATATATGCAATAATTGGGAAACATAATTTAACTACCACCGATTTTCCGTTCATCAGACGTAAGATCCTAGCATTCCAATATATTCATGTTTCTCATACGATAAACAACAAGATATATTTGCTAACAACTGCAATGTTACAGCCTGAATATTCTAGTATTTAGCAAGGCATCATTTTGCAAGTTACTAATACCGTGTGAGTACATGCAGGTAGCTCTTATTGTTACACTGTTCAAACAGCTATAAATTAGGATGACTAATTAAGGAATTAAAAGAAAGGCTACCAGAATGTTTCAGTAAGCTGTTATTTCCTTGTGCAAATGTTAAAATGTTATCCCCGGGTTAATTATATAACCTTGTAAATCTCTATCAATTTAAATTAATCAAATTTGATGTGTAATGTAATTAATAAATGCTCATGATTAATGTGCCTCAGAATGAATTTTCAAAAGGTTTTAGTAGGAAAAGGAGATCTGTGAACTTGACTTGGTTCATAACAGAGTTCGAACATAAATCGATTAAAGTTTAGATGTTTACCGTTGAATTATGACGGTTAATTTTTCTGTATCTCAGTACTTACTTGACTTATAACTTCTAAGTCCGATCATATATGTATTTGTTGTTCTACACTACTGTCTAGATTGTGGAGCTACTCATTACCTTTTAGTATTTTAAGCAGATATGGGTCCTTATCTAACTGAGATGGTAAATTTTAAAGGAAGAATGAGTAAACTTAAACATTTTGACGAAAACAACGGTAATAAACATAACTGATGTCACACTTCCTTAAACGAATAAACTCTACTTACATATGTTGCCAAGTATGCTAAATTAGGTAGGGTTATGGAGCAAACATACTCATCTCTATGTATATAAGACAACCGTTTGTCGATATATTTATTAAGAAAGTCAACATTCGCTCACGTTTCAACGAGTTTGAAAGAATAGTGAATGAGTCCACGTAGTTCTGTCATAATCGAAATGCTTTTGATACAAATGGATAGGCAAAGCATACTGAGTGGGTAACAAGAACAAGAATATAACTTGGCAGTGAGATCACATTTTTCTGATTATTTTACAAATATATACAACTGTACAGCTCACAGAATGAGATTTCTAACATGAAATATGTTCACTGGTTCATGTTATACGTTATTCACAGATTTATACTACTAGTCCGGAACTCACCGATTTTCTACACAATTAGAGCATAGAATCTTTTCTTGTTATCAATATTTTTTCACTTTTTGAATGTATTATCCAAATATAACTATTCTCTATATACTAAGTGATGAATTTTTCTTTAATTTATTGTAAACAAAACATTCTTACCGATACAGATAAATCCCTTGGAAGAAATGAATTAGGACACTACGAATATATATATATATATATATATATATATATATATATATAAATTTTCCCTGTATACATTTCACTTATTTTGTATATGCATATATATGCGTATATAGAATCGCTTCATACAAGCATGAAGAATGTTTATTACAGTAAAATATATTCTTAGGAGCCAAAGTAAAACAAAATCAAAGACGGCAGAAATGTAAATGATAATCTAAAATTATGCAAATAAATAATTTAACCAGATAATGTTATTAAGCATTGTTCATTTTTAATCAGTCTGTTATGCAGTATTTTTAATTTTGCATGTTTTAATATGCATGTAATGGTTAACGTATTCTAGTCTGCAGCCATACTTTAATTAATAATAGTAATAGTAACAATATTCATATTAACATTATTAAATAAAGGAACCTATAATAAAATAGACATTTGAATACTAATTTCATTAGGAATTATAATTCTCTAATCGTTATGCATATTCATTCATTGAAAAAAAACTACATATATAATTATTTTCTTTCTTGGTTTTGTCTTTCGACACTAAATATCATGTTAGTTGTTTATCTATTGAAGTTTATATCTGAAAAGAATTAAGTTAGTTGACTAAATAACTTATAGTTAGAAGTACCAACAGTTCAATATTAGCTCACTGAATTTAAATCGGTCATGTGGTGAATATGGATCAATCACTTACAATAATATATTGTATAAATAGTTATTTGCCAAGACCAGTTAAACTTATGAACTTTAAAACGGTGGAAGCGATAGCTATGTGGGTCAACTGGCGAGAAGTGCGTTCAGTCCTTTCTCCTACCATGGCCGACCCAAAATCCAATAAGCCAGTCATCACCATAATCATACAATTATTTAATTATAGCAATGCATATGCAGCTTTCTCTCTTTGTGTGCATTTCTATGACTTAAGTTTGTTCTCTACGAATATTACTTTCTGTATTTACAAATCTCATTATTATTATTATTATTATTATTATTATTATATTATTATTATTATTATTATTATTATTATTATTATTATTATTATTATTATTATTATTATTATTATTATTATTATTATTATTATTATTATTATTATTATTATTATTATTATTATTATTATTATTATTATTATTATTATTATTATTATTATTATTATTATTATTATTATTATTATTATTATTATTATTATTATTATTATTATTATTATTATTATTATTATTATTATTATTATTATTATTATTATTATTATTATTATTATTATTATTATTATTATTATTATTATTATTATTATTATTATTATTATTATTATTATTATTATTATTATTATTATTATTATTATTATTATTATTATTATTATTATTATTATTATTATTATTATTATTATTATTATTATTATTATTATTATTATTATTATTATTATTATTATTATTATTATTATTATTATTATTATTATTATTATTATTATTATTATTATTATTATTATTATTATTATTATTATTATTACTTGTAATCTTTTTATAACCAAACAAGTGAACTGAATATAATTTTTTCTAGTTGGTTGATTTCGTCACAGATAGATGTTGGTAGGGTACCATTCAAAACCATGGAACGCTGCCAACATCAATCTTTGACGAATTTAATCAACCAAACTTAATACCAATCTCCACAAAACCACCTCAATTCATATACAATTGTTTCTATCGTTGTTATTGCGGTGCGAAGAATTTTAATAAACGATCACTCCGTTTTGCAAAGTCCTACTTGATCGATTTCATGTTAAATAGAATTCAGACTTTGACTACAAACAATAGATCCAATTGTATTTTTGTCACCCCATCTTCTGTGTCACCCATATATATATGCCTCTATATAGTTGATTAATAATCTTATTATTTCAACTGTTGTTTAAGTTTAACAAACTACATGATGATGATTATTTCAATAGTAACATTCGTATTTGACAAATGACTCAGAAAATTTATAACTAATTCTCCTTGAATAAGTATTAATTTTACTGATCATTCTTATGGTATATTGTATGTAAAGTAATTTGTTTCAATTTACTTTTCTCTATCTTTATTTCACTGATTACACTTTAGCTTAGATAAACCTAATTATTCAATTATAATTTATTAATTTTAATTGTTGTGTAAAGTTCCAAAACTGAGTAACATTTGATAGGAGTTCTAGTTTAAGAAGAAACTTTTATAAATTCTGTTTAATAAAAATTAATGGTTTACACTTGTATTCCAACTAAAATGCACCTCAATTCTTAAATGGCAACAGATTACACTGCATGTTGATTGTCATATTTATAAATTTGAATAAATGAAGAACAACAAATATGTTATAACTCGTACGTGATATCTTGTCTAACTACAAACAACTTTAACACTCGAGTGCCCTAAACCCTTCTAATCGCAAATTTAGAAGTAGACAGGAATCCATATTCAAGTAAGATGAAGAGTCAGTTATATACAAAATATTCGTATATTTATAGTGACTATTCATCGAATTGAAATCACAAACATTTTGTTAATACAATGAAATATTGTCAATTATATTCTGTGAGTATAACTCGCATTCACTCACATATATGTGAAGAAAGTTTATAAATCATGCTTACAAAAAATCAATACAACACCTTTCACTTGATTTTATGAACAATTGTATTTTCGGGGATCTCCAGTCCCAACAAAATGTAACAGTTAAAGATAAACACATTTCCACAGTTACTTTTCAAGTAGTTTACAATCTAGAAACAAAATTAAATATATGACACGTTAATCTTAGTGCTTTACATCGTATTCATGGCGAGAAAAGTCATTAAGACATTGAAATTGTAAAAAAAATGGATAATTAAAATGAGTGTTTTCAGTCGTTAAATTTGTATCCCTGTATCGAACAAATTGTTGATTGAAATAAACATAAGTGAATAAACCTCACCTCAGATTACTTTCAGTTTACACGATTATGCCAATGAGCTTACTTTGAAGAACAGAAATGAAGGTTAATGACCGCATTACTGAGCACATTGCACAGTAACTGAAACTTGTGAACCAACATATTTCATATAATGCAATAAGAAGACGAATTTTATCAGAGCTATGTGATATATTTGCGCAATACATTTCAAACAATCTGATCACACATACACTTGTTAAGGCATTTACTAACGTCCCTTTAAAATTGACTATTGATATTTTATGTGATTATATCTTGACAAGTCATTTTTCACTACCTATTCCTGTAGCAACTCTTAAAGATTTATTATTACTATGCACAGACAAAGTACAATTCACATTTGAGGGTGAATATTTCAGACAAATTGATGGAGTTGCGATGGGTAGCCCTTTAGGACCATTGTTAGCTAATGTGTACATGGCACATGTAGAAAGCCTAGTCAGCGATTCAATAGGAGAAATGTACCTCTATAAACGTTACGTTGACTATATCCTAATTATTTGCACGAAAATCGATGATGCAAATAGGTTACTAAGGGAACTGAATACCATACAAAATCACATTAGTTTATCCTGTGAAGAGGAGAATAACAACCAACTCCCTTTCCTGGATATATTAATCAATCGGAGGGATGATGGATCAATCAAACGCTCTGTCTACAGAAAATCTACATGGACTGGGCAGTATATGAACTTCCATAGTTATTGTCCAGTGCAGTATAAAAAGAACCTAGTAAAAGCTTTATTTAATAGGACTAATCGTATTTGCACTTATGACACAATTGAAGAAAATGACAAATTACTGACAGAAACGTTAATGCTGATCGGATATCCAAAGAAGTTCATAAATCGATGGAAATGTTGCAGTATGGTGAAACCTACTGTATTACTAGCACCCAAAAATCAGTTTATATCACATTACCCTTCAGAGGTGACTCAAATAGCCTTGTGTTAAAACAAAGGCTTAAGTCAGTGGTTAACAGAACATTTTATGCTGCTGAGGTAGTTGTAGTAGAAAAGTATAGGTCATTGATTCACAATAAGCCTAACAGCACGTAAACGAATGCATCACATCCCACTGTATCTATCAATTTACATGTATGTGTGGACACACATACATAGGGAGGAGCAATCGTGAATTGCATGTAAGGGTAGCTGAACACATACCTAAATGGCTCTGAAAACAAATGGACTCGAAAGGAGAAATAGAAGTACAGGATAAACAACCCTCATCGTCTATCGCCAAACACTTAGTTGAGACAGGCCACATAGTAATATCAAATCAGCCTTTGTGGTGTTGCATAAAAGTGCTTTAGGACGTATACTAAAGTTTGTTGAAGCCTTAGCTATACGGAAGTTCAAACCCCCCTTGTGTGTTCAAAAATAATATGTACTTTCCCTCAACCTACCTTGGTAGAGTGTTACTTACACTGTAATCTTTATTATCTTCGTTTACTTATCTTTGTTTACTTAGCTTATACTCCTAATTGTCTAGTGACCTTTATTTTTTCATATATAAATGCCTTAACAAGTGTATGTGCGATCAGATTGTTCGAAATGTATTGCGCAAATGTATCACATAGCTCTGATAAAATTCATCTTCTTATTGCATTATCCAAATTTATCAAAGGGACAAATTGTTTTAAATTTATATTTCAAATAGTCATTTTTCATCATCGTGATGGTGGGGGAGAATAAAGGTGACAACTTTCGAAATAATAAATATTAAAAATCATCTAAATTACTATGTTTCATTAATAGAATGCTGAAATTGAACTTTTGCATGCAGAAAATGAACGGATGCCAGTTTACAACTATTCTAGTAAATTTATTCCGAAACGTTTTGTTGTTCGACGGTTTATCTCATGTTCACAGTTACTGATTCCTTTTCTTCATTCCCTTGTTACTTTTTTGGACCATTGTACATTTAGTACTTCCGTCATTTATCAATTTTACAATTGATAACTTTTAAGTTCAATCATAATCATCTAAAAATTTGTCGTCATGTATTTATCAAACATGTTCCTAGAATTTTCTTAATAGTTAACATAGAAATATTTATTCATTTTGATGATGCTTTTTGATTTCTTGATATTATTGCCTTTTTTCTTCTTTACGACAATTATATGAAGCATGCATAGTGTACCTAACAAGAAATCTTGGAGTAAATGAATTCATCTTATTAGATTAGGATGCATTCTTATATGATTGTTAATATTTGCTTTATATTTGAATGCATGCACCTTATTGAATCCACACCAGTAAAGAATTGGCACAGATAGAATATAACGTAAGAGTATGGAATCGATCGCATAATTCATGAATAGCAATAAAAGATGACAAGTAATAACATTTACAAATATCTGTTAATGATAACAGCTTATCAGACACAAACCACTAAGTTCATACATACTGAAAGTCATACGAAAATGATATGCCGCACTCAGTGATTAATGAATTAAAGTAATATGAAGTATTTATTTATAATGAGTATTATATAAAAATGATTACTCGTGGGTATCCTACAAAAAAGAATGTATCATATGGTAATTCATTACATAACTGATTATAACCTGATACAATAAGTAGTAATAAGATCTTTTTTATGAATACACATACTACTGTAATAGAAAATTTCATAAATAAAAGTCTATAAATATGATGGTTATTACTAAGAATTCCATCCCATATCTTTTTCACTACTTTTCAGTTACAACATCGAGATTAGAAATTGTTTTATTTCATAATAACATTTAATAGCATTATTCATAAATCAACTATAACTAGTGTTTTCTATTTAGTGTTTTCATTATTGCACATTATATTCATTTACTTTATGAAACATTTTTATGTTTTATTGAATGAATGATAATTTACATGTTTTTATTCCCTTTTTCCTCTTTTTTTGTTTATCTACATAACTTTCTACAGTTAACCTTCATTACTTCATGGTAATCAGTAATAATCTGTTACTAACAGTATATAAATCTATGTCAATTGAGTGAGAATATGAAATACAGTTTTATACTTTATGATGCATAATCTACCATAGAATATTCATTATATTTATGATAATACTATGGATTGATCTATCTATAATCAATGTAATGTCTTCATCTTATTCATTTATATGAATTAATATAAAGTAGTAGTTATTCATGATGAACCTAAAAACAAAATTTCATAAATAAATGAAAATACGTCAAGTCAACAGGAAGTGAAGATTAAAAGGGAAATGCAAAATATGATGGTGGATGCAAATTTTTTGTTTGATTGAAACTAAACTTACTACTAGTGGTTCTACTACTACTACTAATAATAACAATAATAGTAATATCAATGATTGGTGCATAAATAACCACTTTTTTCTTATTCCGCTTCTACAAAGAGATATAAGTGTAATATACATGAATCAGTACATAAGTCTTACAAGTGTGCATACCAACAGATATATTTTTACATATACATTAATGAATGTAGATATTTCAGTATATGTATAGCACTTCTTAATTTTATTTTAATGAATATCCATCCCAGTTGAACTATAATAATCAGCTCTCCAGTGACTAACTCCAGGATGTTCCCGAAGCTCTAATGAGAAGTCGTGAATAGTGGAGTTCAGACTTGTCGGGAGTGAAACTGTTATCGCCAATGACAATGGATGATCGTCGCGCCATATATTACAAATTGATGGAAGTGGAAATTCCACCACTGGATGGCGACCCAAAGGTGCAGAGGTTTAGGCGCTCACTGTCAACCTGAAGCTCCTGGTGTGGAATCTGGGGTGCTTGCTGCTAAGTAGTCCTACACTTGAACGAAACAACCGTCCAGTGCTCCCTGATTTTCAATTGTACCCTGCCAACATTAATCTGTGACATATTCATTCAGTCAACTGAATATCCATTTGTTGAGTTTTATACTGATATCTTATGCCAGAATATATTTCATTATAGAGTAAATAGAACTTATACTCACTTTTTAACTAGGTTCTATCAATTATTTTGTGATATTTCATGTCATATAATGAGTATTTACTGAATTATTGCTTATTTCACACAGTGGCTACTGTTATAATTATACAAAATGTCGAATTACTTTACTTTTAGTATAAGAATTTTATTTCATTGTAAAGGTTCAAATGAATGTATTCCTATTTGACATACATGATTTTTTTGAATAAATCTAAAGTTTGAACTTCTCATTACATAACATTAATTATTTATGTATTGTGCAAATTTAACTAAACATGAAGCTAAAAAGCGATATTTTCTAGAAACGATTTGATTACTTTTAAACTTGGAGATCATTTATTCATGAAATATCATCAATTTTTTAAAGTACATACATTTTAATTAGCGCACTACATAAAGAAATATAACAAAACAATTATAGACAGTAAGTGACTTCATTTAATATTAATGAAGACAGTTAACATTTCCTTACTATGTGATATCACTTGAAGGACTATTCTCAATCAAGAAAAAGTGAACAGCTTCTCTATGGAAATTAGGAACATCTTGTAATCACAAGCGGCACAATCTTGAGCGTGATTTCATTTTTGACTATACTTGGAGGCTTCCATTACTTAATTTTTCACTGAGTGTTAAACCTCCTTAAAAACGCGAAGTTTTAGACTATCCAGAAAGAATTACTATATGATGAGATTAGTGAAAACATGAAATAATCTATAAATTTTATTCTGGTAACTAATGTTAAGTACTTGTGAACTTATAATTGATGAAGAACAACAACTTACTCAAAAAATTCTTATCAATTACCTCTTCATTAACACTCAGTATAATAATGTCATTTTTTAATACCATTAAATGGTGCTAAGTACATTACAAAATGAATGATGATGATAATAAAGATGACGAAAAGGGAATGCAGAGTTAGGTGGTAACTAGGACTAATTACATAATGATAAAATGTGATAAATATATATGTTGATTTTAAGAACGAATTGATTGTTTGCAGTGAGTGAAAATATGTGAAATTAGATTTGAATATGCGTCCATCGTTCGAAATGATGATACAAGCATAGAGACAGTGAATAAGTTTAGAATTAATCCACTTAACATCAGAAATGGCTGCATAAAAATGAAATTAGAGCAAAAAATAGACGATAGAAGGTGCATTTCAATTTATCTCCTTGATGAACAAGGAAGTAAAGGGAGATAAAGTTCATTTTAGATACAAGGGTTTGGTCAATGTATATGGATCCTCATGGCCTCTGTTGCTTTTGTTACTAGGAAAATTTATCGTCGAATTGCTAAGTATAATCTCTTTGAGTTTATAGAAGAATAAAGAATGATGATAAGAAACTTAGTCCTTTCGAGCATGCAAGATACAGACCAACAAGTCACTGTTAATACAGAATAAAAAAAAATAATGTTTAAAATCCCAGACAACTTGTCCTTCGCCTCTATATACCGTTTTTTTCACTCATCATTGCTACTGTAAACAATCAATTCGTTCTTAAAATCAACATACACATATATATTTATCATGCCTTATCATTATGTAATTAGTCTTAGTTATCAGCTAACTCTGTATTCCCTTCTCGTTGCTATTATTATCATCATCATTCATTTTGTAATGTACTGAGCACCATTGAATAGTATTAAAAAATGACATATTATTATACTGAGTGGTGATAAAAGGGTAACTGAAATCACCTATTTCTCTACTCATTTAGTTATAATTATTAATACTAAAAACAGAACAGTAGTTAATTAAATCGAAATTGTTAAGTGTAATAAGAGGTAAGATGAAAAAATACGCACAGACTTATGGTTATATTCATAGAAATTTAATACAATGCTAATTTTTTCCCCCTGTTTTTATAATTTTACAGTTTTTTTTTTACTTATTATTATTAGTATGATTATTGAATATTTTTACACTATAGAATAACCTCTAGTGTTATTTTCTTATACTTTACAATTTTGTTAAAAATGTAATAAAAACAATTCATTTTAGAAATTATTTTGTAATTTCTTTTTTAGACATTTAATTTTATTACTTTGATCTTATTTGTTTATTGGCCCGTAGATTTTTTTTGTCGGATTACTTCGTCGGTGACAGTTATTCATTTTTACCGCTTTACATTTTTTTGACGTTTCAATTTTTAAGTGTTTGAAAGTTATATATATATATATATATATATATATATATATATATCTGTGTATATTAATATGCACATATGGTTCTTTTTTCTTACATTCTACTCTTATGTACAATTAATGGATCGTACATTTTGTAAATTTGTTGCATCATTAACTTCAATGTGAAGGCATGTGTTGTTTGAAATCTCACAATAGAAAACAAACATAGTTCTCCTTTTCGTTAAGAAATGAATCGTCCTTTTCCACTAACAAAATACTCGAATTATTTGACTGAAATATTACTATCTTTCTAGGATGATTCAATTAGAATATACTGACTTCTCATTCAGTTTAAATCTAGATTCATATATACTACTTTTTTGTATCTTTTTGTCGTTAAATTTAAGGTTAGGATAATTGTTTGATGTTACTTTCCTATTTTAATTATATTATAGTATTACGATTTATATTAATCCATACAGAACAATAACATATATATGAATGTATGATATTCTGATGATCCGACTTGAATGTATAAGTCAATTATTCATATTAACAAAATATTTCCAATCAGTTCAATTAAATTTTAGCGAAAGAAGCTATAACTTGACTAAATAATACTTGTTTGATAAGAAATGAGTGTCATGAATCGGTTTGTTATTTATCAGCACTGATACACAGTAACAGTGAATAGTTGTAATTTAAAACTAACGTATCGTAACACACCCATTTAAATAAAAATTTTCAAGTAGGACAAAATATTTATTTCGGATCCTGCTGAGAATTTTTTATGAAGAAATAATACTATGATTCCATTTTTTTCTTTCTTGCAATATAATTGAAACATGGTTACGAATTCGGTAGTTCACTGAGGTATACATGTAGTAGTTTTAAAAAGACATTAGTTAAAATGAATAAATTTTCAGATGAATTTAACAGTTTTTTTAGTTTAGTTGAATTGTTTGAACTATACCGATCAATAACAATGTGTGGTGAATGTCTAACCAATTACTCTACAGTTAATAAACTTGTTAGCATATATTGGATCTTACAGATTATTTATTCAAATTAAATCAGTGGCATTACCAGGAGTCAGCTTAACGAAATAGCACAAGCATATGGTAAAGATGAATTACAGCAAACATAATGACCGAGCACTTAAAAAGTAAATTTCTAAAGCTGTACAACCGAGTTACCATGTATACAAGAACGAGCGACTTCAAAATAATTAATTATCAGGTGATTGTCCTTTTCCAGAAGATAGATTATATTCTTTCATAGCATATGGTTATAAAAAATAATGCAACAGCTTGGTGATCTTTGTACAATAATTCTTAAATCATTTACTAGTTTGAACCATATTAAATCTTTCACTTCTATAATAAACTAATCATATCGTGAAAAACTGAGCAGAAACAAAAATTATCTCTATAACGGTAATAAATCTGCGTAATTATACGCTCTTGTTAATTTTGTCTGGTATAAAAACGAGTATGATGCATATTAGAAAGCCATTGTATGTCTCTTTACTTTTACCCATATATACGTATATACATATATGCCAATGTCAATAAATCTCTGTGTTATATAAAAACTGAAGATGAAATAAGAATGCATAAAATAGACAAAAAAAGTCACTTTGAAGTGTTGCGACAAAATACACCCCTAACAATCACCGTATACTGGGTATTTTGTTTGTCTATAATCAACTCTATTACAAATTCGGTGTGTAATGAAGACAAAATTAAAACAAGAAGACAGTAGTAAGTCATTTAAATTAAATATATTACTACTGTCTTATATTTCCAGAATGTTATATCATATGTTTCTACTTTTATGTCAAAATAGTGTATTATGTATAAAGGGCGAGAGTAAGAGAGGAAATAGCAACAAACGAGTACTGAAGCATATAAAACTAATATTTCTTGACAACCCTGATTTTATCAACAACTTTATCAACGATAAACTTATAAATACAACAAAAATTCATAAACGTATAAAGACTAAAACAGAAACAAGAAGTTTTTATAAATCTTCAAGAAAGAACAACACCAACAATGATAATAGTAATAATAACAATGACTGTCATCCGAACTCGACTTCGAAATACTTATTTGTTTCTTTTTTTTAATTTTTCATATCTATATGAAGATATGACTGAGAAAATTTTGTTCACTGTCATCTATCTATAAGGTTATATTCTTTCTTATTTATACATAAATAATAGAAGTATGAGAAAACTGATGCTTTACTAAAGAAGAGAAGAAACAGGAATATAACATCTTCTACGACGAAAAAAAGTAGTTAAGAATTTTTGTTTGACACTATTCTCTTCATTTCTTTTTATTTTGTAGAGAAGTGGAGTACATTGAATCCCATCAATATCTATGAATTTACGTTTTCTTTTGAAAATGACTACTTTAAAAATGTTCAAGAAATAAGATTTTAAGTTAAGTAACATATCATGTTGAAAGTTATAAGATTATGAGTTAGTAATTAACTACAATTCGGTTTATTACTATATAAGAAAATATACATAATTTAAATAATTATCATTACTATGTAGATCATCAAACTCTAAACTCAAAGTAAATGATAAGCGTTACGATATCCTTCATAAAATGTAAACCTACTGCGTTTGATAAACAATACATGCACCATATGAGGTTTGAAAGTAACTAACCCATTGATGTCCCTTCGGTTTACGAATATTTTAAGGTTAGTTTTCAATAGTAGTCACTATTGATAGATCATTACAAACATTTAAGTAGTGATGAATTCTATATTTGTAGTATGTTCCTTTTATATAACAGACATAAGGCATAACTTATACTATGTGAACATAAACATGAATGAATATGGATTATAATGTTATATTGGAAATTGTTATGTAGAGTTGAAACATACAGTCTGTCACTTTTGTTCTCACTATTCCATATGAGATCATTTTACTTCACTTCTATGAATGATGACAAACCATACGTATTCATTACAGCACTGTTTTATTTTTGGATTTGTTAATTACTTGAAAAAAAAATGTTTTGACTTTCTACATACATGTGTATACTTTCACAGGTTTACCTGTGCTTTACAGATTGGATCGAATTAAAACCTTAGTAAGTGACAAGCTAAATATATAGGTTTAAAGGACATTTCACATGTTCAGCTGGCGAACATTAGCAAAAAATATGAAGAATAATTATTCTGTTCACAAAATGGCCTTATGTGAAAAATAGATGCTAGAAATAATTTACCAGGTATTCCATAGAACATTTCTACTTGTCGTTTCCAATACAAGATATTCGTGTTTTGTTTGATGTAACAAACAAATACTCCAATTTATAAAGTTGTTACAGTCGGTATGAAATTCGCCTAGTTTCATATTTTTTAACTATTTTTATCTAATGTAAAAAATTCTATTGAAATTTTTCATATCAATGTAGTCGTATCACATCAATTATTACTAAAGACTCAGTTTCATTTAGAAAATGAACTTGTTAAATCAGTAAATTAGGAGCTCTGTTCACTGTAGTACTTGGCACTTTTGAAAGATCCAATACGATTAAAATACATACTATCTTCATTAATATCAATTAAAGAATTCACGATGATTTACATGAATGGTCGAATAAACACAACTGTACAACCAATGTTAAAAGTGTTTTACTAAAAAGTGTAGACACAAATAAATGGTTTCCGTTACTACATTAGTGTCACAACACAGTTGATTGTGTGGAATATCATATATATGTGGTACTTAATGAAGTAGAATCACATATAGTGACTAAATCAATTTATAAAATAATAGGTATTATCATTTGTTTAAAAAGTATAATCAGCACGTCGACAAACGGGTACTTTACATGCATGTATGATAAAAACTGTTGAGTATATATTAAAGACATCTAATCATTTGAACGTTGTAGGTTTTCCCAGATTCGGGCGACAATATCACTTCGACAAAATAAGTAACTTTTGCAGGTTTGGCGTCAAATGATGAAAAAGTCAAAGTCCATTAGAGATAACACTTTCAAAGTTTGTTTGGTTTCACTCAGTGTTCAACAACTAATCTGCAGTCGTCATTCGAAACTGAAATATGAAGAAATACCATATGATGCAAATAAATTCTCGGAGCGAAAAGTAACTGGCAATACGTCTGAACATCCAGAATGCTTACACTAGTATGAAGAAATGGTAGTGACACTGACATTGTATTCTAAACATTCTATATTACACTTGATTCATAGGCATTTTATGTTTCTTGTAATATTCTTTATCTTAATCCACTAGAAAATTGGGGATTTTGTTTAAAACGAAAATATGGACCAGGAACCTTGTCAAAACTCAAAGGTATTAATTTAACTAGTTATTTAATGTATCCTTAGCAGAAGAGTTGTACAGATATTGTTTTTTAACCAGAAGAATGAAATACTTGATGAGCTCACATGAGTTACTAATTTTAAATTTCCGTATATTGCAGAAAAATCTGAAACAAAGCAAACAAATAACGTGTTAATAATATAGTGATCTGGCTCCTTTCCCTTAAGTAACTTATGTTTCCACCTGGTAATAAGATGCAAAATATTAAAAATCGTTATAAGTCTATCCAATGTTTAGCTTCCTACTTATTCGGTGTAATTCCTTAATGATGTGACTAGACAATAACTTTACAAGCGTACATTAAGTGTTCAATCCAATGTAGTTATTAAATATATATCATTATTCCGTTGATATTTCAATCTCCTTTGTAGTTTTTCCAAATCTTCCTTCTGTGGTGTCTTCATTTTTTAAATTAAATTCTTGCTATGTAAATATTGTTTCCATGATAATATGACAACATTATTCTTAATTTTTTTTGTTATCGAACCATCTAGCCAACTCATTTCTCACTTAATGTCTGTAGAATACATCAAACATGTCTTCATAAAATTATTCTGTAAATTTATATTTCGGAAAAATATACATGTACACCTTTCCACTTATTAATTTTATTCAAATTATGATGACAAAGACTTGTTGTTTTATGTCAAATTACCGAAAAATTGAAGGACGGAAAGAAGAAGAAATAATGAAATACAAATGGCAACCAAAGTATCGGTAAATTTCTATATTTCATCAAAATTGTTTTCGCTTTGTTCCTACTGAATATACAATTATTTGAATGTAACTCTTAAGTGTGACCGAAAAGCAATCAAAGTTGTATCAAATAAAATGAATCAGAGAACTGCGGCAGTGATTAGTGTACATATTTTGATGAAGAAAGGAAAACGATTTTATATGATTTGTGTTATTATTAAGAATAACTATGCGGAGTTTACATAGACAAGTAGAGTGGAAAATGGCAAAAAAATTGTTAATAGCATCTTTATCATTCTTCTTCTTAAAGCTGATAATGAAATATAGGCAGATTAAATACAAATTAAACAAGTTTAAAATAGTAGAAATAACTTATTTCCAAGGGTTAGTTCCTTCCCGTTGATGGTGTTTAAAACTTCAGTTGATTAATCTCAGTTGAAATATATGACTCTTGAGCAAGTTACCATGGTATCAAGTAATCTTAAGTGTATGGTTCAAAGTTAAGTTCTGGCTGGAAAGTGGAATCTTGGAACCTTGTTTCTTTCCATTTGGAGCTCAGTATTGAAAGTGATGGCAATTGAAACGAACGGAGTGAGTTAAAGTTCAAACGCAAACATCAATACCGACCAAGGTACGTCGGGCTGACCCGTACCAAATAGAACGTTAACCACATCCTGGATTCAATCTGCCAGTTACAATCCAACTTTAATCACACTTGGTATTATATTCCATGCCATAGTAATCTGCTCAGGATGCACGTATCCCAATGGCGACTGATCTATTCCAATTTATGACAACATCATCGGTAATATGCAGATACTTTCATATCGTTAGCCGTTCGTTAATTAAAAATTGGCAGCTATTTCACTCGCCGGTTAAATACACCTATATTACCCATTAGTTTATCCTAATCAAACGATAATTTTAAGAACGCGTTTTTAAACTGATTCCCAACATACTTTTTGTGATTTCAAGTATCTGCTTCTAATTAGTGATTAAATGATTTGAAATGATCAGATATGAATTCAAACATAAAGAAGGTTTGATTAAACAGGGATTTCATATAATGACAAACAGTCACATTTTAAGGCAATCAACAAAAACTGAAAAAAAACTCTGGCTGACAAGTGGAAAACTGCCTAAAATTTAAAGTGAATACGGGGATATCTGTTTCATCATAGTCTGTGATTGCTTAAAAATGGTTCGAATAAGTTTACAATTAATGTAGGAACAAAATACCTTGTCACTCTCTCATGATGAGAAGTACGACCAACTGCTGAATATGACCTCGTTCACACAAAATTACAGCAACCAGTCAGGAACAATAAGGTCAGTGCGAAAAATATGAAGAGTGGTAATAAGAATATTTACACGAAAAATAACTAGTTCTGCCTCTACTTAAAGCTACCTTTTATTAAGAAAAATTCACTGTCTTAAAACTTTACCGCCTCTTTCCACTTATGTTCACTCTGTCTTATTGGAGGTTTTACTACTTTTCTACTTTCCACTGAGCGTTATTTTTGTCGTTGGAGTTCTCGTTGGAAGCTTAAAAATGCTTGGGAGAATTTTAAGTATTGATTGGGTTTTTCAGACTTTCCTTTATAAAAATCTTCTGTGTAAGTGATTTTGATGGCGACCCCATATCTGTCCTTCTACTACTACTTCATATATCACCTTTCTTCGTCTTTGTTTGATGACACCTTTTCCTAGGTCCAACTTTCAGGTCTGTGGTTCCGCATTTATGTTTCCGTTCCACTCTTAAAATAGTCGCCTACTTCGTTGCTTTCGTCTTGAGTTAAACATATTATCATATTTGCCATTCTGAGTTTTCACTCCATAAGAGTTTATACGGGTGGTTTTTGTTGGAGAACTCTGGTGCTATGAGTACTACTTTACACAAGATGGAAACGCTGAATAACTGCAGCTAGGGTCCTCCTCCATTTCGCGTTTATTGCAGCTCTTTTTAAAAGTAACTACAAATCGCTTTGCTTGTCCATTTGATTATGAATCGCATGGCAGAGGGTGAATATTAGCAATGGCGTATTATCGACAGAAATCACCAAAAACTTTTGACATACATTGAGACCCGCTATCCGTGATAAGAGGTTCTGAAAACCCAGTGGCTTGTGAATATCTCCATCAATCCTTCTATAGTTTTCTGCGTAATTGGAGGCACTTCATGATGAACTTCTGGCCACTTGCAGTGTACATCTACCAGCACTAGGCGGTAGGTTCATGACTTGGGAGCGGTGAGATCAAGGTGTACCTTGCCCCATGCTCCCACGGGGTCCGGCCAGTTTACTGGCTCAACCTTCAGTGAATTCTTCGATAAGCATTTCTTCACAGTCTTCGGTATATTTGTCCAGGTCTGGTAAGTATATGTAATTCCGTTCCACTGATCGCACTCAAGCTGTCCCCGAGTGTTCAGCATGAAAGTGATTGTGTACTGTCATCCATAATTCATATGGCATCACCACTCGTTCCCCGAATATAAGGAATCCTTCGACTACGCACAGATAATTGTCTTAGTTCCTCGTCTAAGGAATCTGGCCAATTGTGCTGCACATAATGGATCGCCATTTTTAGTGTTTTGTAGCTCGTTTTCAATCCAGAAACCTCATCGGAGGCTATTGGAAGTGTCTTTACAGCATCAATGGGAATTTCTTCAGCATAATCTATGGTATCAATGAAGGTGATCACCGACTCCTCAACGGTCGTACAGTAGGCACTTGTAAGACGAGATAGGGCATCTGCCTGACCAAAACCTTCACTCTCTGAAATAAAATTACGTTATTCCTTCTTATTAACTGATGTAGTCGCCATTTGACACGTAATGGCACATCTTCTAGTCTTAGGTTAGCTAACCAATCTAAACTCAGCATGTTAGCGTTGTCATTAACCACGTAACATACTTCGTCCTTCGTTATGTCATTGAATGACACCATGCATACAATTTCGTGATAATCTGCATGTGATTTGCTGTTGCACTTATAACAAGCTGTTCTGCTGAACGCAGTACAGGTTTTCCATTTCTAATCCACGTTTTCCTAAAAATAATAGTAATATTAGAGGCTGTGTCAAGTTGTAAGCTTACCACATGACCATTTATCTGATAAGAAACGTACTTTCTGGATGGCATCTGGTAGACTTAGTTCACAGAAAGTGAATTAACTGGCCTACTGAATGATCAAGATCTTCACTTGGAGCGCTATCACTGGGGCATATTATTCCCTTCACAACAACCTTTATTCACGACCATATGGAATTTGCTACAATAGGAGTTCTTGAATAAGCAAAACTGAGAAAAGTACTATATGCTACAGTTCTAGGTTGGGGGAGGAGTTTTTCTACTTATCTGCTTCATTTCTCATAGTAGGCTGATTTGGTGGTTTCTGGAGTGAATAGACGAGGACAAGGTTTACTGCGGAACTACATAAACTGGTATTAGTTGCTTCAACTTAATAGTTATGTAAAAACTAGTACAAATAAGGATGTTTTAGAGGGAAATAATCAATTCTACTTCTTCTTAGAAGAGTTAATACAGTATAATGTAGTTACACTAGAATACCCGATAATAGGATAATGAGTGCAAGTGAAATGGCTTACCGATGAAATTTCTGAAAAACTTGTACCCAGTTATCAGTTCATCTACATGAATTCACTTTTAACTTATTCCCAACAAGGTTATGATTGTAAACGACATAAAGAATCATGAAATTCATCTCATCATGATTACACTGTGGAACTTGTAGAAAGACTGCTCAATTCGAAAGAACATACATACATATATCGTTTTTGCAAAAAATCATTGTACAAATACTGTATATTGAAAAATCAGCTGTGAAATTTTATTTATTGTAAAAATTTTATCGGTAAAACGACTGGTAAGTCATCTTTCAACAGTCCATATCACTGACAACAGAGAACTGAAGTTAAAAACTTGATCATAATTCACAAAAATCAACTCATGAAGTTGACTTCTGTTAATACAGTGGATCATTTAGTAATTAAATCAGGACAGTAAAGTTGTAGTATACGTTTCCATAAACTAATTTAAAATTATTCAATGTGATCATGTATTTGAGTAGGTGTATTTCCTTTATGGGAATTTTGTGCCGTGAATTAAAATTAAGGTGTCAATCTACTTCATCGCAAGCCAAATATTTTAATTCTCCGTCAAATTACTTAAATATTTATAAGTAGTAAAAGATTATTTACTGTGTCGTTATAATCAAAGTTCAATAACATCGTTAACAACACTGTAAGGAAAATCTGTTTACTTGATAGCTTATCCAATAAAGCAAGGATTAAGTAAAAATTTCTTATTGAGAAAGTTCAAGGTACAAAATTTCTGTATAAATGAGAGGTTATCAACTAGATAACAGAAGTGATTCTTTAGATAGTAACGTGAAAGACGTTCCAAGTTCAAATGAAATGAACTGTCGGAAAACTGTCCAGTTTATTTCCCAAGAATATGTCAAGTGTACTACCACTTAACAAACCGTCTAAACCAAACCATTTAGGTCTTTAAATCTTCAGAATAAGTTTGACGTGGATAAAAAATCCTACTCACTCAATGTTCATACTTGCTTTCATTGTTACATGACTAGTTCCATTAATCTTCTAAATTTTATTTCTGCCCCCTACCCCCCCCCACCTCAATCTACCTTTCATCCAATGAATAACGGAACATATTCTACGTTCCCTATCTAAAATAATAATGAACAATTTCACAAGTGAATGTACCTAGCTAAACGCTTAGATACCAAATCTATAGAAATGATGTATTATTATTAACAATTACAGGAACTTGAAAAAAACTGTTTTCAAGTTATGAAGAAAAGAAACAGAAAATAGTCAATCACATAAATATTCTAAACTTAATGATTATACGAATTACGTGATAGCATCATAAATCAACAAAAGTTTGTAATACAAATTTTTTTTATGATGACATGAATGCAAATCTGTCAGTAGATGTTGGTGAATTACGCCGACTATGGACTAAGTAAATATCCATCAATTTTAAACTTGTTTTGAGGTGAATGAAAAATATTTTCATAATACCGCTAGTCATGTCATTTAAATTTCAAACCAATGTTTAGACATTCATTCATTTATTTGTGTTGTTTGTTTGTTCCACATGATATATGGAAAAGAATTAGATCGACAAACGAATGAAACACCATATTTTATTTTTCTATTCTCTACCCCATAAATTACGACGAGACTAGTGATTATAATAAACTGTCACTGACACTCGGTCATAATTCATTTCTGCTTAAAATTCTATCGAATCTGTCAACAAGGCCCATATATATATATATATATATATATATATATATATATATAGAGAGAGAGAGAGAGAGAGAGAGAGAGAGAGATTACAGCATTGAAGATGATGATTGATTACTTCTAAAATATATGTATATTTGGGTAACATAGCTATTTATTCCTTACTCGTTATTTATGATATTTATGTTAACTCTAAACCCTATCACTCTAACTTTTATGTGAATATCATCGTTGCTTTTAAAAAAAATGTATGTACCATTTTTTTCATAAATCAAGGCATAAATCACTTTCGAACATGGTAAATAACATATTATTCATAATCTCACTATTTATATGTGCATAATAATAATCTAAGTGAAACTAGAAATTTTGTATGACATTGATAGATTACCTAGTCAAGCCACATTAGACAGAATGGAAGAACGTTGACAAGGCATTTGTGTACCAATTAACAAGCATATACGTGTATATATATGAATGATATATCTACAGAAGGTCACAAACAAACAATAATGACAACTAGAAAAAGCACACCCATATATGAGCAAACGTGTGTATATTACCTGTTTCAAACAAAATTATAATATAAACTTTCACTCATTAGTCGTGTTTGCTCTCTTTGACTTTATCATTGATTAGTGTTTATATCAACAACAAAAAATCAAATCCATATCTATCACTAAGCATTATGAAAATTACATGTCGCTTTAAGACAAAATGACTGGCTATGTGGAGTTGGACGTTTCATAGAGTACATTGGTGATTGTCCTCTAAAGAGATTTCAAAAATTTCGAGTAGAATGAGGTACTCAACTTGGCAGCTGGACATTATCATATTAGTGTCAATATATTTGGAGTGAATCTTATTAGAAAATGATCAAGTGATTTCGATGTATAGATGCAAGTTAGTATGACCTCGTAGGTTAATACTGTTGAAGAGCCGCAGACTTGCAAAAGTCAGTTTCATAGTACTTTGTAATTTCGAGTGATCATGTTTCTGATCTTGTGCGTAAAACCACCTTCAAACATAACATATGATATATACATACCTTATTATGTGGTGCATAATCTACAATCCTTAAAATAACTTCTTTTCTTAAAATGTATCAAGTCTGGTTGATGAGCCAGATTAAGTTTGTTATTGGTGAAATAATCTGCATCGTGATTGTACGTGAAATTACATTTCAGATATCTACGACTGTTAAGATGCAGTGTATAATATTTAGCACTCCGGGGTATAGTTTTTGATTATGACATTAAGTATAATAGTCATCTGTCGTTGAAAATAAGAAAAATGAGCTCTCTGTGGACCTATACGTATGATGCCTAGATAATGAAGGCAATGGGAAATAGTTAGCAAACTTAGTATAGCATTTCGAGTAGTACATATTTCAATAGTTAGTGTCCATCGGAAAATAAATATGTATACAACTAAATAGAAATCAGTCAATGAATGATCATGGTATAAATATAACACCATAAATGTCTAGTTTTCAACTGATAAGATTAGTCAGCTTCTACATAGTCTACTCTATCTCACAGATCATCTAAAGTAATTGAAGATACCACACAATTGTGTTCAATAAGAACCATGCTGAATAAAATACATAAATATCAAGCATATAGGTAATCAAATACAGGTCAAATGTCTTTTCTAACTGCGTTTAACAACTTACGTCCGTGAATAAACAAAAATGCGTTTGCTTGAATGAATATGTTTGAAAAAACTACATCTCACTGTTAGTACTTTGATTGAAGGATATCATTTTGGAAAAGGACATAAAATAAATACCGATAACGCATTTAAGTTAATCAGTAAACTATAACTACCTGAATATTCAGCTTCACAGAAATCATAGTTAACCGATGGTTGAAGCCTGAATTTCTCATTGAAAGTATTTAAGACAATTGTTACAGAACTTTCTCGTGAATAGTATATTCTTGGAAGAATCCTCTACAAACCATTCATTAAGTTTTCTGAATACCAGTGTCCTTTAAAAACTTTACAGATAAACTCCCTTCAACATTTCATTCATTTTTTCCTGAAATATTATCTATAAGTTTAAACGCACCTATTTCAGTGATTTTTGAGTTCGCTAAAATGTTTAACGTTATTCATGTTCTCAAAACAGTACAAATATCTATCTTTATTAGCAATAAAGTAGTACTCACCATTATGTTTCCAGTAAGATGAACAAGATAAGTTATCAATGAATGAAGCTGTACAGTATGTCACACATTAATTAAACTTTGAAATACAAACAATTGAATGTCGACGTAATGGTCTAAAACTCACTTACTCGCTATGAAGTTCAAAGTTTCTGGGTTCAGTTCTTGGAAGAGTCCCACACTAGGAAACAAAAAATGTTCGGCACTTCAGGATTTCCTTTCGGTATCTGATCACTGTCAGAATGTGGTTTGAAACTTCGAAGTTTGATATTTTAGTTGGAAGCTAATTTTTAGTGAACTTATGTAACAACATAAACCGCAGCCATTTTAGCTGACGGATGAGTTGCTCATAGCCAATTCGATTAACCCTCCTGACTAAGAATATCAGGTAAGGTAAAGAATAGGGTGTTTTGTAGCAGCCACTTATAACCCTGGACATAATATTTCACCTGTAAACTCTTATCTTATTTTGCACATTACAGTATAGCTGAACAGCTTTGCTTTTGTACGCACTTTTTGGATTTGGTTTGCTTAGTTGTCGTTCATTAAAATAAACTATTCAGTAGCAACTGATCTTTCACCTTTTATATTACAAGAGGAATCTAGTACAGTACTCAAGAGTTGGTTTGAGATAGTTGCCTACATATGGGGGTCTATTTCATATAAGAAGTTAGACATGTATTAAGCATTGTCTAAGCATCAAGCTTAATAAAATTCACGATCAAAAGTTTCATTCACCAGTCATCATCAATTCTATAATCTATCTTACTGATAAATTAATATGTAAGTAGTATACTGATTTCGTTTAAGATGTATATCTGCAAATTAAATCTGATAAGAAAACCTACTCATTTACTCATTTTTAATAAGGTCAAATATAATGTAAAATAATTCATTACTATTTTCTGGATTATAAAGTAAAGCAAACTGTACACATCACGTTAACTTGATTTATATGCATGAATACATACACATAAATGTACATCTAATTTATAAATTCATCTTGATTATTGGAAACAAGTACCTTCGTTACTTCATATTTTTTATAGTTCATTGTTTCTGTATTAAATTAATAAAATTATGTAATCATAGTGTATGATAATGTACAACAATATTAAATATAACTTAATCATATAGAATAATTTATATTCAGTAGCCTTCAAAAGCATTCTGTATTATATGATCTATTTAATTAAGATACTTCAATTTGTCTAATTAAAATGTTTACTTGAGTTGATTAGATATTACTGATGTCAAATAGATCAACTACTGAACACCAGAAAGTAGTTAATTTCTAGTACATTTAAATGTAGAATCTTTTTTCACGTCATAATGAAGCCAAATATATGTAAAATTAAATCGCGTAATTCAGTAGTCTAATTATACTGAACTTATCTCCTGAATTGGTGCTTATAAGTTTGGTCCAGTGTATCCCTTTGGGTATATACTTCTAAGAATGATAAGCTTATCGATTCACTACTCAGTCATTTTTGATATCTTTTCGTTTCATGTTATACTATAACAGAAACTAACCTCAAAATAAATAATCAATATTAAATTCTCCGCCTCAATAAAAATATTTGTTACTGCATTTGAATCGGTCTGTTTAATGTATATACAATGTATGCAATGCAAATGGTCAAGTATACCAATTATTTTCAAACTGTGGATACTCTGGCTTGTTTAGTCTTATTTGTTAATACGTCAGCTAATAAAAGTTAATTGGTGTAAAAGTTTGTAATTGGTTTTAATAATCGTCAGTACTTGACACTGATATGTATCTGAAAGTTTTGGTAGATTCTACACTTCATTATAAACTCAGAAGTACTTCATTAGTTGAGTTATTCAAACACTAGCTAACGTGACCGACAAAATTAGGTAGGCTTAGTAGGCAAAAAGATATGATATTAATTACTTCTTATTGGTGGGTTAGTTAGAGCATGACCATAGTGATACGTTGTGGTGCTCACAACATTCGAACATTTTCAAACTAAAATAAAATGATTTTAGAAATCATCATCAACAAAAACTATTATTACAGACCATTTGTAGCAGTCGATATGACTCTAGATATAATACTTTATATATTGTACTTTTTACTGTTGTATGTACACTTAGTGTGTGACTGAACTCAATTTGAAGGTTATTACTATCAGGCAGTTGTCTCACTTCCATTGTTGTTGGATTTACGTCATCTTCAAATGTAATTCTCATAAAATCACTGTTACTGACTTCTAATATATACACCTACCCGATTGTTGGCGGATGAGTATTAGTCAGTTGGATATACGGCAATTCATAGATAATTTAGAATTATATTATTCCTGAACATAGTGCTATCGTAATCTAGTATTAACAAGCATTAACGATTCTTATTCCGAACAGATAATCGAATTCGTAGCCTAGAATAAATCATATATTTCTCATCTGTAATCATAACACCAACTGTAGGTAGTCGGGTCTTCTAAACATTGCAAAATATTTCAGTTGATGTTTTGTGAATTTCACTATTTGACTGATGAATTTGCCTTTGAAGTTACGTTAAACACAATACAAAGATCTGAAGACATTGTAATAATGATTTCTTAATGAATATAATACTGAACAAACTATGTTTCACTTAAACTACCAGAGAAGATAGTTAATAACATACGAAACTCTTACGACGGACTACACTGTAAAATCATACATGAATGTCAGCTCATGAATTTATTCGAAGTGAAGACCGGTGTCCCATAGGATTTCATTCTCTTACCCTTTTTCTTTCTCCTGGTGGTGGACTGGATCATGAAAACTGCAACACCTCAAGGCAAGCACTGAATACAGTGGACAATGGGAGTGCAACCAGATGACTTAAACATTGCTAATGACCTAGCTCTCCTATCCCACTTACAGTAATAAATGCACGCGAAGATGGAGAGCGTAGTAGCAACCTACCTTTACAGAAGTAGAGCTCAACACATACAAAGGGAAAAGCAAGATCCTTCTATACAAAACAACGAACATTAACCCAATTACACGTGACTGGGAAATTCTGCGAGATGTGGAAACTTTTATATGCACAGGTAGTAACATTAATAAACAAGGAGAGTCTGACACAGATGTGAAGACACGGTTTGGTTAGGCAAGGACAGCATTCCGAAGACTAAAGTTCATCTAAAACTCAAACCAGTTTTCAGACAACATCGAAGTCAGGATTTACAATACAAATGTGGAGACAGTTCCATTGTATGGTACCGTAACTCGGAGAACTACGAAAAACATCATTCAAGAGATACAGGTATTTATGAACATCTGCCCACACAAGATATTTCGGATCTGCTAACCGGATAGCATCAGGAACAATCTACTGTGGAAGAGAACAAACTAACCAACTTCCGGCTTATGAAGAAATTGAGAAATGATACTGCAGGTGGATAGGACACACATTGAGGAAATCATCACAATAACTTGGAATCCTGAAAGCCAGAGGAGAAGAGGAAGACCATGGAATACATTGCCGATATAAAAAGAATGACCATCACTTGGGAAGAACTGAAAAGGGGATCCCAGAACAAAATTGGTTGCAGAATGCTGGTCAACGGCTCATGCTCTATGTGGGGTAACAGGCACTGATTGAAAAGTTGAAACCATATAAACTTCAACAAACATTCTTCAAAAACGTTTATTCAACAAAGTGAATTAATAACAACCTCAAACCTAAACCGCAACTTGAAAAGTCCTTATCAATAGCAAACAAATCTCTCTTCGTGGCTATTAAATCTAAATAAGATACAGCGACAGAAATTTTTAAAAATTAGATTACAAAATCTTTAAAGGGAACAGTCTATTCAGCGAAGCGTTGCATTGTGTTCTCTTAACGATTAATAATTCATAGATGTGTTAAGGAGAAACTTCTACTTTGGACCACATTTATGCATGTTTGAACTTGCGGCGCTTGTTATATTGACCTAAAAAAGATAGCCCTTTCCAAAAGACTCTCAGAAAACTACCTTATGTGGTTCCTAAAAGGCAAAAACAAATCGATTATAAGTTCAACATAAGAACCACTTATCATCTAGCACTAGGCTCCCCCCCCTCACCACAAGATTGTACTTCAACAAAACCTTTTTTTAAACGACTGAGATTAAATGAAGCACGGATGAACATTCTATGAACTGGTGAAGCTTTAACAACGGGACATTATATTATTTGATCCTTGCTTTTAAAAAAATGCTTATACAATCTCTGAATTCATCTTAACCCTAATACTTCATTAATTTATCACTACTTTGAGGTTTTTCCTTTGATTTCTCATAAATTGTATGCCTCCTCGCTCTTTTCATAATTAGTACTAACTTCTATACGCGTCCCTTCTCATTTCCATCAAGTGGACAACTGCTAAACATTCTCTCAATTTGTAAATTAATTTCATTTTAGAACAGTTCTTCATCACTTCGATAATTACATATCACTCTTATGATTCTTTTGATACGTGAAATTTCTAAATAAATTGTTACATAATCCCTTTCTATTCTTCGACTTACAAATATCTTGTAGAAGTGACTATGTATACAATTGTACAGCTATAGTAAATAATAATGTCAAAAAATTTCTTTTCCCGAATAGTCTTTCTTTCTTTCTCAGTGACGTAGTAAGATTTTTTCATTTCTAAAAGTCAGAAAATTTGTCTATAAAATGAAGGAACGACTGAGTCATAGCTTTGGATTAACCACTTAAAATAAATGCGCGAACAACTAGAGATAATTCTAATGTTAACTTTTCCTCGAATTCCCAATCCTAAATCTAAATCTATAACTCTAATGTTTATCGATTTGTAGGTACTTCTTTCTCATTGTATATATTTTTTATAAGATTGTACATTATATTGAATTTCAACTGTTTTAGTAGTTCATCAATCATGTAAATAGTTTGTATGCATTCTGATTTCCCTTGTTTTTTGCAGTTAATCACCTACATTATGACTGGCTAATTATTTATTTCAGGTTACATGAAGCCTTTCAAGTTTGTCAGCAAAATTTAATTTCGTTGTATGTATCAATCACGAATTGATCTCAGTTAATTACAATAGAAAACTAATGAGCACTGAATCGTCCTACTGTCTCTGACAATCAAACATTACTGTCATGACCAGAGGATAATGTATCCGATTCCCTAATGGGTCACGGATGCATACTAATGAGGTGTGCCGTACTAAGACTAAACGGCTACCATGTGTTCCATGGTTTTCATTAGTAACCAACCTAGATAGATCTGTGGCGAATATAAACAATTAAGTAAAAACCAATTTTCACAAAATGACATCAAATTAAAGTTTAGTTCCATCTTGAATTATGCTCATCAGCAATATTCGATACCATGTTTAAAGTAATTACTATGTTTAACATGATTTGTGCATACTCTTATTATGACAAATACTGTTATCAACCTATTTAAAATGTTATTTGATTGAATATATCACAGATTGATGTTGGCAGGGTACCATTGAAAACCAGGGAGCACTGGACAGCTGTTTCGTTCTAGTGTGGTGCGGAATCTGGGGTGCACACTGCTGATGAGTTCAATAAAATAAAATAACCAATCTCCACAAAAATTACCATCTCAATTGAACTATTTAAAATTGTTTAACGATGTTCATTTTTGACAGATTCATCCCGAAAAAGTTTTCTAACCTTAAATCATGTGAAATTGACAAGGTCACTGAAAGTAGTATCACGTGAATCTAGGGTAAAATAAATACGCCAATAAAATAGTAGCTATGTTTATTACATGGGAATATCTTAAATTAGTAAAAATAATTAATAAGTATAAAGTATCTTTGTTTTTATTTCGTCTAGTTACATATTTATCTGATAATGAAAATAGTACATGCTGTAAAAATTAATGCTTCTTCAAATGTGAAGAGTGGAGTTATCACTGATACTTAATTATCAATCTTTTGATGCGATAACATTCGAAACAGTTAGGATCTATTACTAATGCGATTACGCTCCACATGAAAACACACTTCAATCAATATAACCAAACAGTCAGATTTAAGCAGAGTTATTCACAACTGTATGCCCTGCCAATCTGGTATAGACCAATATGCCACTAGTAAAACACGAATAGAGTGAAAGTTAATGCTTAAAGTGAAATCTTTAATGGAAATTACACTCTAATATGCATTGCTCACCCACTAAATAATAGAATAGAACTGAAATTATTCTCTATTATGCACTGAATAGTGAATGCACTGAGATAATCCCACTCCCTAAAATTAAAAAATAAAAACACTGTTTATGATATCGTAAACCCTGTTTAATAGATTTTCATTTTAGTCTGGTAAAAAAATCTAAAGAACACGACTTGTAGAAAGAGATTAATGATAAAATTTTAATTTCAAAAATATTAAAATGCAATACAAAAATTATTAGATTACTTCTACTTCAATAAATGGCCATTACAGTGCCATTTAGATACTTTACTCACGGAGTTATATGTCGTATCATATTTATGGACTATATAGAAAAGTTATTGATATTAATCAATTAGTCTATCAATGCCCGTTTACCCTAGTGGAGCATAGGCCGCTAACCAGCATTCTCAAACTAATGCTGGTCTGGGGCCTCTTTCCAGTTCCTCCCAAGTAATATTCTCCTTTTCACGACTGCCTCCAAATCCAGGCTCAGTGTGTTCTGTGGTCTCCCTCTTCTCCTTTGGCCCTGAAGATTTCAAGTTAGTGCTTGTCATGTGAGGCAGTTTCACAATCTCCCCAAAGCTTGCCCTATCCACCTGCAGTATCATTTCTCAATTTCTTCATAAGCCGGAAGTTGGTTAGTTTGTTCTCTTCCACAGTAGATTGTTCCTGATGCTATCCGGTTAGCAGATCCGAAATATCTTGTGTGGGCAGATGTTCGTAAATACCTGTATCTTTTGAATGATGTTTTTCGTAGTTCACCGAGTTTCAGCTTCGTACAATGTAACTGTATTGACGCATGCACTGGAAATCCTGACTTTGGTGTCAGCTGGTTGCAGTTCTGAGTCCCAGATGTATTTACTCAGCCAAACCGTGTCTTCACATCTACATCAGATCCTCCTGGTTTGTCAATGATACTTCCCAGGTGTGTATAAAACTCCACATCTCTGTGATTTGATTGGTACTCGTTGTGTTCATGCATTTCCTCATGTGTATGTTGAGGTTTACTCCTTCAAAAGTTACTGCCACACTGTCCGTCTTCAACTGCATTTGTTGCCGTGTGTGGGATAGAAGAGCTAGGGCATCTACGAAGTTCAGATCGTCTAGCTGCATCCAAGTTGTCTAGTATATCAGTACTTCCCCTGAGATGTTGAAGTTTTCATAATCCAGTCAACCTCCAAAGAAAGTAAGAGTGAGATTGGGCAGCCTTGTTTAACACAGATCTAAATGAATGTTTTGTAACTATCTTTTTATTGCCCAATGTGTTATTAATCACTGCATACTTAAAAATAAATGTATGTATTAAAAGATGAATATATTTTATAATTCCAACGTGGAATTTATGATTTAAATATTTAAGCAGCATTTTTTCTAGTGAAAACACAAAGGTATATTAAATTTATTCATTTTACTTTGATCCTAATTAAGTATTACTGGTAACCACGGAACACTGGATTTAATTCCGTTAAAGCGGAAATCCTGCCATTTGACTCTAGTTTGGTGATGTTGATCGTTAGGAACACGTCATGAAATATTTTCCTTTGTAAATTGAAAATGATCATTAGGCAGCTATGAAATCCCATCACACTCCCTAGCACGGATTGATATAAAGGTATTGTGAAACTAAAGTAACTTATGTTTCTTCATAAGTTACAACTCATTTTGTCCACTGAAACACTCAGAAACATTACAACTAATTATAGACAAACTCAAAATGAGCTACGCTATTACTAGTTTCAGATGCAATTTAAATTCATGAATAAACTTCATTTCACATTCTGTAGCTTATGAATTAGTTGTCTTTTGGAATTTACAATCGATCATTAACACTGAAGTAACTTGTATAGTATATTGATAAATCATTTTCTAAGTACACCGCCATATACATAAAAGAATTTTAGTCAACTGTCATTTGTGAAATTGACAAGCAAATGTTAATGGAATTTAACTTAAATGAGTTTGTTTCATTTTAATGTCAGTTAATGAAATAAATGATTTAAACACTTGTTCAAATATTCAATAGCCAATTATAGGTAAACAAGAAAATGACTACTAATAACCAAAAGTTACTCATCTGTGTCATTAGATCACACTTTCTCATCTGCTTGCTCTACCTTTAGAAATGATTTCTTATTGAATATTATGTATAGGCAATATATTTATATGTATATATAGGTTCTACAATATATAAATAATTATGTTGATTCTTTTTCATAACGACTTATTCAGAAGAGCTAGCATAAAACTAGTGAATAAGAGTTACTAAAAGATATATAAATCTATACAGTTATTTGAGACAATCACCAGGAAGCTATATAAATAAATTTCATGCTTTGTGATAACCGTCTGAAAAGTAGCGTAGTCTACAGAGGATTCAAAAAATGATGTTATAATCCAAATACATTAAAGAAGCTATGCATGACATCACGAACTGATATGAATTAGACTATCATTGATCACCAGGAACCAGTCAACGGTTGTTTCGTCCTGGTATGGGACTCTTCAGTAATTCGTCGGCACAATCTTATCAGGAATCGATCACAGGACCCTATAGCACAGCGGCTGACGCTTAGCCACTAGACAGCGGAGTCGGCTCCCAACGTCTTATATTTCTAATTCAGTCAATTTGTGATAAGTTTACGTGACCTCACCCATTTCCATCAGTGGGTGACTGCCCCGCACTCGAAACAGTTGAACTCCACTGGTCGCGTCTTTCCACTAGAACTGAAGGAGTTATCTCGAGAAGTTGGTCACTAGTGAGCAGATATTGATTGTAATTGGGGGGGGGGTTGTGGAGATGGTTGGGTGCTAATTCGATATCACGAATCGGTCTAGCTTAGAAATATCAACAGCTGGTGATCGACTCAATGGTCTAATGACGAAGCTTTCGCAGAGGGTCCTGGGTTCTGCTCTTGATGGCGTCGTGGATGCGGACTGTTGAAAAGTCCTATGCTAGGATGATACAGCCGTCCAGTGCTTCCTGGTGATCGATGGCTGTCTGACTCAGACCAATTCATGATACCAAATTAACATTTAACAATCTCCACAACACCCAATTACATGTTATACATGATTTATTTGAATTTTGAATGATTATCCACAAAAATGAACTACGAAGTTGATTGTAAGCTGTCAGCTTCATTCTACATTATCCCTAGAGTTCATAGAGTTCTATAGATTATGATGAATTTAGTTGGGTAAAATTTGAGTCATCTAACATCCTTATTTTATTGGTAATACAGTGAACATAATCAGTATTAATTACAATTAAACTAAACCAATGTTTTTACATAACACTTTAAGCTCATTAAATTCAAATTAAGACATCACGGGCGTGTTAATTACTACATTGTAAATATGAGAAGCAAATCTTGAGTCCTAACACGTTATTAGTTTAAAATTTCTAGAACAAGAGGCATCAATGAAAAACTATTTCGTGTAATGACGGTGAGTTTGAAGATACAGCCAGTGTAGTTGTATCTGGTAGTTGATAACTTTAAGTCAGTTAAAATGATTAGATGCTGAAGTGGATAAATATAATCTCGAAGCGTACGTAAAAGTGAATTATGACTTTACATTTAAAAATTTTTTCTCTGAAAGTGACTAACTAGAAATACGGAATCTGTATTTTATGATAGTTCGCACTCATCATTAAAGCATACCCGAAGAGATTACAGCTTCCGGTGGATTTTAACCTATAATACTGACTTTCACATCCCGATACATCACGAACGATTCATTTATGCTGCCGATGGCCTCCTGTAGAACTAAAGTACTTGCAACGATTGGCCACACTATGCTTTTTTGATCTGGTTCAAATTGATGAATAGATCATAAATTCCCTTTTGGCTTCATATATGCCTTACCAACAGGCACCTATCGTCCTATAGAATGCATCTATCTAGTCACCTAAAATAAAAACACTATACATGTCATATTAAATCACTAAGATTATCTCTTATATTCGGAACTTGTCAATAGTACCTAATTCTCGTTAGAGATCAAACAGCCATAATATTGGTAATTATTCACCAGTCAATATGTATAATTTAATTCCTTCATGATTACATTATATGCAATCAAACCTATTGACTTTAAGTGTTAGCAACAATTATGATGTATTTAAAACTTTTCTGAACGATTGCTCTAAATGGATAGCTAATATTTGAACTTCATGTGATAGAATATGATGGGTATTAGTAATTTGATATTGATAACATTTTTTGTATACACATAATGATTTCAATGAAAACAGATGTTATTAATTTAACTTGTGATATCATACATACATAAATTATAATAAGCATTCTTTTCACTAACTGAACATCTGACAATTATTTGAAATATGACTTACTACTTACTTATCTGATTCTTTATATTATTTTTTTTTAAAATTAAGCTATCTGAGTTATATAACTGAACTATTTTAAGTATCACACGGATTACATAATGACCTATATATACATATATACATTTGTATGAATATATTGAACACCTGGTTACTAAGGTTTATGATTAGTCAATACTATATTATCAAGGAAGAAGAAAATAGTCAAGTTTTATTATTTGCAAACATACGTACTGCCTGATCAAAATGTTATATTTCTATTACACATGATGAATTAGTAAAATGAAAACATACACAGATAGATAAATAGAGTAAGCAGATAGATGTGTTAACATTTGCATTAAACTGAGTAGATGTATAGATTGAACGGAAAGGCATATGATCGGAGAATCCTATGAATAATCAACAATAGCAATAACAGTATTAAATAATGGCATCATTTTCACCATCAACATAATCATTTGTTTGCTATGAAAATTGATTTTATTTTAAAGGCAAAATTCATTCTTTCAAGCACTTTTTGGTAACTAGGTTTTATATTTTCGTGTATGATATCGTTAACGTGAATGCCTTTGATACAGAAAACTTATTACTATTTAATTTTATAGTGAATTCTATAGATTAATAATCGGAGGAGTTTTGTTTGACAGATTGGTGGTATTATTTAGTAAGTAGATTGACTAACTTTATTCTGAAAGTGTGCTGTACAATTATAAATTTACATTAATCAAACTGATAGTAACGTTGATTTTTACTAACAATGTTTAGTTGGAGTAATATTCTATACAAAACATGGACTATTACATTTTCACTAATCAATTACAGAATCGGCTACTCGGCTTTCAGTTCATTTGTGTGGGGACTGATAGAACCTAAGCAAGTAGAATAATTTACAAACATGTGATTTAATAATGCTTTAGGTAGACAGGAGTAAACAATTACATAAACTTTCGACCTGAAATGAATCTGTAGTATGTTATCATAAATTTTCAATGAAATTACTACAAGACTCTAGGAAATCCTGTAAATTTCTGAAAGTATAGTATCAAGAAGAATTGGTGATAAACTGGAGGAAGTTTATACAAACACATGGTTAGAGATTAGCCGAACAAAACAGTTAGTAAAGACAATGGTCATACAAATATGACAAATTCTGTAGAAATAACCAGCTACGAATAAAATCATCAAAGCAGATTAACTCGAATTTTGTGAAGTAGTTTTGAGGAGCTCATTTATATTACTAGTCAATGCTGATCACATTAATCAGAATAATAATAAAAACATTGATTAAGCCTTCCTTATAAACCAACAGAAACTTGAAATATGCATCACAAAAGAGTTTATTCATCCCCTACAATAACAATTGTCTTAAAATTTAGTTTCTTCACAAAAACCTTTACTATTTCCTGTTTCACCATTAACTTTTTACTCCCAACCGACTTGTCATTATTTTGTTTCCATATCTATTTATGAATGAATTCCATTCAAGATTCCATGAAATTTTGGTGAATACTCGTTATCATGACGACTAAATTTTCAGATTATTTATAAGATTAATATGTTTTTTACGTTATTATTGTTACCATTGATAGTTACTAACGCATGATTGATTGATTCTTACTAATAGATAAAATGCATACATTAGCTGACATACAGTCAGTAACGTGTAGAAAAGATAATTCATCACTGAAACAATTTTATTTTCATGACATAATATGTATTTCACGTTTATTTATATTACTATGCTACAAATATTGTCAATAAATGAAGTTTACTTATAAGTTATGATGAAAACTACCAGGAAAATGAAATTTGAAGTAAACTAAGGAGAATAGTTTTATTAAGCCATGGTTTTATAGATGCCCGACATGCATTGAAAAATAATGAGTTTATTCAATTGAATTATTTAATGTCAAATATTACTTCGTTATTACACTTTACTATAAAATCTTGTTTTAATGAGTCATTTTACACCAAAATATTTTTAAAAAAAACAAATGTTGAGTATTTTATAACTAAAGTTAGATTATGAATAATAAATGAAACCCAAGACTCACGTTTTGTCATATTCGCAACTTGTAAGTTAAATGTACCTTCTTATTTATTGATGTTCAATAAGTCACCCAAATTTATTCTGATCGTATCAAACGCCATAGTGTTGTTTACCAAGCATCTGAGTTCATTCAACCATGCTTCTTAACATGGGTCCATATTAATGTGTAATCTGGACGAATGTAAACACTAAAACATAGACAAAGTTGCATACAGCTGATGAATTAAATGTAGGCTGGAACGTGAGCCTTAGATTCAACATACCAGCTGTATACTAACTTTAATCATATTTGTGAATTTACGCTATATTTTTTGAACTCTGATTGCGGATTCACAGAGTCTGATCAATTTCACTCTGTATTAATATCAACCGGGAAACATAAATGATCACAAACTTATGTTAATTAACTTATATAGGTTACAAGTATGAAACAACGCATGAACGTGAAGCTACACACGTATACTCACCATTATACTTTTAATATCGGTATACATATTGATTGTATATTATACGGAAGCATAACCTTTTGCTAAATATACTCCACATAATTTTGTGTGCAAAGAAGATGATATATCACTGACATTGCTCGGGTGGACGAAGTGACTTTATGAGGAGTACATATGTAGTTACATTATATTTAAATAAATGAATAACGCGGTCTTTTAATCAAAATGATTCAATTGTGTAACTGAAATAATATAACATTCGTTTGTACATTTTAGTACTAGTAGTAAAATAAGATAGATCTAGCTTAGTGTATAGGCTGATAGTACGCTTCCAATTGAAGAAAAAGCCAAGTGATCTTATTAGTATTTTGTTTAGTCAGAAACTTCCTGATTATTCTAATTATATTGTTGACTAATCAGAGAGTATGATCATATCAAAATTAACAATAAAAAACCATATTTATATAACTTGAATAGAAGAAATGTGTAATTTGATTGAATATATCAGAAATTGATGTTAGCAGGGTACCATTGAAAACCAGGGAGCACTGGACAGCTGTTTCGTTCGAGTGTGGAGCTCCTCAGCAGTGTGCACCCCAGATTCCGCACCACACTAGAACGAAACAGCTGTCCAGTGCTCCCTGGTTTTCAATGGTACCCTGCCAACATCAATCTGTGATATATTCAATCAAATAAAATAACCATTCTCCACAAAAATAACCATCCCAAATGTGTAATTGTCAAACAAGAAACCTCCTTCTATCAGGGATTAGCTTATACTGTTTCGTAGGACTGAGATATTTTTCCGACTTTTGTTAAATATAGATACATGTCATGAAAATGTTTCAACAATATATCTTGGAAACGAAGATTGATTATTCATATGGCAAGGCATATTATTGTGGGTATGAAAATTTGGAAGAAATTTAGTAATAATAATAACAACAGCTTTATTCATTAGTATAAGCTTCATTTATAGTAAGGAGTTCCAAACATCCATTGTAGAGAGATGTGACAAATTTCAACAACCAAACGGTTATTTTTCAAAAGAGTAAGGTATTGCATAAAAGTTTTTAACGGTTAACATCTGTCACTTGTCTTCTATCAAAAAATGTTCAACCGATTCAGATGATGCAACTACTTTTCTGTTCATGTCGTTATTCTAGAGTGGAGTCTACTATTAAGTTTCAGTTGATAAATTCGTCACAGATTGGTGTTGGTTTCGTACCATTGAAAACTAGGGAGTAATAAATAACCACTTCGTCTTAGTATGTGTTTCCTCAGCAGTGTGCCCCATATGTTCTGCCTTAAGGGCTTCAAAATGGTGAATGCCTAACTCTCCACGCCACTGGGTCAACATCTGATGGTAGAATTCTCATTTTCGTCAATTTTTGAAGCCTAATGTATTCATTTCTTTCTTTTTGATAGAATCAATTGAAAGGTAATGCAATATTTCCACTTAAAATTTCCAATATTTGACATCTCTCTAATCTGTAAGAGTTTTACAATGGTATGAGGATATTCCTTTTGTAAATATTCGGCTAATAAAAGCATAAGAGCCAATAGTTCATTGTACAGTTGAAAAGTAATTGACTCAAACTTTTAAACTCTATAAAATGGCGGAAGATTGAATTTATGCGTTTGCTTCTTTTTAATTTATATGAACTAATAATATTATCATAAAATAATTTACTTCCATTGTAAAGGTTTTCCCTGTTTTAGTTGGGAAAGAAATGTCCAGAATTCAGTTTCAAATATAGATTGACATGCATAACAATGTTGTTTAGAAATTCTTTTCATGTCGGAGTAACGTGAGATAAGTATATGTATATATTGTGTGATAAATCATCATAATCATACTACATATATCAACATTGTCAAAATAAAAAGTTGATAGTTGAACAAATCATCAGTCGTCGATCAATAATCAGATACAATTAGAGATAATTTAGAGTAAATGTAGGTAAGATTAAGAAGAGTATTTTCTTTCTATACAATATACATGTATGTATATACTTATAGATAAATTTACATTTGTACAAAAAGAAAGCTCTTAGTACTCAAAAAAGAAAGTAGAAATGATTATTTTCATAAAGAATAATTGTACAATACAATTTAGACATTTTGACAGTTTTCTTTATAAATGGAATTTTATTTATTCACATTCAGTTCTTATATATATATATATATATATATATATATATATATATATATATATATATATATATATATATATATATATATATATATATATATATATATATAGAAAGAGATTTTTGTCAAGTTTTGTCAATCTTCCAGAACTGATTCAGTGGAGACTTTTTAAAATAGAATTCCTGTCAAATTAAACAAGAACTTGTCAAAATCCCTGTTTTTAAACAAAGAGATAGATAGGAATGTGGATAGATAAGTAGATAGAAAGAAGACAAAAGCAGAGATAATATATTATAATAGTAGTAGTACATGTATTCAAGTTATTTTTCTTGACATCAAAATCGGCATAATATGTCAAATTAGAAAAATGTCATTTGCTATAACTATCGAGTCATTGATGTATTGATGTGGTGGTAAAAACAATACACCACAAATGAGACATATGGAACAAAGACAAGCAATGATTTTCTTTTATTTAAGGCATACATATTTAACGTTTGATGTACACATTGGATGTGTATACGTCACTGTATGTATGTAGATGAGAGAGTACGCGAATGAGTGACTATATTCAGTAAAATTGATGGTTGACAGCTAATGAATCAATTGTTTTTCACTTCTGCAGAGATATCCGCTTACATATATATGGGTGTATCCTAATTTACCTTTCATTTAATTATTTTACTTTCAGTTATTTTTATCCTGTTAAAATACACCAGAGGGGGAGGGCATTTTAGTATGGCCCTTTATCCTTTACATACTTAATAAGATGTAGGTTATTTTTACTATATACACCATTGTTTTGTGAGAAACATGTATTTATGGTTTCCTTTGAAAGGAACATAGCCAAGCAATGAAATTCTTTCTTTGATTGTTGACTATGTTTACTCAGAAAACTTGGTGTTTAACATCCTAAGGTAATCCCTCTCCCAGTATTGTTTTGGATTAAGATGAACTGTTAACAAACTTTCTATATTATACCACCTTGGTTCAGCCTGAGGAACAATATGGTCCCGAAATTCATATAGTTCACTATGAATCCGCTCATAGTGTCAAGACTTCAGCAATCATCATCTCATTTCTTAAAAGTAATCCGACAAGGAAAATTATTAATACAGTGTATATATTGTAATGAACCATAGAGATAAATTTCATTAACTCGACTCGTTTCAAAATTATGAGAGTGTATTTGTGGTTTAATCTATTTAAGGTTTTCTAGCATGAGAATGAGCTGTAGTCAGGTGAACTAAGAAATCTCCAGACCAACTCTATCTAGGAACTTATGAAATCTCGATTATATATGTTGCATTAACCGACAAAGTCTCTTTTCAAAAGAAGTGCTAAAGGTAACGGAAACAAATTCCGATTGCACTTCATAATGGAATGAAAAATTTATACTGTTCAATATATAATGTCAAACATTTGAAAAGTAGCCAAGTGTTCAAGTTTATAATACACAACTTTACAATTAAGTACGGATTTCGAATAGTAATGTCTTACATCGAAAAGGATGATTTCACATTCATATTTGGTGTAGAAAGTATCTTTTAAGTAATTAGTTAAGTTACATACTTTGGTCTCTCTATTGCGATGAAAAGAAAAAGATGTCTTTTTGGAAGTGTAATAGAAGGACATAATTTATGAAAGTTTACAAATAACTGTATGCATCCACAGTGTCTAGCTATTCAGTAAAACACTAACAATGTCTAAAGTACACAGGTGATTATTTTAGCTTGAGTTAATCACAAGGTTTTCGAGATTCTGCAAATGTATTCAATCATGTATTAAACCGTTATGAAGATTTCTTGAATGTTAAGTAGTCGGACGCTGCATATAAGAGTGTAATTTTCACTTGCAATCACATTTCAAACTTTCTGAGTTATTTGTAGCTGTCTTACTCACCCACTTACTGAATTTGCAAACATTGTAAATGATCTTAGTCAATTATTTCCCTCAAATATAAATGTTACAAGTATCTAGGTGAGAAACACCAACTTTACTGACGTGCTGCATGAATAGTACTAAAGACATAAATATTGGTTTGTCTTTTTCATACTTTAATTCACTTAGAAAAATCCATCATTCGCTTACATTTAACGATTGAAATATTATGCTAAATGCTGACTCAACGAATACCAATATCCATAACGTGAAAGTTTGGTGTCAATTACAAATCAAGACAATTTTCTTAACAGTATCTCCTGATATTATTGACAAGTTTCACACAGCTCCAAATGGGCACTTACGTGAATAGAACCATAAAATCAAAGAGATTATAATGACAAACTCAAGAACAAAATGTCAGACATGAACTAACTGATAAAACTTTTAAAGATTTTTCTATTACTTTAAATTAAAGTAATAATCTTTGTAACATTAATTAACAATGTTTTCTCATATATTTCATATTAAGTAAAATCTCATGAGCATTTTTATCACCACCCAATTGAACATCATCTTGACTTTATTAAGCTCTTAAACTTTACGATGCAATTTGTCTCGGTTATGATTTAATCATCCATGCATTTAAATTCAAATTAATAGTACATTCTGATCTAAAGTTGTTGATTTTAGATAATTAACATTTGGCAATTGAATTTGTAATATATGTAAATACTTCGCAAATGGAAAGAATGAAAATAATGTAACACTAATCAACCACTCAGTTACTAACACTTTTGTAAATCTGTTTAACTCTTCTTTGTAAATCGCTACTTCCACTAGTACCTTTCCCTGTTAGATTAAAAGGACGATGGTTTGTGGACGTTAATTTGAAGTGACCAAATGACATTTATTTTCTATTTGATTTACTTTACGGACTGACATCAGAAAACCTAACTCACTAGAAGGTTGTTTCGCCTTAGTCTGGAACTTATCAGAGGTGAACAACCACAATATCTTAATGAATCAGGTACAGGAACTTCTCTCTCCTTTGTAAGTATGTTGTCTTTAGAAATAATGAAACGATCAAAAAACAAATTCGCACTGAAAATAATCTTTACAACCATTGTATAAAAACCTTGTATATTAATACTGGCTAATTAAGTCAATAAGTTTAAAAGAACATACTAAAACGCATTTCAAGTATATATATATATATGTATATATGCTTACATCCATATAAGTCACACCGTCATCCTGAGATAAGATTGTTAGCTAGTTAAGTTTCACGTGGACTAGATTATACTATTACCACTAATGATAATAATAATACTATTACTGATATTTGATGAAATTAATTAACTAGTCAACAACAAAAGTAAAGTAAATCTATTCATTGACAAATACATTTAATCATTTCAATATTTTCTGTTTCTCGTAGAAAAATTTATTACAGAATGATACATTCTAACGATGAATAAAATACACAACTTTCAATAGAATGCATGTTATTTGTTTGAATGATACAAATTGTGGGTGGGGGGGGGGGAAGAGGGGCGGTGGAATTATATCAGTCAAATATTTTATTGTTTTCATTACATATACAATCCGTAGATAATTTTGAAAAGATAAACTAATGACTAAATATAACATTTTATTTATTATTATTATTAAATGGATATAATTCTTTCATGTTATCCATATTTTACTTCTTAAAGTATCTTATGAGGATGTTGTCAGAATGCCTTTTCATATCCGGTAGAAGATTAATGTACTATCTATAACTCAGAAAAGATGATTATATTTACTTTGAAATTGAATTTTGCAAGTACATTGTTAAATGATCTGCAAGGGTTAACTGTTAATCATGAAATTGTTTCTTTATTGTAAGGAGCTTATTTTAAGTACTGGATTATATTATATAACCAGGAAGCTTTTTTTCATTCTAATTCACACTTACAAACAGGGTAATAGTTATTTGTGACAATTCTGAAAGGAAAACACCATGAGTTGGTAGTGAAAGATAAAGTGTAAATGATAGTTGAGTTTCATATATTGGTTAATAGAGTACATGGAACAGGTAATATGGACTACAGTAGGCGAGTTTGCATAGAAGTAAAAATACTTCACTAATGGACTTAGAAAATTTTTCTTCACTTAGAGTTATGTTGCAAATTATAGATTTAGTCTGATAAGGATAAAAGCGTTTACAGCCAGCGTTGACCGTGGTAATGGAAACCTCGTAGTTGACCCAACTTTTTTCATAATGTGTCGACATCTGGAGCTATAGCTACGTGTTAGAGTAGGGAGTCCTATTTTTAACTATTTTTTGATAGGGTAAGTCGTCAGGTGGAAAATAACTCATTCTAGTTATGTCAAGTTTTTCTGAGTGTCCTCGTAAGTTACATGTTTTGCAAAGCCTTATCATAACTTAGTTTGATATATGCAATCACAATAAACAGCATGGTGACGAAAATCGCTTGGAAGAGGTCATGCATCGAAAAGGTTATGAAAATGATGTTACTCATTGAAAAAAAGTTAGTGAAAATGATGTTACATAACTAAGTACAAACAATAAAAATCGTTGCAGTAGTGACTGCTTAACAATAATAATAATGAAGAGAAGAAGCAGAAGGAAATAAAGACAACTGATTATTAAGAAATGGAAGAGTTTTAATGTCACAATAGAACAATGAACTGAGCCTAGTACTTTTGTACACAATGATTAAGCTTGAAAATATGAATTGCTAATGCCTCTTCATTAAATAACTTATTGATGTGTAATCCCATTTGAACCGTTTCACTTAACTGAACAGATAACTGTGAAGGAGGATCCCGGTGGAAAACCTGACAAGAATTAACCAGATGCTCTAGGATTGAGCTGTTAACAGACTTATAAATCTTTTGGATAGCTAGACAGAGCAATGATCTAATATGCATATCGATAGATTCCATTTAATGCGTCTAATTTACTCATCATTATCTTAACTCTGACGGAATTGTATTCATTGTGTAATGTATGAAATGAACAAGTCCAATGTAATCCCTCCTTCTCTGAACGATACAAGAAATGGAAAAAATGCTAATTACTGAGGTGTTTCAGCTAAAAGGTTTTACAGTGATTAGCTTCACAATGATTTAAAAGCTTTTTATTTAAGTCAGTTTGCTAGGCGGTTAGCATACATAACCAGAAAACTGAAACAAACTTAAATTTAGAAAGTATATTGCAATACTTACATTATTTAACGAATAAATAGCCAAGAATTATGATGGAGGCTGCTAATGCAATGTATAAATTCTCAACATACTTTATATTGTCATTATAATGAATTTCTGTTTTTGTTTGAAGTATGTTAGTTCAAGTAACATTATTTATTATACAAGAATGTTATTGTTATTATTATTATTATTACTGTTGTTATTGATGTATTTTAGACATTCGGTTTATATACAAGAAGTAAACAAATATTTTCATCTACAACAACAATTCTGAAAAGAAACAGTAATTGAACATTGAAATAAATTCTGATATGATGACATGGAAATTCATACTAATTAAAGTTAAAACAACACAAAACAAATTAATCATACTGTCCATAATAAATTCTATTGAAATGCTTAACTTTGTTTATTTTCCTTTAATAGAAAACAAATTAATAAATAACATTCTGTATAATTCAAAGCTAAGTTCAGTAGTTTAACTGTTTATTTGGCTGAAATGTTGAATCATGTCAGTCTACTTAATATTATTATTATTATACGATATGCAAGAAATAGATGTTCTGCATAATTTTGTTTTCTAAACAAAATTATTTAAATAGTGAAGATTGAGTATCTGAATTTGGTTGGTGGGAATTAATAAAATAAATGGTATAGAACAAGTAAGATCAATAGGCTATACAAACTGGAGCATTATACCTAACAATTGAGAAGTATCGGTTTCTTTATTGACAACTGATAATTTCTAACTACTAATATTACTTTGGTTGATCCATGACATCCACGAATCACATATAAGTAGAGATGTATATTCTAGGGAAGTAGTAGTACCACTTTTGATGTTGTGGTCGTTATAGTACTAAAAGTTACAATTCCCTTTACGGTAACTTATGTGATCACTACATCACATTAGTTTAAATCTGAGAAGATATGGGTATCTCAAAGGTCAGAGAAAGCTTTTCGTGATGAATGGTCAGGAGTATGAAACTACGGTCCAAAGATATCTACTAACTGTCATCAAATAATTCTTTCTTCAGTTTCACTTGACTCATGATATTATACTTATTTTCATCATGACGAACTAGTTAAGAGATTATGCTGGCGTCCTCGTAGTTTACTTCAGCATTATTTTGTATATTGGTAATGTAAATTTTGTAACTTTCCTGTCTACCTCACATTTTATAACACTAGTGAATGTACCCATATATTGTCCATGATATTGAAAAACCTAAGTGGAGTGAAGGCCATTTACAATTAAATACCTCCGACTAACTGTAATTGGTTAGTGATAAATTCTATCAACTTGAAGCTTTATTCTATGATCATAAAATTTTTGCATCGTTTATGTTATTTCTATCGATCTTTCCATATAGGAAACTGAAATACACTTGACAGCTGCCACCCCCCAATCCTAGTATGTCGGTTTCCAGTAGTGCCCATTCAAATCCAATAAGACTGGGCTTTAAAAGCGGATAATAACTTACTGTGTGATGGAGATATCTGTGACTCATATCGGAGTAGTTACTAATAATATACTCAGTCCGAAAGGGCGGTCAAACTAGAATGAAATGTGATCACTGGCATTAGAAACTGTATACTGAGACTTTGAGTTTAAAAAGGAGCTTCAATTACCTCAAGTTTGTAGATATACCTAGCTTTGAGTGGGGCTTAATAATAAATCAAAATCCACAGACTGCTGACAATCGTCTATAACTACCTAATTTTTGAAACACTGTACATGTGATGTTAGGTCACTTCTACTTAATTTATTTTATCTGACCAACACCAAAGATAAGACAAACATGACAACTGTTACTAATTGGTAATCGAATAAGACATGATTGTTTCCTTAAAGGATTCCAAATTATAATATGTAAGACAGTTCTTTAATATTACATTTAATTATTTTTGCACAAGTAAGGCAAATTAAATCTGTGAAATTATTTATTACATTTTGTCCTTTAAATATAATGCGCTAACATAGTGCCCATATATACTGATTTGCTTATCTATCTGAAACATGTAAACACAGTTAAAAATACAAATGTATTCATAAAGACAAGTGATTTGAACAGAACAGACGTATGTACATTTCATAACACACAATAATGACATAGTAAACAGTTCGTTCATAGAGTATTCACTTTTCACATTCATAACTTAATGACATGGTTTTTTAATATGTTGGATCGTTCCATCAGTTACCATAATGGGATATTCAAAATGAAACTATGTATATGGAACAGTTATTTTGACATAGTTTTTATAATGAACTGCTGTCATCTGGTTTGTCTCAGATGACAACTCTTCAGTAGTGCCCATACGTGATCCTTTAAATAACCTAACACGAGGTATTATTTGGCTAAAACCACCCTCCTATTTGGCATAATGTTTTATTTTAAATAATGGTAATTAATTTATACCTGTTTGAGTGAAGTTTATATATCTTGTTTCCATAAGAAAATATAAACAAAAGTAAATAAATACCATTTATGGTATCATTTGTCTTTTATTTACGTAGGCAAACATTTCAGGAATGTGAAAAAATACAAACTGTTAAAAAGAAGAAAAATATTGGAATGTTTACAAATAAAAGCTTAGTAACTACTAAAAGAGAATTTTTTCACTCTGATTGACGTCTTCTGAAAAGCCAATGAAAAAGAGAGCTATCATTAGACGATTGTGTCGCCCGAATTTAGAACTTCTTATCAGTGAGCACCTAAAATATTACAATAATCTGGTCCAGACATAAAAAGTTTACTATTAGGTAGCTAAGTTATAATTCAATGATCCACACTGTCAGCTAACATTATTCGGAAACTGTTATCCATTATCTGCCTCTTTGACATGATTCCTTTATTCCCAAGTCTTGTCACCAAATAAATCTTAAAAGTATTCTTTACCGCTCAGACGATTATTTTTTTGTGAGGCTCGTTTCGCATAGGATAGGACAAATAGTTGATGCACGTCAGAATGATGTATCTTCAAACTTGAGGTAAGAGATACTCCTCCTAGGATTCGAATTCATATAATCGATTTCAGTAGTAACAAAGTTTATCACCAAAACATTTGAAAGTGAATCATCATAAAATATAGACAGAACTGATAACTTAATGGTAATTATTACTACTTTTCTGTTTCTTAGTGCTTACTGAGTTATACTGAGAAAGATACTAGGTGATTACTTGTTTAAGTAAGTTAGCCATTTTATAACTGATTGCCTAATCATAGCTAGTGTAGGAAAATCATGAAAATTTACCAGTTGTTGCGTATCCTTTCTATCACTTCATTAGAAAGTGGATTTCGAAAAGTTTATTATATTTCCTCCCAAAACTTGTCGCACTGACATATTTCTGATCTATATGATATTAACTCCTATAAAGGAATTGGATGTACCCTATGAAATACACTAGTAAACTCCCCCCCCTCCGACTTCTACCTGCAAACAGATTATATTTATGAGACTGAAAATTTATTTCAGTTGTTTAAATCAATCATGTAGAAACGCTGGACATATATTCATTCTATTTTCGTAATTTTCTGACCAGTCACTGTGTGTAGCGATAAATCTAACTTGTACTTAACTGACTGTTTCAAGCTGTTCGCCATTTGCATTGAAACCAATAAATTAACACTACTTATCATTCGGATCAGCAATAAATCAAGCCCATTATTATCTGTAATCTATCTCACTGATAAAGTAATTTATTTGTATAAGCATGTTTATACATCATTGAAAGTGTACGCACTTATAATTATCTAGTTCTATAAGAAATTACTAGTTTTTCATCGTTTACCCACACTCACATCTATATAGTCCTAAAGTGTACATCTACTCGTATAAATATACATGAAGATATATAGTGAATTCTTAATAGAAAGATAAAAGGGACAGGACAGTAACAGAGAAACAATAAAACCTAACGAATACAAGATAAAAACGAACAAAAATTAATGAAACGAGTAAGAAATGCAAAAACTTAGAGACAATAAAATGTCGGTCTGACTTCATTTTGATTTATAGATTGATTCTGAACTTGTATCAAAATGATTAATGGTCATGTCTATAAATCGACATACACTATACACATTAGGCATAGTGATGAACACGAAAAAAATGCATGCACATGATAAACATGCATAGGTACTTAGATCTGTATTTAGTAGACTAAAACACTTCAATCTGCATGCTGCTTTTGTGATATATATATATATAATAGGACTACAAGTTCATTCTAAGAACTACTTGAGTTGTACTATACAGAGTAAATGGAAAACGTTTAGAAAAAGTAAAATCCTTTCAGAAAGGAAAATTAAATGTTACTTTCCCTTTTTAAAAACCATGCACAACAACAAGAGACTGTTAAGAACAATGGAAGATCTATCACCCTTCATTAAAGTAACCATTATTTTTTACATAAATGTCGGAAGATTCTTATGCACTTTTTATTTCTTTTGATGTATAAAAGTACAACAACTACCACTACTACTAGCCAACGTAACCCAGTTTTCATATGAATGTATATTTATATATGTGTTGCTATTTATCATTGTTAGTAAAACTGATAGTGATAACTTTGTTGATGTATGTTCTGCACTTCTCGTTTGTTGTTTATTAATCGTCAGATTCACCTTAAAATCAATGATCAAAATCGACATCACTTTGCCGTGTTGTTGTTTTAAAGAATGATAGTATGAAAGCAGCAGCTGTCTTGTCAACATGACTTGTTAATGGGGCTGGTACAATAATATACCGACAAATAAACGTGTGTCTGTGTGTATTCAATTCCTTTTAGACTAATAGGGAAGAAATACTGTCTGTTATGTACATACATGTATGCATTGACATACAAAATCCCATTATATTAGGTGGACTGTTTGTCTGTTTGCTAAATAGCTATTTTTACTGATCCATCAATCATGCAAGTCAGCCGAATGAATTACTTTTATGCTTCTCTGCTTCTCTTTGTGTATGTTTGACTAGTTCCGGCTTTACAGACCGCTTGTCATGTCGAAATTTGCGCTGCCAGTGTGTCAGTTAAAGTTTTCAATTATATATTACTATTACTTCTATTAATTCTACTACCAATGTTACTATCACGACTAGTACAAGTAAAATAAATATTATTTCTACCACTACTGTTAATACTAATGCTACTACCGCCACCACCACCACTGGTATTGCTATCGCTACTATAGCTACAAAGTTATCTACCACCCCAAATAACTACTACTAACACAACTATCTTTCTAGACAGTGCCGACACAAGTTATTCATTCCATTTACAAATGGAGATTGTCAGTCCCGCATATTACTTTGATCTATGTAAAGTCATAAACTGTATACATTTATCAGGCATTTCCGTTGATTAAAGCAATAAGGGTGGTAGGATATGGTTTCATTATGCTTTTATTATTATTACTATAACTACTAATGGTATAATTTATCAAGGTCAATCGTATGTATATTTTTTGAAGCAAACAACAAAATCAAATTGATGATGATTATGACGATGTGACGATGATGGATGAGTTCAGTTAAGAAGAATTAATAGGCGACTAAAAATGTCATGACATTAAAACTTGTATTAAATCCTATCATTTTTTTCAATATTTTTCACTTACAAGCTATTAATTACCCGCAAGAAGATTAAAGCAATATGAGATAAATTTCTCTGTTTGCACGCTTATTTTCGTCTGTATGCTTATATATTATAAACATATATGTTGTAGAGAATTCCGGCTGTTCATGTGTAGGATTTGTATAACGAAAACCATATTTTCGGAAAACAGCTGGCTTGATAATAAATTGACCTACATATAGAAAAAATATACTAATGAAAATTTGTCTTCCTCTAACCATTATTCCTTCCTCCATAGATAATAGTTGGAAAGGATATCTAAAATGATGAATGTTTAAGTGTAGGAATGTGCTCTCCAGATATATGTATATATATGTTTATATTCCGCCAAAATAGTTATTGTCATTTGTGAAGATTGAAATTTCCCGTTACTTTGTATCAAAGAAGTATTTTCTAAAGCAATAAAGTGAAAAGTGAAACACATTCATTTCTTGATTTATTTGTTAAGTGTAATGTCGGTGTGAGTATGGGTTTATATGTATAAAGTGTGTAACACATATTGGGTAGTAAGTATGAAGGAATACATTATTATTAGTTGACTATTGATATTTTCATTCAATATAAATGTCAAAAAACGTTCGTTGGCTCTGCGAATTGATAAATGAATTTCTTGTGTTTATCGCTTTTTAATTTTTTCCCTCCATTTAATTACATTTTGACTCTGATGTTTTAAAACGGCTCATGTAATCATTCAGTAAATACAGTAATGCACATTACTGCCAACTATGTAAACTTATAAACACACATGGACACAAAACTTATTACAAAATGAACAGTGTTTACACTTGGACCCTGTTCTATCTTTTGAATTATCTAATAACTTGTATGATTACCTTGACTGAGAAAGTAAAAAGCAGTGAATTTCATATACATTAAGTAACTATGCATTAAGATGTGAAATATGTTACTTTTATAAGTCTATTCAGTTGATTAAAACCATAAACTGGCTTTAAGCGTAACGATTAATGCATTTATATGTCAGAGAATTAGATAAATTTACTAATCATCGAAATATGTTTCACCTTTTATTTCATAATTGATTAAAAATTTGGAATTCTCCCTTTTTATGTCACACATAACTTCCCTGTGGTGGCTATAACATACCACCCCAATGTTTTCACTATACTTTTCTTCGATAACGCCTCAGTATTAATTGATCATAATATAAGTTGTAAATAATATGCCGCACTGCATTTCCAGTGCACAACACTAATACTAGAGGAGGGGGGGAGACAAACTTAATAATGTCTACTGAAGTAATTACATTGGAAAGTCTGAAAAACGGCACATCTTAAAATATTTGAAAATGGTTCAAAAAGCCTTCGTTTAAAGTATATGCAAACATTCATTATTATGCTTATATGCTGACACAGTAGTATTTTTTTATGATGACTGATAGATAAATATGGTCTAGTTCTGCGATATATATGTACTAACCAAGAGACTAAAAGTTAACTCATGAACCGAAGAGTTGATCGATCAGTACATAGATCGATTTAAAGGAGTTCATGAAATGGACTGTTCTTACTTTTTAATAGCTTCTGTCCGGTCCATTACAAACAAGCATCGGTACAAACGTTCTACAGAGCAGAAAATATCTGTACTCAAGCTAAATTAAATTCAGAAATTACATACATTAAACAGTGTCTAAGAAGCAGTGGCTATCCAAAGTTATTGAGAAACAGTAAAAATAGATAAATATAACGAAAATATTATCCAAAAATCCGCTTTAATCCGTCCTAACTTTAGAGGTGGTAATGTAGCGTTAACAAACAAGCTAAAACATAAAGCAGTACAGATGCGAACATATTACTCAGCTAAATTGGTAGTACATTACAAAACAACATATTCACTGAGACAACCACAAATCGGCGGGTACTATTCCCATGTTAACACCCTTTGCTTTTATAAATTAACAGTTAAAATGGAAGAACGGGAAGAGCTAAATTACGACTTCATTATCGTGTGCCTGAAAGTCCAAGCTTAAGTGGAATGAAAACGGTAAAAACACTTTAGTGAAGAAAATTTTTATCTCGACGCTGTCATTCACTTTAGATGTATATTAACTTCTACAAGATATTTGCATATTGAAAAATAGAAAGCAACAAAAACAAGAGTTATCTAGAAATTTCCAGTGTCAAGTGTATTACAAGCGTGTAACGTAATTGTCTAAATGATGAAGAATTGATCTAAAGTATATTTAATTTACAAGTTGGGAAAATGTGCTATAATCCGACGGAGCAAAGAAGGTGCGATTGTTAATACAAAAATTGGGTCAGCATGAATATTCTAAATACAAGGATTATATCCTGCCACGACACCCAAGAGACTTGAAATTCGGTTAAATACGATATTTTGTGAACCTGCATCCTGATTTCATATTCGTTATAAATGCCTCCAGTTGACGAAAGATGCAGATGTGGACTATATGTCTTATGCAAGCAGAATTAATCTACAAGCTAAACGCTTTAATCTAACTGCATTGTCGATTGATAAGTTTAAGTGTTTATTATTTGTTTCTGGACTACAGTCACCAATAGATGTTGCTGTTAGGAAAAGATTGTTATCACGCATTCATCAAGACATTACAGACAGTAACGTCAGAATGTCAGCCATTGGTTAACCTCAAAAGTGATACGACGCTAACTGAAATTAAAGTAGATGCTTCATTAAAATGTAATATCGATTCTGTGAAATCCAACAAACCAGTGGTGTTTCAACGAACGACCAAAGTCACAGCAAATTATTCAAGCTCTCTTCATAAAGCTGGCTTTGAGGGTACGAGCGTTTCGCGAGATTTTGCCGTTATAAACATCGTAAGTACAACATATGTTATGAAGTTAGTCACAAAGGGACCATGTGCCGACAGCAGAATTGTTTAAAATCCGGACCGCTCATAAAATTCTCCCGGAACCGTATGAGTCGCATACACGGTATATATTCAACATTCGCATGCAGTTAAGCTGATAAAAAATATGTGGGTTTATTAGTTAATGAAGTTCAGATTCGACTGCAGTTAGATACATCATCCGATATCGTTCTTTTTTAAGAAAATATGGAAATTAATGGGTTGCTCTCCTACTACCTACTACCTACTAAACATACAGCTAGTAATGCATCTATTCTAAAACTCGCTAGAATGATTAATTGAACTGATAAATTTGGAGTATATTCCCTCACTGTAACTTGCTATTTAACGATGAGACATGATTTAGATCTTATCGGCATTGATTAGATTGATAAACTAAATCTTTGGGATATACAACTAGATGCAGTATGTACATTAAAGGATTCACATGTTCCTAAATATCGACCTGTTTTAATTGTCACATCAAACAACAACGTCCCGACTGAGGCTCATCTTCTTGAATAGCATTCGCATGTGTTTCAAAATATTTTGGGATGTTACAATATCACTTAAAGCCAGACTATTTTTAAGTCAAGGATCAACGCCAGGTTTTCGCCCTAAACTGCAGGTACCCTACATCTCCAACGATAAAGTTGACAAATAACTTGACCGGTCGGAAAAGCTTTGGGGTTATACAACCTGTTACTTCCTCACTATGAACAGCTCCGATTGATGTGGTTCAGAAAGCTAATGGTACTGTTCGCCTGTGTGCTGAATTCTCAGCTGGATTAAATAGCACTCTGCAAGATCTTTCATATCGATTACCATTGACCGAAGATTTATTCATTAAACTCAATGGTGGTAGTTATTTTGCACAACTCGATTTATCTGACGCCTATTTACAGGTAGAAGTTATTGATGATTCTACTAAGCTTTATCTAACAATCAATACTCACTGTGGACTCTACCAGTACAACAGACAACCGTTCGGTGTAAAGCTATTCCCTGCTATTTTCCAACAGTTAATGTTTCCAAATCTTGATGGCGTTGTTGCTTATTTGAATGATATTATTGTTGTGGGTTCCTTAAAAGATGAATTATTATCCCATTTGGATAAAGTGCTTACACGAATATCACAATCTGGTTACCAGCTGCAGAAATATGAATGTGAATTTTCCCTTCAGTCTTTTAAATATCTTGGATTTATATTTGATAAACATGGACGCCGCTCAGATCCGGATAATGTGAATGCTATTATTAAGATGCCCGCACCTACTGATGTAGTAACTTTACGATCATTCTTGGGTATGATTGGGTATTGTAGTGTCTTTGTCCCATCTATGCAGAAGTTACGCTGTCTTTTGAATCAACTTCTAACAACGAATGAAGAATAGAATTGGTCAGAAGCATGCCAGAAATCTCTAGACGAAATTAAGAAAATCTTATCCTATGATTTATTATTAACCCGAAATTGGAAATAATCGTCACTGCTGATGGTTTTAACTACGGAATTGGCGCTGTTACTAGTCATCGTTTCCCGGACGGTAAAGAAAAACATAAACCTCATGCATCTAGATCCCTAATTGCTAGTTAACGGAAGTACATTTTATGAGGTCTACGTCAACCAAGGCCACGTTAGATAAACTGAGCCATATGTTTAGCTGCTTTGGGATTCCAGAAGTACTTGTCTTAGATAATGGTCTACAAGTTTCGTCTTCAGAATTTCATAAGTTTTGCGTTCTTAACTGCATTAAAGTGACCTGAATTAATAAGGTGTTCTTGTATCGAGCTTGTTACTGATTTGTGTTTGGCTTTAAGAAGCCCTCTACGGAAATGCTCTGAGATGATTTTTTGACAGAGTTCGTTTTGTGCGGTCATTATAACAAGTTCCACAGGAGCAAGTAAGTTTGCTGATATGCACAAATGCAGCCCAAAGTAGAAGCTTCTCCTTAACACATCTTCGAATCATAGATCGACCTGAAAATACAGCATAAAGCCTTGCATAGTAAAATGTTTTTGCTGTTGTATCTTATTCAAATTCGATATTCTTGAAGACATACTTCTTTGGTTTTGTAGGAGACTTTTTTAAGTTTCGACTTAGGTCTGAAGATGCTATCAACGAACCTTGTTGGGTAGCTATTTTCGATGAATGTTTGTTGAGATTTAAATATTTTCTCATTAATGTTATCATTACTGCGAATTCGTCTGATCCTTGAGGAGTGTGTGCACATTAAGCTCTCTTTCAAATCAACTGGGCCCAATTACTAAAGATAGTTTGTTGTTTATCTTATGTTGGTTTTCTGTAAATCAAACCTTGTAATGAACCATCTTGCCTTTTTTTCAACAATGCCGTAAGGAAATCAAATTCCGAGCTTACATCTGATTCCAATGTAAAGTTGTTTGATTGATTAAGTCCAAATTCGTATTTCGGTCTCAAATGATGAGTGTATCATCCATATGTTTCCTATACATATGGAGACTCTAGAATCAATAAAATCGATGGAGTCGACGGTGCTGCACCTGTTGATATGTCTTCGCAAACTGTAGGATTTCTGCTAGCTATTTAGTAGTCGTATGGTACGTTGGATTTGCATTTGTAACATACAGTATCGAGAGCCACTCTTTTAATGAAGTTTCGGCATGTCAAATAGTCTTGGAATAATAGAGTCCGATAGAATCAAGTGTTCGAGGAGGTTGTAGTCGATGATTGATTCATTTTTCATGTTTTTTAGGACTTTTGTCAGCTTCTGTTCAGTTTGTTTTGTTCCATCTTTTTGTAAGGTTTCGTTAGAAAATTTGCTAACATCTGATAATGTGGAGCATAATTTGAAAATATATTCCTGACGATTCACGAGAACAATCCCAGTAACTTTATCCGAACGCATTATTCCTATTACTTTATTTCCCAGGGTTTTTAGTCGTTGAAATTTATATTTTCGTGATAGCAGATGTCTGAGTGACGATTTTATATTTGTATATAGATTAGAACAGTTCATGAGAATTATTTTGAACTGTTCAAAATCCTCGTTAGATGTTGCAGTAAGATCTGTCATCTGGCGAATTAGGCTCTCAGACTAGATGAGCTTAGTAATATACTAGAATAATTGGAAACATATCTCTCCAATGTTTCAAGGAAAGGACTGTGTACATCTTTCGGTTTTAGATTTTTTCAGAAGCACCTCAGAACGTTATCTGACAGGGCTTCTAAAAGGCAAACACAACTCGATTATAAGCTCGACACAAGGGCACCTTATTAACTCAGGTCGCTTCGCTCCTACATAATCATCTCTCAGCGTCGTTCATATTGTCAAACGATTGACCTGAGAGAGGTAGGGCACGAGTGAACATACTATGCACCATTTAGGCCTTGGTAATCCGACAGTTCAAACCCTATCTCTGCATTCAGAAATAACACGTCCAATTCTTGAATTTACTCTGACATTAATTCCTCTTTATGTATTTTACTACCATTATTTTGAATCTATTTCCATGTATTCTTCTCTTCAATTCCTCATAGCTTATGATCAGTTTGATAAACCTATTACATCTTTCCATAATTACTAGTAAATTACTCTGTAAGGTCAAGTAAATCAATTGCACATTAGACCGATTCTTCATCATTTAGACAATTACGTTATGCATTTGCAAATGATACTGTCAGAAGGAAAATTTTCCTTACTGATTTTCCCTTACTTGTTTCTTAATGATATACTGCGCATTTTTTGATACCTGAATGAATGAAAAGATTCATCACTTCCATCCTCAAATACCTTGCCACAGGACAATCGGTTGGAATTTTGAAATCTTTTAAAGTGTTTAATAGATAAACAATCTCGAATATTCTTAAATTTACTGAAGCTACTACACGCTTGTAATCATACTTATGTGGCCCAAAAGATAAACAGTCAACAGTCTTTTCTCACCCTGGTAATAGCTCTGATTTTAATTCATCACTGATACTATACTCCATCAAATCCAGTTAGCTATGTTTTATAATTATCTCATTTTTTAGGTAGAGAAGTTTATGAAATGACCTATAAATCCATTTTAGCAATTGTAAATATTTTAAGCAATCGAATAAACTCTTGAATGAAATTTTGCTGAAGAAAGCAATCTGATCCTCTTAGTGGAGACCTGACAAATAGTTAAAGATGAGACAAATACTACTCAAGTCGATGTTAGAATATGTAGTCAAATTTAATTGTGTGTTGTTTTTTTAAACATTTTTAATAACTCGGCTGAATTCGTTTTATTACCACGAATTGCAAATTACGTATGATAGTATTTCACTTCTACCTAACAGCACAGAGTGTCTAAAATTGACATGTGGTTAGGCGGGTTCAGATATCTGACTGGACTAAATTGTATCCAGAATTGTTGATCAACATCAGTCAGTGGGAAACATAGTATTCTAACACAACGATCCGATTATCTCCAAACGCCTCACGGATTCGAGAAGCCTCCTCCTCTCCCTCCAAATTACTCATTTACACATCCACTAGAGATATTCCGGTGTTTTCAGTTTTAATAACATAAAAAAAGAATTGAACAGATTAAATGTTATCCTATATGTTTTGTTAATTTAAACACCATTACAGAAATACGATAACAAGAAGAGATTTTTAGTGATACTGGTCAAAAATATTTTTATTTATTTCAAAGATTTGTGTGTGCATATATATATATATATATATATATATATATATATATATATATATATATATATATATATATATATATATAGGATATTTTTACATACAGAGGAAATATGAAAGGAAAGAATTAAGTAGGAGAGAGTCAAAGAAAAATACGAAAAGAAACGACGGTGACGACGACGATAACATGAGAACAAACAATTTAACCGGTGATTCTGCTATACACACTCTCTCTCCTTCTACATATATATATATATATATATATATATATATATATATATATATATATATAGTTATATTAAAACAAGAATGGAAGGCATAATAAATGATTTAGTAAGCAAGTAAGAAAAAAACGATAAAACAGGTGAAGGACTAGTTGAGTTTGGCATATAAGAAATGGATAAAGCCAAAACTTTATCAGTAATTAATAAAGTAGTTGTAGTAGTAACCAAATATAAAATGGGAATTTGTCTCAAATAGCTAAAAAGACAAAAATACAACAAAAGAAATGGATATATAACTCGTCTTTAATTTTGAATTATTGACTGATTGAACAGTCGATTTATAAAGAAATGAATGGCAGGATGAACGAATATCTTGAACCTTTATTTTTACAAGAGTTTGTTTCAGAAATTTCCCATTTAAGATGAAGTAAGGATGTACAAGAAACGACTAGGCAAGGTTCCTTGTTTGATTAGCCAAAAATGAACAAACACCACTTGAGGAAACATTGAGACAGGCAGTAAAAGTGAATTAAAATAAAAGAAATGAAAAAAAGACTCAGCCAATAATTTCTTAAATTATCACAATTAGTTACTATCAGCACAAATTTCACCATTGTCGGTAGATTATTGGTGATGTAGTTTTACTAAGCAGAAGTGATATAGTTTATGAAATCATTTGATAGTGTTATCTGAAGATTGTCGCGTTTATAATGACAGTAACAAAAGTTGCAACATTCATTGAGTGATTCACACAAACTAGTTGTATTGATAATATTTACAATGAAATAAGCATTTGAAAATATAAATAGATAAATTGTATACATACATGATTAAATGAAGAACAATGTAATATAGTCGTTATCTAAATAAATTTTACCGAAGGTAGTACTGGTTATCCTCTCAAGGATAGAATATTTTCCACTATGACTTGTTGAACTTTCACAAAATCTTTGCTTATTTATATTCCTTTCAAACCAATGATCATGGCGCTCGGAAGAAAGTTAAGGCTGAAAAAAGTGATTTGTTGACTATATTACCGACTAGGATATTTTTGTAGATAGTTGCATTGAGAGAAAAATGACGTATATAAGTTTCGTGAAAATCGCACCCACTTCACTTATTTGTTGTAACAATTTAATGAAGAAAAACACAAAGGCTATAATTGAGTTTGATAGCGTATTTTCCTATGGGAATTTCTATTATTAACAATAATATCATTTTTACTGTTGAGGTTGTCTAGATGACTGGTTATCGTCCATATTCATTGTTTGGTTATTCGTCGGCCAATTAAGAGAACTTAACTGTTTCGACATGTTCATTTGATTTAATAAAGCCTCTAAATTGAAATTAAATGGCATATTCGATTGTATTGTTTGATCAGGAGTTAGATTTAGGAAATTTCTACTTGTCAATAAATTTGAAGCAAGAAATGGTAAAAATGTATTATTTGAATCAAATAAATTCTCCGATGGATTTGATTTTTGAGAAGTAATATTAGTTTTATTAGTATTATTAACACTGTCTGTTGCTTGGGATAAAGAGGAATGAGATGTTGGAGCCGACTGAGTTGCGTTTGTTAGTTGAACTAGAGTTTGAGCAAGCAATGCCATGGCTGCTAGATGACCTGCATTTACAGCTGCAGCGGAAGAAGCTGTACCTGGAGTTGAAGCGTTCATTACCTCAGGATCTTTATTTGACTGGAAGTTTGGAAATGCTGTACAGTTTGATGCACTTAGCCATGACATATTAGGTGCTGATGATGATACTGACATGGAAGGCGTAGAGGCTTTGCCTGAGTGTGGAAAAGAATTGTATGACGACGAAAATGGTGTTACTGAAGATGAGGACGAGATAGTTAAATTGGATTCTAACAAATTAGCTTTGTTTGTAGGCAAATATGAAGAGAAATTGGAATAAGTGGTTGGATTTTGGTTTGCGTCAAAATTTTGAAATCTCTCTTTTAGCAGACTTAAAGCAGATGGTGCAGTAGTTAAATCATCTTTTGAATTGGATCTAACAGAATTAGATGCGAAACCAAGCATTGAATCAGTAAGATTCTGGTTAATGTTACTACTACCATTATTAGCATTAGTAATATTAATACTCGTAATATTGTTGTTACTACGTTTACATGTAGTAGACGATAAATAAGAGTTAACTGCACTTGGTTTTAATGTTCCAACAGACTGTGGTATTTTTCGAGGATTGTTATTATTATTTGTAACAGTATTCGTATTGTTACTAGTGTTGGACCCAAAGGCAGCCGCTAACGCTGCTACATGACAGGATTGTTGAAGCAAACATGGACATTTATTCTTGCTAATATGTAGTCGTACTTGACCTTTATTAGCAAATGGCTTACCGCAAAAGTGACACTTAGCTTTCTTTGTAATTGTTGTCATCAAGTTATTACTGTTAGTATTATTAATACAGCTACTAATATTGCTACTAGTATTAATGTTATTATTTGCAGTAGTATTGGAACTTAAACTACGGTTAACCACAGAATGAAATGATGAGATATTTGTTAAGCGACTAGTTTGTAACATATTAGGCACATTCATCAAAGGTGATATTGTAGATGGCAAGGATGCTGATGACGATGATGGTAAGGCTGGGGTATATGAATAATCTGACCTATTACAATTCATTGATAAAGGATAATTTAAATGGACTGGATCATTTTGCGCTGATGATGGGATATTTTGTTGGGAATTCGATATAGACTGTTCATGTATGGGAGTAGGTAATGATTTTGAATTTGATGAATGTAGGCCGAAATTATTCAACTGATGACTTTCTAATCTATCTGGAGTATTACTAGAGTTTTGAGACTCAGAATAACTATTGACCAATTTATTGCATCCAGAATTATTTCCATCAAATTTTTCTGTGCTTTCAACTAATGTGCGTAACATGTTAAGCCAATTATTGGCAAAATCCATAGTCTGGTTATCACTCCCATTACTTCCTATTGTTGATAGTGTTGCTGCAGTTGAGGATGTTGTTGTTGAGGTAGTGGTAACCATTGACTGTGCTTGCAGTACTTTTGATTGCAAACCTGTTGAACTCACTTCAAATGAATCCAATGCTTCCTTAAAATTCATCGCGGCATATTTGAAAGCATTTAAAGGATCATTAATCGTTGAACCATTCGATGATATTGGAATTTGAGGATTTACACACTGCCCTGCTAAATTAGACATTGCGGCAGCGTAAATTGCTTGTATCAACGGATGAGCAGGTAGAGGAAACGGCGGTAACATTTGTGATTGCGTTGGAAGCCGGGATGATGATTGTGACAGTAATGATGTCACAATATTGCTATTACAAGAATAGTTATTAGTGTTGGTAGTAGTATTAGGAGTTGATAAGTGATTTAGCAAAGGTGGTGAGGATACATCTGGAATTATATCATCTGTTTTATCGGCATCATTAAACAGCAAATTATTTTTACCTGATTCGCTATTATTATTTTTATTAATACTATTATTCGGAGAGCCTAATTCAGATTTTAAATTGCTTTGAGTATCACGAAGCTGTGATGAAGACGTTGATGATGATCTTTCAACATAAGCATATAATGCTGATAATGCAGGGATTATATTGTCGTTTTCTCCAAGTGGTGATGATAACGGACTAGCTTGAAGTCTACTGGAAGAAACTGTCGAATGAATTGAATACGGTGAACCGGGACATGTATTCATGCCGGATTTATTTGGTGAATATTGAGAATGCACAATCGTTGCATTAGCCAGGCCTACAGATCGTGAAAATTTATTACTAGTGTTATTACATGACATCATATTACTATTAATGGTTGAATTTAAGCCAGTAAAACCTATTGAACTAATAGAATTCAAAACGTTTGTAGGTTTAATTGGTTTATGTGTCGTATCCACTAATTTTTGCAATGAAGATAATGGACTTTCAGAGAAATTAATGCTCATCTCACTAGTACTGGATACTTTTGCTGTTGTATTTGGTGAATTCGAAATGACAGGGATCACTTGTTTAACATCTGTTGCGTCACTATCGAACTTATTATTACTGTTTAACTCGTTTCCCGACATTGTTATGGGACTGGAAGCTGGTGAATAAGATGTAGATGTGGTATTTGGGATATATGAAGATTTGATCGATATTCCAGCCTCTGAGTAGGTGCGCTTCCGATGCGATTTCGGTGATAATTTTACTGGTGGAGAATTTCTTTCTACAACATTAATAACAGATTCAGGTGGAGTGGACTGTATAAAATTGCAATCTGAAAGTTCAGTTTTAATTGATAAACCAGTATTATTTACAGATGTTGTCGGGTGATTTTTTTCGACGAATGATTCCGTTTGTTGTAAAACATTACTTTCGTTTGCAGTTACTTCTAAATCTTGTTTATTTTCAACTTCATCCAATATATCAACATTCATTAGAGATTTTTCAGACTGTTGCCTTTCTTCTTCATTTTTACACTGTGTAGAAGATGGCGACAATGAGATGGCTAATGGGGATGATGTTGGTGACGACAATGAATTGAAATTCTTTCGGAGATCTGTTTGATATTTATCAATAATTTCTTCATTGTTTTCGTTTTTCACCAGTTTATGATATTCTTCAGAAGTAGATAGTTGATCTGATTTGATAAGGTTCTGCTCATCATCTAAATGTCCAGATCGTTTAAAGACTTCTGTCTTACGAATGTCGTATTTATCAGGTGTAGGCATATATGGTCTAACTTGATGTTTCACCATAGAATTCATTTCTTCATTAGATGATAAGCGCAGGTTAGAATAATTAGCTTGAGTGTTATTTGGCCAGTTCGTATTTATATTTTTATGTGATCTTCTACCACCAGAAGTACTTGTAGAAGATGGTCCGGACTTTCCGGGTGTATGAGATAGATTACTATTTCCAGAATAATGACTAGAAGCCCCAGTACTACTATTAGCACTACTACTACCTCGACGATTGTCATCGGGATTAACATATACACAACGTCCAGAATCATTATATACTATTTCAGAATAGTGGTTTGTTTTCATCATATGCATTGTAAGTTCAGGAAGACTGCGAAATGACTGATGACAACGCATGCAACGAAGTATTTCACGTGTTTGTTCTGTCTCGCTATTAATCCACATGTCTTGACCTCTTACTAATTTTGGTATATCTTTTTCAGCCTGATCACATTTCGGTTTATGCCCAGTATCTTTCATGTGCAATGTAAATATATAGAGACTTTCAAAATCTTTACCACAGCTACAAATAAATGCCGTCTCACGGTGACGTGGTGCTTGCTGAAGTGAATTATTATTATTATTATTATTATTATTATTATTAAAACTAATTTGTCCATGGGTAGTGTTACTCATATTATCAGTTTGAAGATGAGATTTCGTTGGGTTTAACAAATGACTGCTAGTATTATTTCCTATACTTGGCATCATTCTATATGGTGTGTTTCCACGAACATTTGAACATAAGTTACTGCTACTACTGGTTGTACCACTGATATTATTATTTGTATTATTACCAGTATTCATTGTATTTCCTGTTAAAGCTGTTTGATTTCTAATGGCTGGGAATCGTTGAGGATTTCTCATTTCTAAATTTGCAACAGGAATTAGGGTATTATTTAATCCACTTCTCAAACGACGTCCTACATAACGTGTATTTGTTGACAGTGGACTAAGTGAATTTCTTTGACGTCTACCAACTGTATTATTAACGTATTCATTAATTACACCTGTTTGAAAACCTTGTTTCCTTTGATGTTGATAGTAGGCACTATACTTCTGATTACCACGCATTGATATTCCACTAAATGGTCCTGTGTTCGTGTTGGAATGATGTTGTTGAGTAAGAGGTGGAAGATGACGAAAACTATTCTCTAGTCCACTAGTACTGAATGATGATGATGATGATGATGATGACACATATGATACTAACGGTGATGATGATAATGATGGCGATCTTGATTGTTCAGTAATAGGATCAGTGCTTGAAGTAATATGAGGCTGAATATATGCAGAATTGGGAGGGTTATTAAGTGATGCCAAACCCAATTGATTATAATTAATATCTGTGTTATTTGTATTCCATAAGTCAAAACTAGGTCTTGTACCATTTATACCAGATGTGGCCATAGCCATTAGTTGTTGTCCAAGTTGGTAGAGTAAATCACGTGGATCTGATAGTTTTGGTTCATTCAAATTAGGTGGATCAGCTAAGGCGCATGATGTAGGTACCAGTGATGAATGTGGGCTAAAAGAACTATGAACTGGAGGGTTTAAAAATCTCGGTGGTTGAACTTGTGATGTTGGTGGCTGATGTGGAAATGCGGATACACTCCCTAAAAATGATTGAGGACAAACACCGGAAGATTGATATGATGACTTCGGTGAAGTTACTGAACATTTAGAGTATGTTGAAGATTGTGGTACAATTTGTTCTGTAAGTGAAGCAGGTTTTTGGCCACTAGCCAATAGACCTAACAAAGAGGCAGTTATTGCCAATGATGGATTCGTTGAACTAAGATCAGGTCCATTGAACAAATTAAAACCAGTCTGATTATCAATAAAATTATTTGGGTATGCCGAATTTGATAAATTGGTTGGCTGTTGATTTCGATAATCGGATTTGAGTTTATTTGAATTCATTTCGCTGATAGAAAAGGTAGATGATAGTACATTAGCGGATGTTGTGGAGGATGGTGAAAGAAAATTCAAGTTGTTAATAGTAGGATTCTTTGCAAGATTTGCTACTTGTGGCGAATTAAATAAAAATTCACTTAAGTTAGTTAACATTGCTTGAAAACGTGATGTAAAATCTCCAGTTGTTGTATGTGAATTCAAGTTTAATGGTTCATTATATAGTCTATTATTATTATTATTATTATTATTATTATTATTGTACTCTGATATTCTTATCAAATCTATTTCATTATTTATATTCGACGAATTCGTATTTCTTTTTATTATTGTTTGCGATTCGGCATATTGTTTCAATGCTTCAATCCAGTCAACATTAACTAGTTTCTCCATGGTGGGAATGATTGGATTTAAATCGTGTGGAGCTGAATTCACTTCACATTTAACACTTGATTTGTCACTAATGGTTGTATCATGGTTTGTGTTCATTATGCTATTAGTAGTAGTAGTAATTGTTGTTGTTGTAAGAGTAGTAGTATTTATCTGAAATGAATCGGTAGTTCTCGGGGAGTTTTGAACCATACCACTAGATACGTCGAGGTAATCTGGAGTCAGAGATTTTCTTGGAGAATTCGGTATATTAGATAAATCTAATGGAGGTGGTTGTGGTGTACTAACCATTGGATATGTTAACTGTGAGAGATCGGGGGAAAATTTTTGTGCTTTACTGGAACTGTGTATATCACTATTATTATTGTTATTACTTTTGGTATTTGTTCGATATCCTGATACCATATGATCAGAATTTTCAAGGGCATGTGGTGAAGGTGAATTAATTTCAGGAAGACAAAAATCTATTGATTTACAAGTTTTAATTTGATTTGGAGAAGATGATGACGACGTATCCATGACTATAGGTGAAAAAATTCCCACACATGGCATAATCATATGAAAAATAGAATATTAGCTGAATGTTTGTATGTTAGAAGATGGATAGGTTGATTTATATTTTGTGTGAATATCAGAATATAATGGTTTATCCGCAAGAGAGTAGTCAATTTCGATTAAATAATTACAGTCTTCTATTTCTTAAAGCACCGACCTGACAAGAAGAAGAAAATGAGCGACGAGATGAGTTAGTAAACTGTATATGAAAAATATGATTAATACACGAAAAATACCTCCATTTTAACTTTTTACTTTATTCATACAAGAAATACAATAATCTGGGATTGAATATAAATATTAATATGTACGCAATCCACACATTTTTCCATATGCAGATGACATTACTTACAACGTTACTGAATACAACGTACTCAAAGTCAATAATAAATGTTCATGTCGTTAATGATGTGTTCACAGTCTCAAGGTTTTAAACAGTGAAAACTAGATTCAAACGTTTGGAACTTGCTAGTTCAGTAAAGTGATGAATAATAATGTAACAAATAAAAACAGGAGTTCATTATTTGATGACTATCAAAATAGTAAAAAAAATTGATATAGACTTGTACTTACATTGAATGTTGTCTTATTGAATTGAAAACTAAAAATAAAACAAACAACCAGATCATTTTACTTTAGAAAACCTCTTCAAGTGATATTAATCTATAGTCTAATCCATGCTCAATTTCAGAATAGGTATTATCTAGGGTTTTGCTTAATTAATTTGTTTAAATTGTAATAAGAAATAGTTATTTGTACATCAGAAAAAGAAGTTACTTGATGATCAGCCATTCACTGGCAATATTGAAATTAGGAGGCCATCTGGAATACTCTAATTGTTTACTATATATGCTAAATACAGTATTTTATTTCATTTAGCAAATGATTAGTAACTATTAGAAAACACTTTTCATCAACGAATTCATAGTATAATTTAACTTATCAAAAAGCACTCAATTAGGATGTACATAAGTCAGTTGTTGACTATTTCAGGATGTGTAAAATGAAATCTTTCTTGAAAATTGTACTCTAAAATGAGTGAATATGTTAAATACAACTATAACAGTGTTATAGGTAACCTCAACTATAACCATTAATATACACAAGTTCATTTATTCAGTATGTTCACTCTTTATCTTCTTTGAAAAATTTATTTGATTATTTTATAATATTCTAAATCATTATAATCATCATTTAATTATTGTCTTACTTTTTCATTTTAATTTTAATATTCATGTGACAAACAATATGACAAATTGTCATTGCCATCTATTTTTTAAATTCAAAACTTCTACTGTTTTTCTCAATGAAGGTCATAGGATATTTAGTTAAATGTAGTTGATTCAAATCATCAAAATGTATTACAATGAATACAATTCATTTTCTTTTTCTTTATGTTTCTTTTCTGTTTTTTTTTTAGATACCGACAAATAAATTAGTTAAATGATATTTTTGATAAATATTGAATCATTTGATGAATTCATATGGTTTACTTACTGTTAACAAATCATTTTCATCTATTTTATCTAAAGCAAAACTTATTTAATTTCATTTTGTTATTTTCTGGTAATTAATTTATTCTTTTCTTTCTAGTTTCTTTTAAATTTCACTTTTGTTGTTATTAAATTGAAAGATGGAAAGGTTTAATTAATTATTAATTTTCTATCTATCAAATAAATATTCAGCTGAAATATATAAAATGAAGTATTGATTGACCTAGTGAGTTTTGTGCTCAAATGAATTGAGTAGTTTATTATAGAAATGTAAGTATATGTGAACAATAGAATGACATAGAATAATCAGGAGATATGAATGAGTGATAAATTATTCAATTTTTCTAACTGTTTTACTGTCATGATTAATCTACACTTTATAATTCTGATATTAAGTTTTTGGGATGATTTGCGAAGTAACTTGGAAAAGTCAGTAGATGGACCACTTTATTAAGAGCCTTACTTATGATTAATTTACTCACACCTTAAATTGTTATTCGTGTATTTGGAAGTCAGTTCAGTTGTTACCGTTTAATGGGATCTATGTTGTATATCTGGTATATCTACACAAATGAGTAATAAAAAAATGCTATTCAGAATTGAAAATTTTGAAATACTTATATCAGTATCCAATTAAATGATTAACGCATTGTTTTAAACGTGATATATTGTGTTGTAACTAAGTAGCTGATCAAAGACTCATTTATTGTAGGATAACTTTTAAACAGAAACTTAATTTTGTAATAGGTTCAATAAGTGGGATTCTTTCCGCAAGTCGTTCAGTCATACTCAATGTAGAACACATTGACACAATGAAGCAATAAATAGGTATGTGAGTAAACACATCAGAAACATCACGGTTGATTGTGAACTATTCTACTAATGTCACGTTCCTTATTTTTTATTAATGAATGATTATTATTAGGCTTAACACTAAATTTGTTATTTACGAAACATGGATACTAAATGACTGTTGCATACACCGTAGATTGAATAGTATTAAAACTCTTTATTTAAAAAACAAGAGTTTAATAAAACGGATTATAGATTCATCAAGTAAAACCGATTACATTCAATTCCCCAAAGTAGTAAGGTATTCTGATGTGTAAAACGTACCCTAAATCAATATCTAGAAACAGACAAACAGTAAGTGTATCTGTGTTCTTCTGACCGATTCTGAGATATGTCACCCACTGTTTCTAACTAGTAATCATGGTGGACATGCGGTTTCCAGTTATGTAGTCCTCGCTCGCCTACATAAAACAGACCAGCAGTTGATGATTTCGTAGACTGTTGACAGATCTTCGTCTGGCTATCTTTACCTTTGTTGATACAACGTATTCATATACTAACAAAAACTAGTTAGTAATGTAGGTGGTGGTCTGATATACGGAGTTTATGTCCAAGACACCTATCTATGAAGAAGTTCATTTAACTGTGTTACATTAAATATACTCACTAGGTCATAGAAGAAACACTTTGGAAGAGGGATCCATTTATGTCAAATTAACATAAAATGTATCAATTCATTACTTTTTTGTGATGTTTTATACTAGTACAATTTCAATCCGCCAGTTCTAGTCTTGTAGTCTAAATGACATCATCAATAAAGACCGAATAGTGAAGGTTTCTCAACTCCATTCAATAAGAGGTACAGTTCACTTTGTATATCATGTCATATACAAGTTATTTTCCCAACTCAGTAGACGCTATAGCTAATGATGATATCATTCCATGATGAAAATTTGATAGCAAACTATTGAAATCAGTAATTAAGTAGTTAACTCTATAGTACACAACTGATTCATCTTTAATGCATAAAAACGACTGTTGTTTTAAGTATGTGCAAAGTTTCTTTCTGTCTTCTGTAAAATGACTTGGATATGCTCACACCGATGAAATGTGATGAAGAAGTGAAAAGCGAAAGAGACATTTTAAAAATTGACTAAATATACTAGTAAATTTTACATTTACACGCAGACAAAATAAATTAGCATAAGTGTGTATACACATATTTAATTCTATCAATCAGTGTCACTTGGATCATTAGATATATGGGTGTAGTATATATAACAATATTGTTGTTTATAATATACATCTGTCAAAGTAGTAATTACTGACGCATGCACACACATCTAAGCAATCAGGAACATAATGTTTATCAAAAAATCTGTATAGATCTATCTATCCAACTATATGTCGGCAAAAGGAGACAATGTTCGTAGTAAGCCTACAGACATACACTCATATACGAGTCATTCGCTACCGCGTTTCTAAATATAAAACTGTCCAGGTATGCATATATTTATATGATAAATGTTCAAAACTTTTATACCGTATAAATGTTATGATTAACAATTCCAAAAAAATTGACTGACCAAATAAATCATTAAAGCAAAACTTTCATGATTGACATTACTCAACTTTAACTAGATTAGAATAATTTATCTGCTGGTTGATACATATTATACCATAAAAACAATCACTGAATAAGAGAGAGGTAGATAGATAGAGAAATATGTCATAATAGTAATAATGGTGATAAGAATGGTAATAGGTATCTTTCACTTACTAAAAGAAAACTCACAATGTAATGGAAAGCTAAACATATTATATTTCTTTCTCACAGAAATATTGGAAAAAATTGATGAATGTATGTGTAATCAGTTTTCCCACGTGTCTAAATTAACTACAACAATACAAACAAACATGTCTGCCATAAATCTTTGAGCTATGATACGCGTATTCGGATTGGTAGTGATCATAACTGACAGGAAGATTGTGAAGTATAATGAATAACAAACTATGAGTAGTGTCTTGTTATATTCATGCACATACTCCCATGGGTAAGTTGTGTGTGTATGTGAGCAACTGTGCATGTACATGTATGTTCACAAATTCGTTGTATGGTATATAATTACTTTACTAGAAAACTTATTTCGAATTATAAGGGCATTGGATAAGTTGTATAACCTAATTGTTTGATTGTTTAGGGAGAAATATATATTAGACGCCAGATTATATATAAGATGGTGGTGGTTGTGGTGAGAGAATAATCATTCATATACAATACATACGGTAAAAAGCGGCATTTGGGCAGTTCAATTCATAACAGATAATCATGGAGTGACAAGCGGGTAGAAATATACAACAAAAATGATTAAGCTAACTGACTGACTGACTGGTTGACTGAACCTGCCAAATATGATAATAATTCCATATCTACATGTATCTATAACGAAGCACCAGTAAATTTGATATACATACAAACACGTATGTTGTAATTGATAGAACATCAAACATAAGCACACATTAACGTATACAAACTGAAATGGGTGGATCAATCAGTTGACGAATGATTTACAATATTATCGAAGATAAATCAATAGTTCACTAATAATGGGACAGTCGTCGGTTTTCTTTTATAAAAAATTCGTTTTGTTACAAACATTGATGTTTTACTTTTATGTGTGAGTAAGACTTGATTTTCACCTATGGAACTTATTCGTTTTAAAATTTCAGGTATATAGAGTGAACAAATACGTGTTATGAGATGCAAACATTGAATTCATTGATTAGTTACTAGTCATCTGGACTCACTGTCAGCTCAGTGTATTACACGTTAGTCTTTGAAGAGGATAATGTTGGATTTGAATCCTGACATGAACATCGACAACACTAGTATAGGCATATCCTACTGACAAGTCACAAATAAGAAGAAATATAGATCCTGAATTCGATTACTATTAGTACTTCAACTTCAAAAAATATAAGATTGTTTAAAAGTATCATTTTAGTGACAATCGAATAAATGATTGAATAAAAGCTCTATTCATCCAAATATTCACAGACTGTTTCAAGTTTAGTTAATTTCGATTAGAATTTTGAGAGCTCTAGAATGAAGTAGTACTGACTAAAAATTCTAGTAACTAATTATTGGATTGACTTAGTAAGAGTTTAGTTTAATGCAAATATAGTTTTCGACATACAAATGTAAAAGGTGGAAAATTGTTGATATCCAGGATGAATAAAACAGCTTTTTAAGCTCCTCAATAAAGAAATCGAATTTCTGACATTCAGGCACTATGACGACAGTGGAATCCAAATATTCACACTGAGACCAAATTAATTTAATCACTGATATGGTATGGCCGTTTAAAAAAAATCATCAGCCAAATGTGATGCCAGCAAGTCACATAAATCTGATAGTTGCCACGTAAATAAGTTAGAATTGGCTTCTATTTGTTAATCAAATCTCTATTACAATCCAAGATGAAAATGTGCTTTCAACATATACATTGCCACTAAAAAGTAATTTCTATTATATCCCAGATGGTATTTATCTATGTGCCTGTAGATTACTACGATACGGATATCTAGTACTTCGAAATAGGATATATATTACCAAACTAAGACATGACACTAGTATATTAAATTATCTACTCTTGATCACGAATTGGTGAAAGATAACGAGTGAATTCAACATGACACTGTGACTGATTCTGAATCATGCCACACAAAATCTCCTA